>BMAU01010900.1:0-600000 GCA_019973935.1 Trichonephila clavipes
TAGCAGAAGTAACACATTGTTACAAATGTTGTGTAATGAACGCTTAAAATAGAATAAATAATTTATATCTGGATGTGTGCAATACGTTAATATTACTTCCTGTTGTATTTATTTTATGTTTAAATTATACGATTCGTAAGCAACACCGTTCCTTACATTATAATGGCGATTCAATGGAAACAGCAAAATGTTGGTGATATAGTCAAGTTGGTACCATTTATGACGACCCTATTGACAACTTAGGGATTGATTGAATGGTGCAGAAGCTGATAAGCTGTAGCATGGACTGGTGGGGAGCTGCAACAAAGAGGTTAGCACAAAACCCTTCTCCATAAAAAATACAAATACATGCCAATTGTGATAGTGATCGATTGAACGATGTTGGTGTTAAGCGATTTGATATATACAAACATCCATATTTATATATACAAATGATTTCACTCATTTGAATCTTTCTTCTAGAGAGTACAATTTTTTTTCAAAAAAATATTCACGAAATCCTTTGATTTTACTACAACAAATAATTGTGGTTTCAAATTTTGTCATTTTCATTTCAACATGAATTGATAAAAACCTTTTCAATAATAAATAGGCGAAAGGAATTTTATTCGACCGAACCTAGAGACTTCTACTTTAAATAACATGTTTTCATTTTATTTTATTTTCTTATAAAATCAGTAGGTTATTAACACCTTTTAAAAATCTAGAGTAAAAAAAAAAGATGAATGAATATATATACTTTATTACAAATGGATTCCATTGACAAAAATCGAATTACTTATTATTATTATTTTTTTGCCTAAATTATCTTGTACATACTTTTAAATAATCTCACAAAGTTTGAAACTTCTAAGTTTAAAAACGCAGAGTTAGGATAATTTTCACATTGGTTTTTATTCACATCTCAATGGCAAAAAAATCAAAACTTAGAAATCTTTATCTCAGAAAGAAAAAATAACTCATTTGTTTTCATTTAAAATGCTAAGGCTTTTTTTTACTATTGTGTCAATGCTTTGATATATTTTCAAACTACGGTTAATAGTACATGCAACAAAAGTTTGTGTGCATTTTTTAATCAAAGCAATGCTTATCTTTTTTTTTAAAAAAAATTAAGTTTAGAATTTATACATTTTTAAAGGAATTTTCAATAAGCAATTATTGAAGAAAGTATCGTACGAATACTAATCATGTTATAACAAAACCCATACCAAATTCTGTTATACATAGTTCGATGTAGGAACTTTTTGTGACGGATCTATACGCGTCATCAACAAATCCTCTTGGGGAATCTTTGGGCTAGCATTTGCGTTTAATTCACAGCCATCCCTCTCAAAAAGAAACCATGATATTAAGATTAGTTTTACTATATAAAGTCAGAGTTTTGTAATTATAGTAGGAGTTAGGAAGCTGATATATTCGCTAGACTGGTGAAATTGAATAACGTTTACTTTCGCGTGTGAAGATTAAGAGTGGTGTTTGCCGCTGTGTTGAATTAGTGGATTTGATGTTTGAAATAAACGATAGATTAGGTTGAGTTAACTAAGTATGTATTTTTAGTGCATATTTGCTTAATATTCATTGGTTTCTCCGTGCTACTCATTATACATTCATTTTGAGAATAAGTTGCTGTTGGTCAGTGGGTTTGAGTAAATAAATAATTGTTATTATGGAAGTCTCCAGTTCTGTTTTCATTCCTCCCCCACCTTTAGGTCGGCAAGACGGTGATAGAGAATCTTCAGGTGTTAGTCGCTCACAATTTGTAAATCAAATTTCAGGAATAGTAGCATTTTAAAAAATCATTAAAAAAACATTTTCACTTAAAAAATTAAATTGTGTGAGCTTTTAATGAGTTTAATGTTGATCATAAAAGCTGTTTTACGTATTACATTATATAATATAGGAAGCAACCAAAAAATTTTGAAATTCATTAAACCAAAAAAAGAATTGTATAAATCGTACCATGAGGAAAATTTTTAGTTAATAAATTGTTTGTAAATTAACACTGCAGAAGCGAAAAAAACATTAACATGTAAAATTTTATCTCGTTAATTTTAAATATTTACCTAAAATTTACCGAAGCAGAAAACTCGACGAGATAATTTTTCAATGTGGAGAGAGAGCGCGGCTGACGTAAGGGCATGTTGTTTTGCTTACGGCAACCTTTCACCCTCAGCTTCTTGAAAATATTTGCCCTAAATGGTTGTTCCAAATATGCATGTGTGATGGAGCCTTATGTCCTCACGTTTGGGTGGAAGTTAGGAGAGTGTGCAGCCAGCTCAGTAACATCCTCCTCACTAGACTATTCTTAAAAATCTCGAGGTTCGTTGCCAGTGTTTCTTTACACTACAACGTTAATAAACATTCACTCACTCAGCTACGTTTTCAAAAACAACGTCGATGTCACGTGTTCTATTTAGGCATGACCGTATTATACAATGTATTCGGGACAATTGCGCTAAAATTCGTTAGTACGAGATTTAACTATACAGTAAAATCCCTTACGATGTGCATCCTTATCATGTGAATCAGATGGAGAACGTGAGGGGCAAAAATGCAATAAATATTTATGTAGTGCGAATAAATAGTTCCCAGTAACGCTATTTATATTACGTCTGTAAAATTTCTTTAAAGAAGATGGCAACGAGTGAAAATGAAAAACGAGAATTGAAATAGAACGAGATTCGAGTTTTTTGACGGATTTCTTGTACGTAATGAGTGAAATTTTAATTTTAGAAATGATTAATGGTGGATTAAATAATAAAAAAACGCCAGCTTCCTTGAATTATTTTCAAGGAATGTGCTAGACATAACAGTCTTAAATTTGACTCCTCCCCTCCAAAAAAAGATCTTTCAAGAAAGCTCCAGATTAAATGTTTTTTTAAGCCGAAAAGCCATTGATGTTAAGGTGTCCGACTAGGTTGTAGAGGTTTTTATTTTTTAAATAGATGTTAGGCATTAAAACCATTAGGAAAAAAATACATACATATACAAGTATTAAGGAAGAAGAGTAGACATATAAAACTGGAGAATATTGTTTTTGTAAAATTTACTTATTCCAACTTATAAAATAAAGTGGGTTTTTTTAATGAAATTGTTGCGTTAATTTGTGCATCAAAAGTAAGTTTTTTTTAAATGAAATTTGTGCATCAAAAATAGTTTTTTTTGTGCATCAAATTAGCATATCTCCAAAATTATGTAAAAAAAAATTCATTGAAATTTGTAACACTTCTGCGATCATCTCTTTGAAGTGTAACAAACCATAGGTTTTAAGATAGTTGCTGCTAATCATATTTTACAGCCATTTTTAGCTTAGAACATATAAAGTAATTTTGACAAAAAATCATTTTCAAATATGAGAATGCTTATTAAAATATTTATTTTTAAAAACATTTTTATCCCGCGGTTTGTGACACTTCAGATGGATTAAGAAGTATATCATGAAATTATAATTACAAAGTATTTTTAATTACTAAACATTATAGGTATTGCTATATATAAGTTTATCAAAAAATACTATACTTTTTAAAAACAAAGGGTTATGATTTGTATTTAATAATTGAGACTCTTTATCTCAATTTATGTTCTTTTAAAAGATAAAAAAATTTGTCTGGAAATCAATTATTGAAGAACAAGAAATTTCCAAACCTAGTCGGATGCCTTCGATAAATATCAACCAATAGGGAGTGAGTACCACAAATTCTCAATTATGAAGAGAGATGGGCAAATACAATGAGACACATGAAACAAAATAAGCATTGTAAGCATGAAGAAACTCACTACTAAAATATTATATAAATAAATAAAAAAACTAACTAATATATATATATATATATATATATATATATATATATATATATATATATATATAAAATATATAAATATATAATATATATATTATATATTATTTAGTAAACTATAAATTCACATAATGATTCAATTTTTTCTCTCCAATTTTTAACCGTTTGAGTACGGCAAAGCGCTGCCACGCTTCGCTTATATTCTTTTAGAATTCAGTGCAGTAAAAAAATCACTTCTTTAATTCACTTCATTTTATTCTTCATTAAAAATAAATTTTGAAGAAAAGAAACTGTGTCCTATAGAAATTAAAAACGAACATTTTTGAAGCTGCATCTTTATTTAAAATGGATTATTAACAACTAGATTGTGCCCAAAGAAGTCATTTTGGCTGTTTTTTTTAATTTCAAGTGGAAAAACAATCATGATGTAATGACACAATTTCTAAGAATATATTTTTTTTCCCAAGTAAAGTAAACTTTTTTTGAACATTTACTAATAACTTGTTATTGTAAAATAAAACAATATTAAAAACTAATTTTAAACAATTTTTTTACATATTAGTTATTCTTTCACAATGCAGCCATTTTTATTGCTTTTCAATTTCAATTAAAAAAACAATTATGTATGTAATGACACAATTTCTTAGAATATTTTTTTTTCCAAGTGAGAAGTAATTTTTTTTAATATTTACTTATAACTTGTTATATTAATGTAAATAATATAAAAAATTAAAATTTTAAACAAATTTTTTTTTACATATTAGTTATTTTTTCACAATGCAGCCATATCCACTGCTTTTGGGCAATATAGGTATATACTAAATTTCAGTCTTTCTGGAGTTAAATTTATTTGAAATCTTTAAAGAAAAAGTGCTAAAATTTATTTCTAACAAAATTAAATTCATTTCCAACAGCTTGTCGACTGCAGTATATTACATATATATATATATAAAATACATAATTAGATTTCACCCATTCAGGACCATGATCACATATGTCTTCACTTAAGAGAACACGGTAACCAATGTGAAATTGCGTTTTTCCCGTTTAAAGGCCCGCGATCACACCGGTGTGATCTGAGTTTAGAACTTACGGAATTTGGAATGATTATAAACTATAAATTTTTTTTTGGTATAATTTATTCCAGTAATGATTTTATATGAATTTTTTAAATGAAGTTAGGCTTAACAGGAAAATCCACTTGGTCCTGAACGGGTTAAAATTATAAACTTTTTTATTGATTTCTACACAAAAAATAGTAATAATAACTACAGTCCGCACTTTTAGAATATATATAAGAAAATTCTTCAGCACTCAAAGTGTTGATTTGCTTAAACCAGTGCTTCTAAAGCTACAATACGATCTTAATGGCTTATAAACAGTACAAATTATCAATAGAAATATTAAATTTTGTATCTTGCTTTTAAGTAAAAAATAATTTAAGAGATACTTTCAAGATATAATAGGAGGAGTATTCTGTTACTTTTCATAGTTCAGAATATATTTTATTTTGTGTGTGCTTCCCCCCTTTCAGTAAATTAATAATATTTTAAATTAATCTTTTATTTTTTACATTTCGGTAGGCTTGCGCCCACGTATGCGCGCAGCACAGTTTGAGAAATGCTGGATTAAGCTATCTGACTGAGCGATGGGTTACAGTAAAGTGAAATGGGTTGCATGGAAAGTTGACTAGCTTTCCAGTCATTGGAGATTCATCAGTGTTATGCTGTGGCTGCCCTCTAATGGATAAGTTCCTCGATATTATTCTCCCTCCAAAACGGAATCCAGTCTCATCTCTTTCCTTAGAGAATAGGATGCCCAACTGCAGCTTATATCTATTGGGTGAAGAGGGCGAGGAGCTCATGCAGGTCGCCGTAATCCGTTGACTCAGAGCAAAGTTCTTTCGAAAAAACCACATCTTCTTTGCGAAGGATTCCAAGAGTGCTGGGAAAATGAAGGTTCTTTTTCCATGGAGAAAGTTGTAATTAGTGGATAGGGGATCACTGATTGTTAGCGGGAGGTATTTTATTTCCCTCCTACCACCCACTGGTAAAACCAATGGAGGCACTCCCCTATCCACCCCTTGAGACGTGCTCTGGTATCCAGTTTTATTATTGTATTTATCCAACGCCTGTGCTCGGCTTCTTGACCATTTGACGCCGAGCCTCCAAGTACTAACTGACGATGTCATCAGCCGAGTATTCATTGAATCGAGTCCATTGCATCGGATCAGGTGGTCGCCATCCATTCTGGCATGGCCGCAGAGTGGTCAATGTGTGTGGAGATGATGCTCTTTGCTCTTTCGAGGATCAAGGGAATTTCCGGTTGAGTCGACTCGGCTCCCTTTTTGGCTCTTTGGTCGGCTGTGTCATTGCCGGGGATCCCAACATGACTGTCTAGATCGATCCCAAGGTATTTGGAGAAATGCACATGTTTAAGAGGAAGTCTTTTGTATTCCAGGTGGAAAAGGTGCTGCTTGGTAGACAGAAGAAAGAGTTGGGAAACTGTCTTCTCAACACTGACTGCCATTTTGTTGGTGTTGGCCCATATTGCAAGATTAAGTAGGGGGTTATTCAAGGCGTCTTCCAAGGGGAGAATGTTACAGCCCGTGTCCCATAATACCGGGTCATCTATCATGATGTTGAAGAGAAGACAACAAAGAACTGCTCCTTCCTTGACGCATGTGTGTCCAGAGAGAGGTGGCATTTGGAAACTTGCACCGGGTGTTGCGCTGTGAAAGGAAGATTTGTACCCAGTGCAATAATTTTTCGGATAATTTTTGTTTCTTCAGCTTGTGTAGTATCATGCGACGCCACACCTTGTCGGCAGCTTTGAAGTCAGCATAAGCAGCTTTAGAGTTGATGGATTAATAGGAGAACCTGCTTCCCGCAGGGAAGCTCAATCTCCAATCAGGATTTAACTGGATGAGTTGCATGAGTTCAGCTTTCACTTAGCCCTTTGCTGCTTTATTATAAAAATATTGTGTGGATAATTAAAGTGTTAACATGAAAAAATTAATAATTTACTTTTGTGTAGGAGTAAATGAGAATTTAAGTGTGTTGTGATTGATTAAATGCATTTGTGTTGTTTTTGTTAAGTGTGATTGATTAATTAATTTAAAGCCTTGTCCACTAGAGCGGACTTTAAGAGAATGGAGGTCGGAGAATCTTTCGGAGGGTTACCCGCACCGTCGGGACAGCTATTCTGATTTTAAAGATTTAATGCCAGCGAAATATCGCTTTTAATGAATAATGAAAATCAATATCTTACTCCCCGCAGGGGGAGGATGGAGGAAGAAGCGGTCAACGAATTCAAAAATTTACGCGGGCAGGAATGCAACCTTAAAGCCCCAAAAATCGAGGAGCACCAAAACCGGAATAAGCTGGAATAGATGGAGACTGCAAGACAGAAACGGAACAATAATTGAAGCAGGAGCCAGCTGATCCCCTGAAACAAATGCATTTAAATGTTTTTTAAAAAATTATTGTTGTTTACGGCGGTTTTAAGGGCAAATTTTGTCGTTTTATAAGCAAAATTTATTTTAGCATATACGTGAAAAGTGTTTGTGCTTTAATTACAGGGTTGTTATGATTTTGAATAGAAGTAAAAACATTTTTAAAAAAATTTAAGTCGAGATGAATGACACTATTTCTAACGTACAAGGTGCGTTAGCAATGATGAATTTTGTTTTGAATAATTTGAATGCGTTTATTAACGAATGACCCAAATTTTGGACGCAAAATTTATGTATATAACTTTATTTTCAAAGGATAAATAGCTTATGTAAGGGAGATAGGATACCCCAGAATTTGTCTGAAAGATAGTCAATATGATTCTTGTAAGTTAGGCGACTATCGAGATATAAGCCCAAGTAACGAACGACCGGGACCCATGAATGTTGTCATCGAAAAGAGTGAGTTCAGTTTCAACAATGAAAACAATGGCTTGTGTTTTCTACATTAATAGCTTTTCAATCTGTCAACCATTTTTTTTAACAGTTTTACATTATTGACACAGTGAGCGCCGCCAGTCATCTGCGAAAAGACGACAATTGGTGTTAAATATTGAATATTTATAAAGATACTGGGATAGTACCGAATTTGATTTTCTCAAAAAGAGCGGGTATTTACTAGCTGAGGATTGTCCAATCAGGGGACAGCCTATGGTGACTCTTTGGATGTGTCAAGAAATTGAGTTTGGATGCCGAGGCGATATTGGCTTGCTCTGTTCCTATTGGTCGAGAGTAAGAGTATAATTTTTAGTTTTATCTGAAGAATTTTAGAATTTAAGCGATTAAATTAAAATATTGCGCGGTCTGTTAAATGAAAATAAATTTTTTATTCGAGCAATTGCCATATCTATATTAGAAAAAATTTTACTATTTTTTGAAGAAACATTTTAAAGTTTTAAGTTTGATAGCGAATCTAATATCTTCATAACATACCACGGAGAATCCGTGATAATTTTAATAATTTTATTTTGCATTCCAGCATCTTGATGTTAAAAGGCTTTGGCCCCAGATTGGACTTGCATATTGTAGAATTGGTCTGAGAACGAGTTTATAATAATATTTTATTTTTATGTTGATAAAAATTTATTTACGTGCTTGTAAAATTTTAGCGACGGATAAGCAGCTTTGAAAATACCAACACAGCTGGTGGTTTGCTAATTTTTCTCGAAGAGGAAAAAGTACTCCCTGCTGACTCATTTTTTCAAGGTTGAGAATTAAGAGAGGGACAAAAAGTTATTCTTTAAAGATATAAATATTTAATGAAAAAAAATTAAATTTTTTTTACTGTCAACATTCTAATTTGTGCAACCAAACCCATCGCTCAAACCTAACCTGGCTTTCTAAACCTAATTGCTTCCTAAACAAAGTCATTTTTTAAAAAATTATATTTTTATAAAATTCAATTATATAGTATCAATTATTACATATATACAAGTAATTTTTTAAAAAAATTAAGTCAATTCCTATACTTACAATAGATGAATAGAAAATATTTTATTAACGAATGAAAATTTGAGCAAGATATGTATATAAATAAATAAATATATATGTATAGGGATAGAGTGAAGTAAAAGAGTAGGAATTGTGAAAAAAGAGCATGATTTGTCTGCATTGTTTAACAATGTAAACCCGGTTTGGCTGAAATACCGGTTTTTCGACGCCAACTTTTTTTTAACAGTTACATTATTACAACAATGCAGACGACAATTAGTTAAATACTGTATTTATTCGAATCTAAGCCGCAATTTTTTCTCAATATTACTGCTATTGAATAACATGTTGGATGGAGAAATTGACGGTTAGATTACAGAGGTTCATGTAGTATGTATTTAGAAGTTTCTTATACTGTTAAAATAAATTATTCGCACCATATTAGTTAGATTTTACTTTTTGTCCAACTTTGTAATATTGGATATCAAAAAACCATTTCGCACTAATTTTTTAAAATTTTTCCTCCAAATTGTGTTAAGAATTTCAGGTACGGCTTAGAATCGAATATATATACGGTATTTATGTTGACAAAAAATTTATTCTAAGGCTTGTACGGTAATTTTTTTAATGAAAATATGCACTGGTGTTTGCTAATTCTTCTAAAAAAGATCTATATTTATTCTGAGAATTATCAGGTAAAAAGTCTTCAATTTTTTTGCCACAAAAAGTTAATGTGGTACTCACTCACTGTCTTGCCTTCGAAAATCTGCAAGGATTGTTGAAATTTTACAATGACATATCAACTCTTGCATCCAATGTAATATTTGACAAATTCGATGCAAATAATTCAGGAAAATTGACGTTTTTTAACCCTTTCAGGACTATGATCACATATATGTGATCATTTCAAGGAGTCATATGTGAGGTTATGAGCCCCCTGATCACACCAGTGTGATATGAATTTAGAACTTATAAAATTTGGAAAATGATTATATAAATCGTAGATTTCGCATTATTTTATTGTAGAAGTGATTTTATATGAATTTTTAAATGCAGTTAGGCTTAACCAGAAAAATTGCCTGTTCCTGAAGGGGTTAAACAAGAGTTTACACAAATTTCAATATTTGCAAATCAGAAATCAATGTCAAAATCTCTCGCCCTCCCCCTCCGTCGAATATCGTTGGGACTTCTAATCTCGTTTTTCATTTTCACTCGTTGGCATCTTCTGTAAAGATATTTTAACCAGAGAAACTTAACCATCAAGAGCTGCAGATTGGTGTTTTACCATTGCAGATCTAGTACATTCCCGCAAGCTATAATCTTTCTTTTGTGCGGCGCCATATAAGTGGATACTAATCACCGCAGGTAATTTTGACGCCCAGTTTCCTCCCTAGAGGAAGGCACCTGGGCTCTGATGATGTGAACTTGCACTAGGATTTAATTTTGCCGAGAGCACCTAAGCCAAACAGACACTCTAGGAATCTTTTACATGCTGAATAATAATCATGCGACATGACCCACATTTAAGATATATACCACAATATTTAGCTTTCATATTTACCTACTGTAAAAATCGACCGAGTGAGTGAATATTAACGTCACACTATTCGGTTACTTGAGGATAGACCTCATCATTTTGAGCCATGATCAAGTGACGAGGACGAAACCTGAGCTTTCACCCATCTCCTAACTTCGACATCACATCAACGGGAGATTTAAGCTTCTGGCAGATTTAACTTGCATCGCATCTCCACACGGCGGTACTAGGATCAAACTTATAACACGCTGGTCCCGAGTCCATTGCCTTGACCACTACTAGGCTCCTGCGGTCACTGGCTACCACGGAAACAGGATAGTTATTCGTGGGAAATAGTTTTTCAAAACAAAAATACGTTCGCTTCAGCTTCAAGTGTGGTAAAAATTTTTATTAAAATTGACACTATTCTCTTTCGAGTTATGCTTTTTTTTTTTTTTTTTTTTACTAAAAGCGAGGCACCGATTAAAATTTAAATATGAATTGAGATCAGCTGTTTTTCTTTTTGTGTGTGTGTGTTGTAGTGTGTTGGCATAAAACCAAAAATAAAAACACAAATAATTCAAACTAATTAACTCCACAGCAAATTAAAAATAGAAAACCTATATAATTTCCCTACGGCGTAAAAAACTCTTTTTGGAAGAAATTAGTCAAAGCGTTTTGTAGCGAATATATCAAACACTTGATTAAAACACTTCACTTAGAAAAAAAATCCTGCAGCCGTAACTGGTTCAGAGAACGATTCCAGAAGCATTTGCTTTGACTACTTGAGTGAACTGCTAAAATAAACACTGAATAATCATTCTTCCCCCAGGTTTCTTTCCTTTAGCCCATTCTTGAAGCAAACATTTCCAGCAAACATGTTATGTGAATAATTTTAAAAACTTGTTTTGGAACAACTGTTACTACTAGAAATCGTTGTGGGGAAGGATTAAAGGTTACTTTATTATGAGTACACAGACTTTTTTCCTGAAGTAAATTACAAACACTTTGAATGAACAAATGTATAACAAAATGACCAATATTGGGAATTTTTTTTATTAGACTAAAGCCAATTTTGTTTAAAAACTACCAATAAATTCGTCATCCAATCACTTCTAAATTTTGTTACTTTTTAACACTTGCTTTCACCTACAATGAATTGAATTTTGAATGCCTGTGTGTGTGTATTG
The DNA here is from genome assembly GCA_019973935.1 of Trichonephila clavipes. NCBI lineage: Eukaryota > Metazoa > Arthropoda > Arachnida > Araneae > Nephilidae > Trichonephila > Trichonephila clavipes. The sequence goes on from BMAU01010900.1 coordinate 11,446, forward strand.
CTTCAGTGTTTTATAATTTTTGCATTTTTATAGCGTTTTATTATTCAAATTTCTTTTAAATATAACAGCCATTTCACACATAAAACTGTTCTTAATAAAACTTGAAACCACAATTAATTGTTCTATGCAAAATTGCCAGGTGAGATGTTAAGGTATCCGACTACCTACGACAACTTTTTCCTTTAAAAAAATGGAGATATGGATATTTTTTTTTGTTTTTTAAGATTTAGTACATTTTTAAGAAAAAAAGGCTGAAATTAAGAAGAGAAAGATAAATTATTACTACTAAAATGGGTAAAAAATGACGAAAGATTACATGAACAGGACTCGTTCTTTATAAATAGTAAATGAACTCATTCTAATTTTCCAATTTTGATACATTACTTTGCTATTCCTTTTTGAAATGACCTTAAGGATAAGAGATATTTTAATTTTTACAAAAACTAGAGCCCTTTATCTGAGTTAAAATATGAAATTGCTTAAAAAAACAGTAATTATATTCACATAAAGAACTGTAGATTTTGTAATAAAACAGTGATTGATAAATCTGAAGTTTAAAAAAACTTCTACTGTTATCAAGAACATACACAAAAATTTCAGAGAATTATTTTAAAAACTTTTTGAGCAATCGCTGTCCCCGTTTGAGCTTTCCGAAAAAAACACATTTCGAGTAAAACGCATTTTAAAATTTTACATCTTATGTAAAGTTTTCTGATTTTACTAAAACATTTGTACTTTTTGATCAAGTGAATCGAAAAAAAAAAAAAAAACTTGGTTCTTTTATAATAAGAGGACCTATAAAATAAAATTTTAAAAAAATGTCGGTTCTCAAAAGAAGTCAAGATTTTAGGATAGTTGGATACCTTAACCATCTAATACACAAAATTCTTTTCTTAATAATGATTGTTTTTTACACTTAGTAATTTTTCAAGGAATAAAACATTTTCATTATTTAACGAAAAAAAAAGAGAAAAGTGCAATTTAATTTTCTTACCTGCTGAATTTTCAGTGTTTACCAGGTCTGTGATAATTCATTGCAGTTAAGACATCGCAGCAAGATGTGTGCCAGGGAATAGATTCAATAAGTTACTGGAAACGTTCCTCGGGAATGAGTTGTCAAAGATTGGCTACAGCTGTCCTATAATTCAGTAATGTTTGTTGGTGTTGTGTGATGGCCTTTCAAGCCTTGTTCCAAAACATTTCCAAGATGCTCAACGGGATTTAAGGGGAGTTGGAAACCTTTCTCTCTATACTGACAATGTTAAATTGGCTGTTTTCGATGTACCTTTTCTCAAAATCTGTAATATGTTCATGCTTGAAATTTTTCAATTTTTTTTAAAGTACACCTTTATCATTATACTGAAATTAGATTTTAGCTAATTTTGAATTTTTTAATAATTTATGAAATATTTTATCAAACTATACGAAATTTGACCCATTTTTTGCGGAAAAAATTTGTAAAAAATAAATCTTTACACATCTTATCATTTAATCTTTTTACAAAAGCTATTTTAGGCAAAAACGAAGTCCTTTGTTAATAATTTTTCGTCATTCAAATGGGCGTGGCCCAGTTTCAACGATTATTTAAAAATAGGTTTTAAGGGCTTCTAATTACCCTAGAGGTTAAAGGAAGGTATTTTTAAAAAGGGTTAAATCTATACAATTTGAAAATGTAAAAATCTCAAATTGTCAAAAAAAAAATATGATTTTAGCTTTCCAACACCCCTTAAGTTTGGGCTTCTAGGTGGCCAATTTATGTTTGAAGAGTCAGAGCTATGCTCCTCCAACTAGCCAGTAGCCAACCGGGACTAGGGAGAGGTACAGTTGTCGTGATGGAAAACTACATTACCGTGCGGATAACAGGAGAGCATAAGCGGATGGAGGGGATCATGCAGCAACTATACGTACCGAATTGTATGGAGGGAGATTGGTGCACGTACCGAAGATCACAAACAGTGCCACGAGAAAACACCCCAGACCATGACTGACCTAGCATGCAGTATCCATGACTTCATGAGCTTGACACCATATTCTCAAGCTCTCGACGGCGTTAAATAGTCGGTACCGAGACTCATCACTACATGCTACTCTTTTTCCAGTACTCTACACTCCAGTACTTATGCTCTCTAGCCCAGGCAAGACGTGCAGCCGGATGGCGAGCATTGAGCAATGGTTCTCTCATAGGTCGACGGTTCCCGGAAACCATACAGTGAAGCGAACATTGGACTGTCCGTTTACTGACTGTACGTCTGGCACCGTCATTAAACTGGGTGAAAAATTTGAGCTAATGTTTGTCTTTGTTAGCTACGTACAATACGCCGGAGCAATCTCTCACCACGCACTGACAAAGCTAATTGTTCTTTCCAGTTAGTCCGATCTCTAGTTTTTAGTCCACCATCCATGTATTCTTGGTCTACTGTTGACACTGTCGACCTTGAAAATCCCAGCTCTCACAAGGGGAGGACACGACTGAGGAAACTCATTTTGGGACGAGACTTGGTGTAATAGTAGTATTCCATCAGGGAGTTCAACCTTTAATGTAATTCCGCCGAATGGCCAGTCCATTCAGAGATGGCTTTTATACAATTAGGTTTTAATTACCGCCAGCAATTCAGTAGCGTGATTGGTAGAACGCCTACTTTCTACGCCGGCAGATAGGGTTAGAATCACGCGAAAAACTTTTTTTCAATTTATTTAATTTTTTTCTAAAATTAAATAATTTATTTAAAAAGGACTTATTAAATAATTGTTATATTTATAAAATAATTAAATTAATAATATATAAAAAGACGCATATGTTATTTTTATTATATTAATAAAACATATATATTTATGAAAGGTTTATTAAATATTAAACAGTATTTTGTGTAATTGTTTTGCATTTTATAAAGTAAAAAATTACTGTAATTATATAAGTATTTATATCATATTTTATAAATATATTTTATAATAATAAAAAAAGTTATAATATGAGAGAAATATATAATATTAAATGATATTATACATAAAAATTAGTTACAAATATTTTTATAATGTGAAATACAGTACATTATAAATAAAATATTACATAATAATGATTAATATATAATAATTTATAAAATATATTATTTTTATTATTAAATTTTTTATTTCATATTTAATATGATAAAAATAATGTATTTTTATATATTACTGATTTAATAGATTTAATATTTTATAATTATATATATAAAATATTTAATACATAATTCCTTTTTAAATAAATTTATTTAAATTTGAAAAAATATTAAATGAATTGAAAAAATGATCGCGTGATTCGAACCTTATCCGCCGCCGCAGAAAGCAGGCGTTCTACCAACTATCCTATTGTGTCACTGGAAGTAATTAAAATTTAATTGTATAAAAGATAAGCATGAATTTCGAAGGTTTATTTCTCCGAATTGACTAACCATTCGGCGGAATTACATCGAGGGTAGAAATCCTTAAGGAGTGCTACTATTACACCAGGTCTCGTCCACAAATTAGCTAGCTCCCTTAGTCCTGCCCACCCGTTGCCAGACGATTTCGGTAATTGAATGGCCATGTGTCACACCCCTACGATTTGTTCGTGATTGAAGGCGTCTAAATCAGGCAGTTTACCCATATTGGTAATTCCAACAACTAATTTAAAACAACACAGTACGCGCTATACACTTGCCTCCGATAGTCTGCGTAAAGGCAATCCTCTTACGTGTTTATGCTTAAGAAAATCAAAATACTTGTCAGCAATTCTTCAAAATTTCGTTATTCAAACAACAGCAACAAAATTTACCTTAACGGGAAAAAACAAGAATGAACACCAAATAATCACCAACCACCCGTGCAAAAAGTCTGCGTACACTTCCCTTTTAAAGACCTTTTATTGTAAAGTAATTGCACTAAATCCCGTTTTTAAGTAATTACAAGCTTCTTTTAGAATTTATTTAGGATTTGAGATTTAAAAGCTTTTGTGTTTCCATGACAGGCAACAAATTAGAGATCGATATGTTATAGAAAGAAACATCATAAATCTTCACAAAAACAGGAAATTTTTAAAGCAACTGTTGAAATTGTAAATAGGATCATTCATTGATTCAAAAAGTGTCCATAAACTACAAATCAAATAAAACTTTAACGTCCCAGCCAAGATGCGGCCTTCCATCTGCAGTGTCACCTCGAGAATCTTGTTTTGTAATACGCTCTATAAAAATAAATCTAATTGCAAAATCTTCACTATTGCAAAAAGTGTTGCTGAAATATTGCAAAAAAGTGTGACTTTAATTACAATCCAAAGAAAACTGAAAAAGGATGACTATCATGCCCAAGTTGCACTCAAGAAGACTTCACCTTACGAATGAACAGAGCTAAGAGCCACTTTTGCCCAAAAACACCTAATTAGGACATATTTTTTAGAAAAATGCAATATATTCAATTGAAAGTGATTTTTGTAATTTAGCATCAAAAAGCACAAAAATATGCAAAAATTGCGGGACAAATCTTAAGATAATCCTTTTTCGACAATCAAACATGGAGGAGAAGACATAATGTTTGGTGGTGCATTGGAAACCTTTCGGCAGGTAATCTGGAATTTATTAAATCAACAATGTAGAGAATTGGTTACTTCAACTTATTGAAGTAAAATATCAGGGCATATGCTGGGAAATTTGGGGTGAGTAATGATTTTTACTTTCAGCAGCACAAAGATACCAAGCAAATGGTTCACATTGTGAAGCCATAGCTATTCTGACAGGTCCCAAAACAATTCCGAAGGTCAACCTAGTCCCCAGACCTAAGCACAATGCAGCATTTGTGGGATTTACTCGAGTAAATAACAAGGGAGAACACTATAACATCCAAGGACATACTCAAATATGTCATAGTAGAAGATTGGAACAAAACATTCAGAGAAGAAACAACTCAGGTAGATAAATCCTGGCCAAATATGTTGAAAGAGTTATAGAAAGAACGGAATAGCTTAAAGAGTATACACCTTTAGTTACAATCCGTTATTGTAAAGGTTTTTTCCAGTGTACGCAGACTTTTGAAGCACACGATTCGTGTCGTTCTCAAGTTATAATTATTCGTATTATTCTATATAATATTCAGGTGATTGTTGCGTATATTTGAATTTAAGATGCTACAGGAATTAATAAAAAATAGTATTGATTCAGAAAGACTTCATTTAATTAGCGATCTTTGCATGAATAGGAAAAATGGTCGCCTGTACGCAGACTTTCGGAGGCAAGAAAGTGTGAGAAAGTGCTTTTTGTGAGAAAATAACTTCAGTTTTTTGAAAAAAAAATGAATTCTTGCATAACAATTGACATATTTCAAATACATTCAAAAGTATTACAAATATAGCGTTATGACGTTATTTATGCATATTATTACCATAACTGCAATTTTTCACTAAAATGTCACTCGAAAATCCCAAAATATCCAAAATTATTTTTAATTCTGTGTAAATTGTAATTAAATTCCTAGTTTTGTGTCCCATTTCAAATATAAAGTATTTATTTAGTTGAAAAATTATATATTTAAAAAAAAAAGCTCCGAAGGTAGTCACATACCTTAAGCTAAAACTTATATATAAAAATACATAATTCGGGACAGCAAGACCTATTCAAATTGTGTAGCGTTGTGCATCATTTATGTGCAAGTGAGGGCGTTGTGGTAACTGCATATATAGCGCATACTGTGGTTGTTCTGAATTAGTTGATGTAATTTCCAGTATGGGTAAAATGCCTGATTGATCGCGGACAAATCGTAGGTACGTGAAGCATGGGCCATTCAATTTCTGAAATCATCTGACAGCTAGGATATTCAAGGCTGACAAAGTCAAGAGTAGGCCAAAAATACATGGATGGTGGACAAAAAAAACTAGTGGTTGGGCAAACTGGAAAAGGACAATTAGCATTGACAATGCGGGGTGAGAGATGGCTCAGGCGTATTGTACGTAGCCAGCGAAGCCAAACAGCTCAAATTACCACCCAGTTGAATGACGATGCCAGTCGTACAGTCAGCAAACGGACTGTGCAATGCTCGCGTCACGGTATGGGTTCGTCGACCTACGAGAGTGCCATTCCTCAATACTTACCATAGGGCTGCGCGTCTTTCCTGAGCAAGAGAGCACAAATACTGGAGTGCAGAAGACTGGAAAGGAGTAGCATGAAGTGATGAGTCTCGACTCAGACTACTTAACGCCGAAGGGAAGCTAAGAATATGGCGTCAAGCTCACGGATACTTCATGCCAGGGTGGAACTGTACAAGGGCTGGGTGGCTCAATCATGGTCTGGAGTGTTTTTTTCGTGGCACTGTTTGTGATCTTTGGTGCGTGTACCAACCTCCCTCTATGCTATACGATACGTACAGTTGCTGCATGATCACCTCCATCCGTTTAAGATGTTCTGTTATTTGCATGGTAATGGAGTTTTCCATCACGACAACTGTACCTCTCATTAGTTCCGTTGGCTACTGGCTGGATAGCTGGTTGGATGAGCATTCCTCTGACAGCGGCACTAACCCCTTTTACGAGATGGGTGGCTGAAAAAAAATTTTTTTTTTGCTTAAATACATTAACCTTTAAAGGTGCCTTTGAAGATTCATGTAAGTAAAACCTGTTTTTGTACGGTAGATATAAACTACATAAATAGAAACCACGCAAAAATATTCCAAATTTCATAACGTGTATATGAATTTCAATGTCTTTGGCACCACTGTGATGTTTTCTATTAATGTACATATACATTTGTATATGTACAAGTGTGTATATGTACATTGATAGAAAACATTACAGAGGTGCCAAATCCGTTGGAATTCATATACCGTATAAAAGAGACCACACACAAAAAACAAATAAATAAATAAAATCACACAAAAATAAAATTCTACAAAACAAATTGTACAGAAATAAAATTGCATAAAAAAAGTACCGCAAAAGACAGGTTCTATTGAATTTAAGCAAAAAATCTTATATAAAAATAATTTTAAAAAGAGAATATTTTTAACTCAAAAAAGCGTTTAAGTTCGCAGAAGTTATTCTGCGAACTGATGCTCGTAAAAGGGGCTGGTGAATGTCGTAAACGAGAGCAGTGCTCTCGATCTCGAACAATTTTTGAACGAAAAAGGGGCACCCAGGGGAACAATCCAGCTATCCCCCGCCTTAAAATTGAATGTAGTATTTTGGATAACTACTTCAAGGTGCCCCTTCATTAGAACAAAATGAATATTGTCGAGAGGAGAGTACTGCGTTTCCTTAATTGCAAAAGGAGACATATCAAGAAAGCCAAACGAAGTTGACTTTGACTTAAAGGCTTTTACCACAATGTATGGAGGAGGCCTTTCAACTTCGTTTGGCGGCAATGACCATAGGAGAGATTCAAAGGGTCGATGTAAAAGTGCATGAACTGTTTCACCCGTTTTTATATCCACAATTGGGGTGTTTTTTACAGTTTGCACTTTCTTTTTCGACATTTGAATCCTCCTCTGTGCTCTTTTTGCAATTCTGATCAATCCCGATTTATCTTCCTCGGTTCCCTTATCGACACTACACTTAACTTCACCCGAAGGCAGTGTCTCAAAGACAAGCCTCTCGTTTCGCCATATGTCCAGAGGGGGCACTCGAAATCGAGAGGACCGTCTGAGACCATTGGCTGGCTCAGAGATGTCCTTTGATTGTTGGACTTTATTGTTGTCAACTGGAGCAGCACTTTTAGTTTTTTTAGGTAAAGTTTCAGACTCTATTGAGTCATACTCGACTTGCACATTGCTACGCGTCTGGTAAGCATGTGTTTGACTCTGTTTAACAGAACCATCTGCGTGTCTCTTCTTTGCAGCAGATGGTTTTATTCGAAGGGGTTCTTCTTCGTTGCGAATTTCGGCTGTTGTAATATCAAGATTGCTAGATGGTCTTGGTATTTTCCGGGTTACTACTCTTTTTATATCTTTTACACTACCTGAAAAAGAGGCATTTGACCATTCTCTTTTCGAAACTATCTTGTCCCTCGGTTTAGACAAAAATGGTGAGCCTTCATTAATGTCCAAAGCATCACCGTGGGATTTGCTCACAGTTTCTTCATTCGTCAGAACCTCATTTTCAGGATTAGGTTCTTTATGCCTTTGAGACCTCTTGACGGAAGTATTTAAAGTTTTACTTACATTTGATAAAGGTTTTTCCGTTTGTGGGAATTCTTGAACTGGAAGTGTTGCAACTGAAGAATGTATTCTACTTTTTGATACATCTGCCACAAAACAAGATACTTCAGAGCTTGAATCACCTTTGATTTTCTTAGTTTTTTTAACAGAAGACTCAGTGCCATTTTCAGTCAAAGGCCTTTTTTTTGAAGACCATTCTCTTGCTTTTGAAACTCTATTGTCCTTCTGATCAGGCAAAAAGGTTGAGACCTCATGAGTTGCGTCTTTTTGGGGTCTAAGTCTCAGGCTACTCCGACGATCAATGTTGGAGGTAGATTTACTTTTACCTTTCATTTTGGTTATACCTGAAGAGAATCTGAAAGAAAAATTAACAATTGTTATTCATTACCCAGGAACCTGGAAGATTTCTCATTCTTATTACAGTAAAATAAGGCCCATTAGTTTAACTCTCCGGCTTACTGGTAACTCAATGATCCTTTTGGTTTTAAAGAAAAATTCACAGATGGCCATAAAATATAGTAACATTACTATTGTGAGCCTTTACAGATAAACAAAAACTTAATTTTAAATGATATGAAAGTTCAAATTTGGAATTCTTTTTCAAACAGAAGCCCATTCAAATTTGTGACGCAGTAACACAAACATTCGTTTATTATACAGCATTTTTAAAAAATCAAGAAATCTCAAAATGGGCATTCTGAATAGGCAAAGAATAAAACTTAATGAAAAATTGCATCACATGAAACTAAACATGAAGCACATTTTAAACTAAAAAAAAATTGTGAAGTGATTTTAACAGGGCCGCTTTAAACCTCCCAGGTGCCCTAGGCACTTCGAATTGTTACGCCCCCTATTTTCTAAGCACCCCCTCTTTTTGCTTGTGCCTTGTCAGTTTTGTTTTGAGAGGGATTTTCCCTTCACTTCTATTACCTTTCTTTATTTTTGCTCTTTGAATAATCTTTCCAATACCTACCAACAGTGGCGCACATAAGGGGGGTCCCGAAAGCCCTTGATTTTTTATCGATTGATTATTATTCTTATATAGTACGTAAAATTTAATTAAGTATTTGTTATTAAGGATTAATTTTATTAATTAATGCTAATTATTTATTCAATAATTAGTTTTTTACTGTGTTTTGTTCCCGAAAATCGATAAAATCAAAAGGAGCATGATGCAAGAATGGCCGGACCGGCAGCAAAAGGAAAGGCCGCTCTTGCTCATTCCCTTATGCTTATCATTAAACATTCTTGGGTATGAGATACCCTGCGCGAGAAGTTAAGGTCATTTTTTTCCATGAAGTGTTGGGTTGACAAGTATAATGCCAGAGGCGTAACGAACACCCCGCACATTGTGGGGGAGGGGCAGGATTTTAGGCTCTGCTTTGCAAACTGTTGTAAAATCAGACTTGTGGCTCAAAACTAAACTTTGCAGGGAGGCTCATATTCTCCGCTACGCCACTGTCTAATGCAGGGGTCAGCAATCATTTAGCTGTGGCGTGCCGAACAAACCTGCCAATATGATTCAGTGTGCATCACATTGGAACATTTTTGAAACAATCCGATTTGCGTGATGATTCTTGTAAATGTGGAGAATAGAGGTCAATAATATAGATTTACATTTTCATTATATATTAATTTTGCATCATTTAAAGATTTACAGTAAAAAATATAGCTACTTATTCAACAAAAATAAATAAATACAATTATACATATATTAAGTCTTTTTAAACGTATTTATTAAAATAAGGAATACACAACAGAAAATATAAGCTTTTTCCTTTTATTATAATTTAATAAAAAGATAAATAAAAATTTTAGTGTGAACCTTGTGCTTGTACGCTCTACTTTCATATCGCAAAATTAGGAGTGAATTTGTAATTTTCAATTTGACCTGATTCTGAGCATTCAGCTGTTAAGCAATTTCTTTGCAGACTCGAAATGTTTTTCGTATGGGAAAGATTTTTCACTAAGATATGTAGAACCAAAAGCGGAAAGCAGATTACATGAAATTTTCTTCCTTCAAACAATTAAACCTCTTCTGATATAACATTCAATAATTTACAAAATCATTGTAAATTTATCTTTAAGATTTTTTTTTCGTAATTCCGAAAATGTCTATCAAATAAGGTTTATTACAAATTTATCAACTTCCATCCTCTTAAAAATTGACAAATTTGTACAATAAAGCAGAGTGCCACTGAAAATTGTTACACATGCCACATGTGGCACGCGTGCTACAGGTTGCCAACCTCTGGTCTTATGCAATTGAAAAACCTCCCCGTAATTTTTTTTTTTTAATTTTAAGGGAGATTTCCCTAAATTCCCCCTCCTTTCTGCAACATTAATTTACAACCAATATTTGTGGAATGAATAAAAGATTAAATCTGGAATCCACACACACAAGAAAAAAAAAAGATAGGCAGGGGGGAAACTCTGCGCCCTTTCAACATAATTTGCGGCTGGTAATAAAATGTTTTTCATTCTTAATGCTGAGCAGTTCCAAAATTTATTACTAGAATGCTTTCGTAAGCACACATTCGAAAGGAGTGGTCTGAAGCTCATTACCCACTACTGATTGAGGCAATGTAGAGATTATTAAAGAAAATAATGTATAATGACATTTTTTTTCTTACGAACTGAACGCGAGGTTTTTGTTGTTTTGCAATTCATACACAAACAGGGACGTTGGAATTGATAAAATCTATCTAAAACTTTCCTAATTTGAAAAGCACTGCGTAATAATTTGAGAACCACAGCCGTAGCTAGCCCCGAGTGGGCTCTGTATCCAATTTCTTTGGGAAGCCCTTTTTTAAAAAAATATGAAAATAATCTAATTAACAAAACTTATTTAAAAGTGTCAAAATATTACACATGTTGCGGCCCTTGTAACTTGGGGGCCCGTATTATTGATGCGGATGATATGGTGGTATTTATACGCTCCTGATTTGTACTCACCCTGTACATCTAAAGTTTGTTAAACTTATATTCATTCAATATTGGAATATATCCGGGGAAAAAATAAATCATGCAGTAATGCAGTTTATTGAATTTAAAATTTCTAGTTTTTTAGTAATGAATGCACAACCCTTTATTAACCCTATTTATTAACCCTTTATCTACCGACGGTACTTATAAGTACGACTTACTTTAAAGTTACATAGAATAACCATTTTTACGAATGTTTTGGTGGTTCCTAATAGGAACATTCTTTTAATTCCACTCTTCTAAAGTAGACGGCAGCTCAAGTTCTGTGATGAGAATTTTAGCGGGGAAGGCGGATAGTTTCAAAACAGAAGTTGTGTTTTCAGCTGACATTTTGATCGGATTGCGAAGATTGTTATTTTTGATCCGAAAAAGTAGTTAATGTCTAAAGGTGTCTTATTTTTTTATGTGTTAGCTAACAATTTATTTTAAGTAAACAGTGTATTTAATTATTTTTTTCACAGTCGAATAACTTTACGGTACTTATAACAACCGACAGTGCACTGGATGTTAGTGCAACTCGTTTATTAACTTGGGAATTTCTTAAGAGATACACAGTATTTTTTATTGCACACAATTTAATTTAACTTTACAAAATAATTTAACTGCTAGAAAACAAAACAAAATTGTTATGCAAGTAATAAATTGCACATGGAAAACTAATAAATCTTTTAGCCCCTAAGAGATCAATTTTGTGCCCAAAATATCTAAAAAAAGGCATATTTTTTAGTCCATATAACTAAGTATGATACTGTCGCCTAACTGGTATGGTGATTAACGACTTTGACTGCGGTGCCGTAGGTACTAGGTTCGAATCCCGTAGAAGACATGGATGTATGTAAATATGTAGTGCCTTTGCGGCATGGGGGTACCCTAAATAGCCGTCGAGCCACAAGTCCTCTCGTGTAGTTGGTGGAAGAGGAAGAGGTGTAGGGGGCCCCTGGCCTCCCTCAAGGTTTTCACCTTCTAAATAGGGGTGGAACCGAGCAGAAACTGTACTGTCACCTGCATGTTGGTCAAAGCTAAGGCTAACGACAGGCGTAAAAATTCGTGCGCCTAGCCGCGATAAATTTCGCAGGCCTCGATCTGACTTCGTCAGGCAGGTGGCATTAGTCACAACAACAAAAGAATAATACTTAGCATGATACGAAAATGGAAGCATTTTATTTTAATTTTGAAGTTCCCACACTGTTTTTTCTTTTTTAATCGTGGAACAAAAAACTCCTAAATATTTGCTTTTAATAAGTACACACTCTGCATACTATGAAGAATGTTTAATATGTCTTAAAAGAATTTATCTCATACTCAAAAAAAAAACATGTTCGTTCCTCTTTTCAAACGGTGTGTGTATATATATATATATATATATATATATATATAAGGATAATTAAATTAGATTAAAAATTAAATTCCCTATCAAGAACTTGACTCATCTTTCTCAGTTCACATCTTCAAGTATCAAACTAATCATCCATTTATTTCTTCCGAACATATGGCCAAGCCAATAAACATGTCTAATTCCAGATCGTTAGATTTAACAGCCCCCATATGTATCAGCATTAACTTTCAAATACAATCAGAAAATCCGGATACGTACAACATGTGTTTTTCAAGTGCTATAAACTTAAAACCACCACCATATATGGTGCGCTTTTTTTCTCCTTGCTCTCAGTGTCAGAAGAGATGTCGAAATGATAGAATAAAGATCTCCTTTTAAAACTTTAATCTAATTCTGTCTTTAAAATCATGATATATATATATATATATATATATATATATATATATATATATATATATATATATATATATATACTCAGGAACATTGAAAATAGCGATCCAAGAAGAAAGCGTCGGATTGAAATGAAATTTAATACACATAATGACACAGATGAGAGATTCACTTGATCTCAAAAAGAAGACAATTAAACGAATACAGGGTGTGCAACGACACAAATACTGGGCAACTTCAATAGCTCGTTGGACCGCCTCCAGCTGCAATACATGCCGCCACACGGTCCGGCATTGATTTGATTAGACACCTTATGTTGTCCTGAGGCAGATGGCCCCACAAATCTTGAACAGCCAACTCTAAATCATGTATAGAATGGCACGATGGCATCTGCCGTTTTAGCTGATACCACACATGCTCCGCAGGAGACGAATCGGGGGAGCAAGCCGGCCATGAAGAGTCTAAAAATGACATAGGAAATCTTGAGCAATTCTTGCTGTATGCGGACGAGCATTATCTTGCTGGAAAATTGCCCCTGGGAGACCATTTAGGAAAGGTCTTACATGGGGTCGAGGAATATCATCAACGTAACGTTCTCCCGTTAAGGTTCCACGCATCACAATTAAAGTGGACCGGCTATCATAGGCTATGCCCCCCCAGACCATTACACCAGCTGTGCGGGCAGTGTGACGTAGAACAATGGGGGAATTGTACCGCTCACCAGGGCGCCTCCACACCCGTACACGGTTATCATCTGTCCTCAAAACAAACCGGGATTCATCACTAAACACAACCTTTTGTCAATCTGTGACATTCCACATTGATCTGGCTTGGCACCACTGTAGACGCAGTTGCCGATGTTCCGGTGTTAAGGGGAATGCACAGAAAGGGTGCTTGGATTTAAGATTTGCTTCTGCAAGGTGTCTAGAAATTGTTTGTGGAACAATTGCTACGCCTACGTCTGCTCGTATCGTTTAACGAGGCACTGTGAGGTCCACAAGTGCTTGCCGCACGATCCTTCGATCCTCTCTCCTCGTGGTCTTCCTGGTCGCTCCAGACCCGGTTTTCCACGCGTGGGTACTTCTCGTGTCCACTGCTCCCAAAAATTTCTAACGGCACACTCCGAACGATCCACCTGGCCAGCAACACGGCGCATCGACCAGCCTGCTGTTTGCATCCCGATGATCAGGACTCTCTCAAACTCGCTTAACTGTGAGAAATGTCTTGTAGCACGTTTACCCGGCATGTTTCGCTTACCAAAGTCTTTCTACAATCGGCGGGTAATCGTCACGTTTATGAATCTTCGAATTTGCGCTGGCTTTATATAGCACCCTCTTCCTGATTGTAGCGTCACCTCGGCGTGTATGAGCATGCGTATTGGCACAAAACTTAGATCATTTTCATATCACATTACGCTGTACTTATTTGCAAAGTTTCGCGATTGTACTTAGCTTCCTTCTTGGGTCGCTATTTTCAATGTTCCTGAATGTATTTTTAAATTTCACATCAATATTTCTTTATTTGTATTGCAAAATTACAATTTGTAAATTCTCGGAACACCTATAACTAAATTAAGCTGCTTGGTGATCGATTCCGGTCACCTAAAAAATTAACATCGCCGAGAGCTCCTTCCCCCCGTTCTAGACTGTAACTCTTAATTTTTAATATATGATTTTGTTTCATTGACCGATCCCATAATATTTAGAAACACAATGTGTGGTTGGCCTACTAATTACTGAACCTAAAAGTATACAAATGCACAAGCCACACACACACAAGGTCAAAGAACAGTAATCTAAACCAAACTTCAATCTAAAACTGTTAACTAAAATTATGTATATATTTAACAACTATAGGAAAAGCAAAAGACTAGAAATTATATTAAACATATTTACAGTACTAAAAAATTTAAGGAATATAAAATTCGAATGTAAGCAAAATCGATGGTTAGCACACAACCATAAGATTAATATGATTAGCTGATATTGTTTATTTAACCAATGGTACTCGTATTTAACCAATTAATTAAAAGCAAAATAATAGTGACTGACTGACTTTTCAGAGCCCCCCTCCCCTCTAACATTCTCATATGCCATTGGTCTAATGCTGGGGTCAGCAAACTTTTAGCTGTGGCCTAACCTTTTACCATACCAATCTACGACTTAGATTCAGTGTGCCACACAGTAGAACACTTTTGAGGTCAATAATATAGATTTTTACAGTTTAATTATATATTAATTTCCCATCAATTAAAGATATTTCTTGAAACAAATATAAACAGCATAAAAAATAACTATTTCTTCAACAAAACTAAAAAAAATTCAAATTGTACATATATTATGCATTTTAAACAAATTTATTAAAATAAGCAAAAAATAAAAAGAATTTAAGCTGTACATTTTTTTGTATTTTTAAACATTTATTAAAATAAGAAGTAGCAACATAAAATAAAAGTATTTCCCTTCATTATAGTTAAATAAAAAGTTAAATAAAAGTTTTAATGCGAACCTACTGCTTGCACCGCTCTACTTTTATATAGCAAAATAGGACGTTTATTTTGTGACTTTCAATTTGACACGATTCAGGTTATTCAGTTCTTAAACAATTTCTTTACGGACTCCGAGAATTTTTCAGATGAGGAAAGAATTTTTACTCAGATATATGTGTAACCAAACGCGGGGAGAACAGAGTACATATACAGTTATATATTTTTCAGGTTTTTTCGTAATTCCAAGTGTCCAGAATTCTGAAGACGTTTGTCAAATAAGGTTTATTACAAATTTATCAACTTCCATCCATTTAAAAATTGACATATTTATAGAGAAGTGCAGAGTGCCACTGAGACTTGTACAGCGTGCCATATAAGTTGCCGACCCCAGATCTAATGATTGGAATTCCACTCAAATTGAGATCCGTAAATGTGTTTGTTAAATATAACGGATTGTTGAACTTATTTATGGTTATGTGAGTTGGATCTCAATATATTTTGAATTTCCAGAAATAAAAATCGGCACAGCAAGGAATTCTTGATTATTTTTAGAAATTTTGTGCATTCAAAGTATACACTCCCAAACGTATGTTCTATAAAAGTTAGTATGGATTTATATAAGAATGAGAGAGAGAGAGAGATCTAGTTATTTTTTTAAAAAAATTCTGAAGTTATTATTTAAAAAATTTCCTTGATTTTTCCAGGTTCTTCTAGAAAAGTAATTATTAAAAATCAAAACAAGAGAATATAGATTTTCAAATCCATACTAACTTTTATTTGCAATAATCTAAAAAACATAAATAACTTAAAATCACTAAAATTTTTTTAAAAAATAAGCATTTTATGAAAATTTGAAAAAAATTTCAGAACTTGGTTAATTTTTTAAAATTGTAAAATAATGGCTGGTCAAACTTGACATTTTACTTTCAGTTTCAACTTAATAAAATAATCTGAATATAAAACATAAATTATTTAATTTATACCTTTACTGTCTTGTAATCTTGACGAAATATCAATCACAAATATCCTAGTATCAATCACAAAACTCACAAACAAATCAATCACAAACAAAAATAAGAAATAGAATTAGTGTGATTGAACTAGATGTCGATCATGCCAGGAAAATCAATTTAGAAGCGGATAGTGATGACGTTAAAAACTACAGGATTCCCAATATCAGGAGCTCATAGAAATGCATGAGCAAGAGAAAAAAACGTTGAAGGAATCTGAGTCCTTAGACGCAGTTCAATCCGAAGATCGAATAAAAGTTGGGAATTTGACAAAAGGCCTCAGTTAAGTTGAAAAAGGGTTTCAAATTTTGAAAAATATAGATTCCAAGGAAGAGTTATTTTTTTAAAACAAGGACTAAAAAAAATTATTAGCATGCTACGAGGAAATTTTGATGGAGGAAAAGAAAATCAGTGACCCGGCAGATTGCTCTTATGTTAGATTTTATGAAACCTTCTACATCAAAATAATCTCGGGGTTTGAGATTTTATATTTATGTTATCCAACATTTTTATTAAACATTTTTCTTTTCTTAATTATTATTTTCTTTCGTCTCCGGCCCCAGATAAGAATAATTTATATGTATTTATATGCGAAATTATATTCCGAATTGCGCGGTTATCACTCAGTCCAACCTATCCACTTAAGTTCAGAGTATTACTCGATTTGAGCATTTTTGTATTTCGGAAAACTTTTAAAATTAATTTTCTTTTCTGTAACAATTAGGCGAAAACAGCCTTCGCTTTAAGAAAGAACATTCTTGATTTTATCAAAATACTCTTCAAACAAATAGAATGATACATTGGGAATAAGACGAATAGAGTACTTACACTTTTGAACTCGATTGTTTTTTCCTCCTTGTCTTTAGCTCGGAACCAAATTCCACAAAGGAAAGCAATAGCTATCACTATGCCCACGATAGGTGAACAAACCGACGTGGCGTATGCTGAAGGAGAAGAAAAAGAAATTTAAAATCATTGAAAAAAATGTGTAATGCAAGATTCGGTCCAGATTTTAAGCAATATATTTCATACATAAAAACATCTATAACTCTTTCATATAATAAATTACGAATTATTTTTGTCTATAGTTGTCGCTTAGTAATAACTTGGATTTCAGATTTATGTAAAAAAAGCATCTTGATAAAAATTTTCATGTTATTATATTATCTTTTTAACACGTTGAGTTTTTTCAATGTATATAATTAACCCCTTTCATACTTTTTGTATGAATATATACATATTATTCATTAGTGTAAAGCAATACTTGTAATCAGAGGTCACCAAAGTGGTGGTCTACGAAAAAATTTCGCTGGTCCCTAGAAAAATGTGGAATATATTTACTAATCACGTTAAGTTACGTTTTAAGATCACATTTTTTTATTAACATATTTAACACTCATGAAATCCCATTAGTGGTCCGCGGAATTTTAATTATGAATTTACTGGCCCGTGAGGACAAAAAGTTTGGCGACCGCTACTTGTAATATACTTTTGTCCATTCGAAAAGCGTCGCTAAATATCGCGATATACAGCCAATAACCTTTCCCAGGCATGTTCAAATGCTGTACCTTTGCTCGAGTATGCTCGAAAATAGCCTTTCACAGGTTATGTCGTTTTCGCACAAGTGCAAACACAATAATCGTTATTGCGCATGTCTGAGATTTAGCAAAATAGCGATATAACATACATAGCATCTACATAAAGACTCCTGTACGAGCGACACTGAATGCAGTTATGGCATTTTGACAACCAAAGTATTATAGTTATTACATTTGTCACTTATTTCAAATGTAAAAATATTTTTTTAAATGTAGTATTTACTTCTAAATCTATGACAATTTGTCGACGCGCTAATAATGAAGGAGCATGTGTGGAATATTGTTTTCGCGCATGTACATAAATTATGACAGCATTTGGTGAAACTTTGATTATTTTAAATTATCCGCCCGAAATTTGGATATTGGAGACTACTTAATTTTTTAACACGGTAATGAGACCAAGTGCACTGCTCTCATTGTACGCCACTGGTGTCTCTATAACTGTCCCCAAATTATGAAAACACCTCCTCAATCACTTTATTTAGCCCAGTAGAACATATTTGGTGAGATTCTGATGTAAAAAACGTGACAAAAATATTCACAAAATGTGAAGTAAAAACAATAATCACAGAAGAATGGAGGAAAATCGATGCAGAAATTACAAAAAATTGATTAAATCTATACCAAGACATTTAAAAGCTTTTGGGGACACTAAAAGATATCCTACTAAGTACTAAATTAAGAAATAAATACAATATTTAGAGCTAAGATGAGATTTTTGTTAAATGTACGAAGACTTTTGTGGCGTAATTTTTAGTAGCTTTTTGATAATTAATTTTTAAAAAATAGTTATACTATTTTTAAAAAATGAATTATGTCATTCCATGAAGAACAAATTGCAGATATCATAAAAAAAATTGCAGTTACAATATATTAATTTTTATTAGTCGAAAACATTAAATTTTATAAGAAATTTCAAGTGTATATGAACACTTTTGTGGCCCACTGTATATATATACAGTTTTATTATATATTAATTTTCCATCAATTAAAGATATTTCTTAAAATAAATAAAAAAACAGCATAAAATCTAAATATTTCTTCAACAAAAATAAAAAAAATTTTAATTGTACATATATTATGTATTTTTAAACATATTTATTAAAATAAGCAAACATTTTAAAAAAATTCAAATTGTACATAATTATGCATTTTTAAACATATTTATTAAAATAAGCAAAAATAAAAAAAAATTTCAAATTGTACATATATTATGTATTTTCAAACATTTATTAAAATTAGAAATAAACAACATAAAATATAAGTTTTTCTCTTCATTATAGTTAAATAAAAAGTTAAATAAAAATTTTAATGTGAACCTACTGCTTCCATCGCTCTAATTTATATCTCAAAATCAGACGTATATTTTTGTGACTTTCAACTTGATACGATTCAGAGTATTCAGTTGTTAAACAATTTCTTTACGGACTCGAAGAATTTTTTAGATGAGGAAAGAATTTTTACTTAGATATATGGAACCCAAAGAGGAAAGCAGAGTACGTATACAATTTTCTTTAGAGTTATTTTTCAGGTTTTTTCGAAATTCCGTAAATGTTCACAATTCTGAAGACGTTTGTCAAATAAGGTTTACTACAAATTTATCAACTTCCATCCATTCAAAACTGACAAATTAATAGAGAAGGGCAGAGTGCCACTGAAAATAGTACAGCGTGCCACATAAGTTACCGACCCCTGGTCCAATAATTGCAATTCCTCTCAAACTGAGATCCGTGAATGTGTTTGTTAAATATAACGGATTACTGACCTTCTTTTTCTCTTTATGTGAGTTGGATCTCGATATCTTTTGAATTTCCAGAAATAAAATTGGCATACCATGGAATTGCTGATTATTTTGAGAAATTTTGTGCATTCTCAAAGTAATACTGAAAATATTTTGTTCATTAATACTTCCAAATTATTTAAATTCTGTGTGACTCATTATTGTTACAATTCTGTCAATTGATTACTAAAATCACACATTTCTGCTTGATAGCGTTTTGAGTTTTTTGAGTTCTCAAAACTAATTAAGATTGATTTCAAGGCCAATTTTTGCTTTAAAAAATAATTTATATAACTTTGATGAATAATTTTTTCTGTTGAGAAAATGCCATGGCCAAAACGTTCTCAGGTTGCTGTGAGAAACAATATTTCGAAGAGACGAATTACTACTGAAAATGATGTATTTAAAAATCAGCCCTTAACTGATACTGCAATTAAGACTTCCGAATACAAGTATTCTGAATTAAAGTATGCAGATAAAACTGAATAGTTCCTTTTAATGTATCAAACTACACTATACTAAACGTATTTTAGTACTCTATCTTAGTATTGTATATCTTAGTATATTAGTTGTATAAGTCGTACACAAACAAGAGCTAAACTTCCTAAACTGCCCCTATTTAAAACTGAAAAGAAATCAAATATTATGAGCAATCCTGGATATTTTTAGCTTAAGTTAGTATAATTATTATTTCGTACACAAAAGCTTTGTGTTTGAAAACTTTTGTGGAAATATTTGTTTAATATTAGGTTAAGATTAATCCAAATAACATGTCGTAGTATCAAAAGCTATCCATATTTTGCAAAAATATTTTTTGAATTAAAAATATTATTTTGAGTCATATTTAATTAGAAAAATGTTTTAAAAAGAATATACATCGGAAAATACCATATTAAAAATTAAAGCTTTACAGGCACTATAAGTTTTTTATTTCATGCCTTTACAAACTTTAAATGCGTTTATCTCAGACTTTCAATTTTGAAGCTATTTCTTTTTACTGTTCAAGATGAGCCTTGAAATATTTTTTGTATACACTCCTAAATGAATGTTCTATAAAAGTTAGTATGGATCTGTGTGTGTGATGCAGAGATCTCTAGTTATTTCTTTAAAAAAACTATTTCAAAAATTTTCGTGGTTTTTCCAGGTTTTTCTAGAAAAGTAATTATTAAAAATCATCAAGAGAATATCGATTTTTTCAAATCCATACTAACTTTTGTTTACATTAATCTTAGAAGCATAAATAACTTAAAAATTACTGAACAATTTTAAAAAGTGAGCATTTTATAAAAATTTGGAAAAACTTCAAAAATTGTAAAATAATGGCTGGTCAAACTTGACTTTTTACTTTCAGAATCAACGTAATTTTTTTATCTGAATATAAAATATAAAACATAAATTATTTTTACCTTTACTGTAGGTAAGGCTACTGTATACAAATCTTCACAAAATATCAAGTATTGTAGTATCAATCACAACTATCCAACAAATATTACATTAATAAACTCGCAAAATTAGAAACGTTCTTAAGACTTCGCTCAAAAAAGGGAAATGTATAAGAGGGACGGGGGAGTGAGTGTGCAGTTTATGGCGCCAAATTTGGCTACACTGCGCCAAACACTTGTTAAAATATAAATTTTGCACACACATAAAAATAAATGCATATATGAGGGTGGGGAGGAGGGGGGGTGACGCCTATAAGTTCGAAAATCAAACCGATGTTTTTCAAACACATCCAGCAGCCTCGGTGCTCTATAAAAATAACAGTGATGAATTTTTTATCTTCCTATAATCAGATTCTGAGTTTTGTTTTGTCTTGCGAATGAGTAAACAGAATCATTGTTGACCGATTAAAAGGTTTGGTAATATTGCCTAAGAGTACAGCAAATACATACTATGTATATCTTTTTAAAAACTTATCAGAATGCTGATATTATGAAATTTCAACTTGCATCTAAAATTGAATCTTACTTTTTGTATACACTAGCTAGAAAAAGTCTGCGTTCACCCATAACAAATCATAGAGCAAAGGTAAAATTTAATAGAAATATAATTTTTTTTCTAACAAAATTTTATGAATTTGCGTACTATTATTTAAATGTTGAGCATGCAAGAATTAATTAGTTTTGAATTAAAACTTCGTAAGATAAGCGGGGTTTTTTGTAGCAAAGCACACAAATAGTAGGCAGAAAAAGGTCTGCGTTCACCATTTGAATATTCATGATTCTTGGAATTTTTATCAACAGGCGTTATATGTTAACAGAGTTTTTGCATTCAGTTATCAAGAAAAATAGCTTAAAAAAAGATGTTACGCAATAACTTTTATATTTTTGTGAGGTACAAAGCAATTTTCAATGACATGGAAAATAAAAGGAAGGAAATTAGCTTAAAATCATTATGAAAAATGTGGAAATATGGAAAAAGTCGTCGGGATGTAACCATATCCGTTGGATGGCAGTATTCAGTAAGTGTTATTAATAACTTTAAAACTGCAAAAAATGTGTACATTTTAATCAATAGGTGGCGCCATGAGCACGTTTAACATTCCCATACTTTTATTTTTTGTGCACATTTTTTAAAAACAACTCAACTTAGCTGTAGAAAAAAACAATTCAACTCGCCCCCTCAGCTCGAAAACCAAAGCCAATGCAGGAGAAAAACAACTCAACTCGTCAGTAGGAACGAAACAACTCAACTCAACAGGAGAAAACAACTCAACTCGGAAACATGAACGAAACAACTCAACAGGAGAAAACAACACAACTCAGCAGCAGGAACGAACAACTCAACTCATGTAGGAACGAAACAACTCAACTCAACAGGGAGAAAACAACTCAACTCGTCAGTAGGAACGAAACAACTCAACTCTGCACTGCCGTCGACCGCCTGCAACCGCCTACAACCGCCTACAACCGCCTGCAACCGCCTGCAACCGCCTGCAACCACCTACAACCGCCTGCAACCGCCTACAACCGCCTGCACCGCCTGCACCGCCTGCACCGCCTTTACAGCAGAATCGGCTTTTTCTACCTACTCTCAGGTCGTCCATCTAAACTCACAATCTGAGAAAAACGAAATATGCTATACGTGGTGAAAAAGAAAATCCGCGTTTGACTGGAACTCAAATATCAACAGACATTCATGAGAAGTTTAACAAAAACATTTGTGCGGATACTGCAAGAAAAATTTTGAAAAAGGCCGGAATACTGTAGTCGAGTGGCTCGTAGAATGCCTTATATTTCAAAAACCAACGGATAGCTTTGCAAAAGAGCATATACATATGCTTTCAGAGTTCTGGAGGACTGTGATATTCTCCAATGAAGCAAATTTTACATCTTTAGCATAAAAGGTCATAAATTGGTATGCAGATAACCTTGTACAACTCTTCAAAAAAGAACTCTTAGTACCAACGGTGAAGCGCGGTGGAGTTATGGTGTGGGGGTGCATGGCGAACAATGGTGTTGGCAGGTTGGAGTATATCGAATCAATTATGAACAAATAGGATTACCTTGATATCCTAAAAAAAGTAAAAGGAAAGTGCCACCAAACTCGGCCTTGGATCGTCATTTTGCTTCCAACACGACAACGATCCTAAGCATACCACTGAGATTGTGAAGCTTTGGCCATTGTATAATGTCCCAAATCAACTGCACACGCCCCGGCAGTCACCTGATCTAATTCCTATAGAACACCTATGGGATTTGCTGGAGCGTAAGATTCGTCAACACAATATATCTAGCAAGGATATTCTGAAGAGTGTTCTTAAAGACGAATGGGAGAAGATAAGCGCTGAAGAAACAACTAATCTTGTTGATTTAATGCCGAAACGACTTCAGGAGGTTCTCGAAAGACACAGTGTAGTACTAAAACAGTGAACGCAGACTTTTTCTACTTGATTTTTGTAGGCATCGCTATAAATCTGTCTTTATTTTAAAAGCTATGAAAGCAAACCAAATTTAATTTTGTTATTCTCAATACTTGAAATAAACTAAATAAAATATATTTTTTAGAAAATGTTCAGATTCCAGTTTTTAAATTTTTTTCGTTGTTTTTATAAGCAATAGTACGTGAACGCAGACTTTTCCTAGCTAGTGTAGGTAGATAAATTTTAATAAAAAGTTGACAGAGGTCCCGATTATCAATTTAAACCAAAAAGCAAATTTTCTTAAAATTGTAGATGATTTTTTTATGAAGTTAGCTCCTACTTTTCTGGTTTACCGCCAACTTGGCAAATTAATTTTACTTTTTGAATGCGAACGAAACCTCCCGCATTTCTGAGTTTCCCGATCAGAGAAGTGGGGATTATGTCTAAAAACTCGTTGCCATTTTTAAAATATTCTGTCATTAGAACTCAGATATCCTCGTTCCATGTTCTACATTCATTGTTGTATTCCAAAAAACATTTTCTCAGAATTCGATTTTTTTAGCCTAGCATAAATTTCGCGATTTCTTGTATTTCGTGTTTTTGTTACTGATGAGCTTGGGGAAAGTATTTATTAGGATAGGATGAACTCTACAATTATATTCGATAATATTGTATGTAATTTTATTTACAAAATTTATTAGAATGTTTTCACTCCCTTTTCATTATCTAACTTAATTTTATATCTATTTCTCTCACTTAATTTAGTATATGTTTTAACAGGCACCTCACTCGCGAAAAAAATGACCTTAACTTCACGCGCTGGGTATCAGATACCCAAGGGTGATTACATTCTGTTTTTACCGTGAAATTTGCATACAAAGGTGAAAAAGGAAGAAAAGCAGGAAATACAATATTTTTATTACTCTTTTCACACGTAAATTTAGTTTTCCTGTTCTTTTTATTAGGGCTTTCAGTACATTTTTATACACTTCTTTAGTCTTCGTCTCGAGTGAGTGTGATGTTTTCACTGAATCGTATTTTTTTTTAGTTTCGTAGAAGCCTTTCTTGCTGGTTTTTACATTCTTCTGTTAATCGAAATCGAAAACACTTCAGAAATCTGCGTCCGGTTCGAAGTTTAGTAGGTAGTACTTAACAAAATAATTTGAGCATTTATTGTCGCAACGTTCGACAACGTAAAAAAATAGTGTCATAGGCTAACGATTAGATTTTCTAGCCATTGAATATAATACGGTCATTTTATCAGGGATTATAATTACTCCCTCTGTTAAATTACTTGAAT
This sequence comes from Trichonephila clavipes, assembly GCA_019973935.1. Lineage (NCBI taxonomy): Eukaryota > Metazoa > Arthropoda > Arachnida > Araneae > Nephilidae > Trichonephila > Trichonephila clavipes. The sequence goes on from BMAU01010900.1 coordinate 36,346, forward strand.
AGCTTTCAGTAGAGGAATCATACTTGCTAGTATACTTTTCATCATTCGATTCTTCCTCATCATCCCGCGAAGAGACTTTTTTCATTCTAAACTACTATTGTACTATTTCTGTTAAATACTTTATCTAATAAATTACTTAAGTATCACATTTCTTTATCATAACTACAATAAAACGCCACAGCATAAGGAAGATTTTAAACGTGCTATTGCATTCAGAACTCTAACGGTGATTCACGCGCTGGGTATGACATACTCGAAGAGGCGGTATCCAAAAATATGCATTTAGAATTCGCCTACAAGCTAAAACCCCTCAAAGAATATGACCTTAAAGTCAGCTACACGAGGAACTATTCATTTTCCGTAAAAGGGTTAGATGGAGTTTAGAAAAAAGTTAGGTGGTGGGTATGATATACCCTACGCGTGAAGTGCCAGGTTAATACAGCTTGTTAGTATCTTCTAAAGAGAGCTTTTCAGTACCTGTTGTCAATTCCAAGGATGAACAAGAGTTGATTCCTAGATGCGATTAATTGATTATTTATTGACATCGTACTCTGAAACTACTGAAAATCTATTGGAGACGGCAGGTTCGCTTTTCCGCTTAAGCACATGCCTAGGGCGCAAAAGATTTGGGGGTACAAAAAATTGGAGGGTGGAAAAAAGAGAGAAAAATGAAAATTACAGACTGAAATGAGATCTACTATGGAAAATGAAAAGCTTAACGGTTTGATATTGCTATGCACTCAAAATGACATTGCAATGGAAATTGATTACAATGAAGTTATTAAGGATTTTCTTGAAAAAATCATTCCATTTTTTCCAAGAAAATCTTCGTTGCACAAGTACAATGACAGGGACTTGGACTTCGACCACTTGAAACTCTGTGAAAGATTAGCATTTAGTAATTATATACCGAGATATTCAAGATTGGGGTAGGCAGTATGCAGACTAAGACTTTGATATTATTAAATTATCATCATTTGATATAATTAAATTTGTGGGTATAATTATTAAGTTTGTATCTTGCGTTTTGCTTAAAACGTGGTTTTAAAAGAGTACGTTATTTTATTGTAATTACATATGTAAGTGTACGTTCTGTATTTATTATTGTTAGAATATAAATGTTATTGAGCTTTTTTGTAGCTTGAGTGGACCGCAACATCTTAAAAATAAGAAGTGGACCGTACCATGTAAAAGTCTGCCCATACCTGCTCTATAGGGTAATTGTAAACGAATTCATTAAATGTTTGTACTAATTTACAAGAGGGTGGGTGGTTCTGTGATGCCGTAAAATAAGAAATGAACAAGACTGGTGAAACTATACCATTATTCTTTCCTTACGACTCTCTGTCCACAACATGGCGGGTCCATAAGTGGTAGATAGTGAAAAGATTATTCTAACAGCAAAAACAAAGAAAGGGAAAAGAGTCAGGTCAAGTTAACGGTGAATACCACATTAACATTGGATTGACGCTTTTGGTTTCCCATTTTGGATTAAGCCTATATCTTGTGCTTTTCTTAAAGTAAATTAGATAAGTAAAAGAAAGTCAATACTGTTTTTAAATTATTTAATACAAAGCAACACCTCCCCCAAGCCCTGTAATTAACAAAGTTAATATTACTCTTAAATTACCCAGGGATCCTATGCTATAGCTTCTTATAACCATCCTTGAATTATTGATCATTAACCAGTGTGTTACCCTGAGAAACTACTACCTCATTAAAGCAATTTAGAGCCAAGCAGCGAACTACAGAATTTAATAACATATCAAGCAAACGAAATTTGCAAATAAAAAAATAGTTGCTAAAATCAATTACTAGAAGTTTTCTTTTTATTTACCAGTTAAAGAAAAAGAAAAAAAGATTATAAACTAGGAAACTAAACGTATGAGCAAACTTGCTTAACATTTTTGAAAAGAACATATTTTTAAATATTATTACTTCCACCATACCTTTCCTGGGCATATTTTTTGAAACATGGGGAATTCCAACTATAATCCAACTGGCCTGAGTGGCCAGACTGCATCCATGTGTGATGTCCGACGTCAATGTCCAGGCCTAGGCCTACCACCATACACCTTCATTATTCATTTGTCGTAAGGCTGCTATAAGCTGATGTGTGCCAAGGTTTATAAAATTATAAGTCATGCATATTTATTCTTTTCGCGTTGCCGTTGGTACGAGTGTTTCAAAACATATGCTATATACTACCAACTTTAAAGAAAAACAGGCGGGGCCTACTTTTGCAAAGTAGCCCAGTGCTTCTAACAGTCTTAAGACGACCGACTCTTGCGTTTTGTGCAATATATACTCTAAAAACCTTTATATCCAAAGCTTTGGAGTTTTTTATAGTTAGCTACCTTCATAGAATTTTAACAAGACAATACGAGAACTTTTATTACTCAACAATTCATTCATTCTGCAATGGGTTAAATTCAGGACGGTCACATGATAAATACAATCATGTGTTCTCCATTGAATTCAAAACAAAACGACATTAGACTTGGACTTGAATTTTGAGAAGTCTCATTCAAGTTTTAAACTTCCTCAAAAATTGTTTATTTCTTACAAAAAAAAATGTGTACTATTCTTTTAAATCGAGGGCGCCTTAACTGTACACATTAATATTGCTGACAAATAGGTGCTTTTTAAAAGAAAGTTTCCGCAGGAAGCAAACGACATGAAATTGAGATGGGCACCAGTAGCGCACACAAGAGGGGGAGGTCCTCGGGTTCCAGCCCCGCCCCCGAAAGCCCTTGATTTTTTTCCCGATTGATTATAATTCTAAGAATATAGTACGCGTAAAATTTAATTAAATACTTGTTATTAAGATTAATTTTATTAATTAATGCTAATTATTTATTCAAAAATTAGTTTTTTACTGTGTTTTGTTCCCGAAAATCGACAAAATCAAAAGCAGCATGATATAAGAATGGTGAACTTTCGACCTCGGAACCCCCTTGAAAAATTCCTGTGTGCGCTACTGCTGGGCACACATAATTGTCGTTATAATGTGACTTTAATGTCACATGAATTAAGCCTACCCTTGAGTAAATCTATCATTTGGAAATTTTTCGCTGCTCCCCAAGATGTACAAACGTCTTGGCCTGCCCTTTGTCTGTATTCGTCGTCCATCAAATTTTTCTGTTAGATGCAAAGTTATGATTCATCGGATAATTTTGGGTGTAACGTTTTCCCACCATGTGGCTGAAAGATCGTCTTCTTTAAGTCGTTTGCATTCTGTCGTCCATATCTACACGTTAACCCCTAAAATATTGCGAGGACCTTTCATCTGACAAATCATCGACAACCGATGTCTTCAAGAAAAACGCTACTACACCTGCGAGCCGAAACCTTAAGTGTAATTCCAGGTGTAAGAGGTGACAGCATCCACCCCTAGAGTGTGGAGAGACAGTCCGTTTTGAAAAGCTCCGTAGAAAGGTCGTGTTGCCTCTTTCTTCCCAAAATGGATATTCTATAGATTTGGAAATAGACAATAGACTGAATAACTAGTAACCAAATGCACATATTGTAATCAAAAGCTGTGGACGAAATAAATCAATGATTTAAATTCTTAACTCTTACGCTACCCATCAATTTTCCCAGACGTCACATGGGAAACACAAAACAATACAGTCTGATAATGCGAAAATAGCCAAGACTGATTTATTCCTAGAACACATTAAACCCGATAAGATATTCTACTTAAGAATGCACTGACTGTATTCCAGATGTAAATCATTGCTTCCTTTATTATTAAGATGATCAAATGAAACAATGTTTGTCGATTTTCTTATAAAATCACGCAAAAATTCGCAAATTATGGAAAATTATATATAATATTTTTTCCATTAAATCCATCAAACTACAATCTTTCATTTAAGCCGGTATGTGTTGTACTTCATGTCTAGTAATAAACTAATTTAATAAAACGTCACATTTAAATCAATAAACAAAATGGCTAGGTTGGAGATAACTAACCGCTTTTCTTTCGTATTGCACTCATTAGAAATCTATATTTTTAACATTAATTCCCTTTTAATTCAAGAAATTATGCTTATTATAAATCTTATTTTTATTATTATTACTTCCTTAACGATTTAAATGTCCATGTAAAAGAGAAACGCATATTCGATAGTATTTTCGTTGAGCTAGAACTAAGATTAGGATAACTGATAAACATCCATTTTAAATGAAAATAACAGAAACAATACACAATGGCTATTGAATATTTTATTTGATCTGAAATTTGAAGATATTTGGCATTGTGTAAAAAAAAATACAAATCTGACGAATAATAAACTGGTTTCTTGAAATAAATTTAAAATTTTGAAAATAATTTTGAAACAAATCAAGTAGGTAAATTTTTATTTATAATTTCAATTCTCTTAGTACAAAACATGATGACCTGAAACTGAACTATTGGCTGATTATTGTTGGATTTGCTATAGTATATCGCTAGGATATGGTAAGTTTTTTTGTTTTGAAAGAAGATTTACGAACTCAATAGAAATAAGGCACTTAAATAAATCTTAAAACTTAAGGATAATTGACTTTCAATCACGATGAGTATTAGCCATGTTTAAGGAAATCAAAATCAATGATATTGCCGGAGACAATGTAGAATTCCTTGCTGAAAAGACTTCTACTCTTCCACACGACGCGTGAGGAGGGAGTGCAGAAGAGGGCTCATCACGGGGTGGAGAAAGAGAGGGGAGACGCATTTCGAGAGAACGAGTTGAAATGGAGAGGGCGAGGGAACACTCGCACACCCACCGAGAAAAGAAAAGAAGGAGGGAACGGAGGGACAAGTGTGAATTTTGCAATATCCTGATGTTAAAGGGGAAATAAGAATTTGAAATATTGTGAGAAGAATTTTGATCTATTGGGATATTGATAATAAATAAAAATAAAAATGCATTGTAAAAGAAAAAAAAAAAGTTTTGTTTATAAAATTTTGATATGAGATAAAATAATTTTGAATTTCAGAGGAAAAAACTTGTAATGGGATCCGAAAAAAAGACATCAAGATATTACAAAACTGACTGTTGTCTCTTCGTTCCATCCTACATTCCTTCTCTTGATGTGTGTATGAGTATTCCTTCGCTTTTTCCCTTTTCAAATCGTTCTTTCGAGAAGTGTCTCCTTTCTCCTCTTCCCACCCCTGAAGGACCCCCTTTCTGTCATTCCCTTCTCATGTGCAATGTAGAAGTGTAGATGCTTTTCCAGGAAGGAGCCCTGCAGTGTCTCCACAGTGTCAATGATTTTGGCTTCCTTTTTCACGGCGAACACTCATCATGATTAAAAATGATTCAATTAAGTCAGTGCTTCTCAAACTTCCAATACTGGCGCCCCCCTTTTTAATCACGATTTTTATAGCGCCCCCTTACACATTAATAATATACTGAATGCAATAATAATGCACTTTGACGCTAAAGCAACAATTTTTATTATAAACCGTACAAATTCATGACATAAGTATTAAATTTTGTATATGTTACTTTTAAGCAAAAAAAAAGTAATAGTATAATTATTATATTATTTTTCCTTTCTCTAATTTTTAAATTGGAACATATTGCAAAATGCAGTGGTTGCTTAGAAGAAAAAAAAAATATAGATATAAGCTAAATATAGAAAAAGAACTCAGAGGGTCAATTTCCAATCATGAGCATTCCTTTGAAAAACTTTGCTCTGCAAGACAAGCCCATGGAAGTCGCTAATACTTATTAAACTTGTTCTTAATTTAGTATTAATTAATTAGTTATAAAATAATCTGTGAAGCACTGATACACATTAAAAGTATACCGGCTGAAGTAGCCACTCTTTGCACGAGTTCACATTTATAAGAAAATAAAACATTATTGATATAATCGCTGAATTGTAAGGAGAGTAAAACCAATGTTTACAAAAATGTAAAATGATTTTTTTAAATGATTGCTCAGATTATAATTAGTTTTAAGCGACTGTAATTTTAAGCCTCACAGAATTAGCATTTAGAATTGATGTTGAATGATGAACAATAAAACAAATTCTGATAAGGAATAATTGTATTATTTTTAATATTTAAAGCGAAAAGACTTCAACATGTTTTAACCCTAAAGCAGGCACGCACTCGATACTAATGATCGAGCGGGGTTAATGAGTCGCCCCAATCTTTTCTTTTATAATTATTTTTATAGTACACAATAAAAATCGCAATTCCAGTGGACAATTTAATAAAGAGAAAATATACTTATCTACTTTCAACGACACAGAAAATATTTCGGAAAAAAAGTTATCACACCGGGAACTCATTCAAAACAAGTACCTTAAGATTGTAAAAAAAAAAAACTTTTGTCACTCCAAAAAAAAGAGGGAGATATGTGACAAATATATTTTAGTTCACGTTAAGACTGTCAAACAGGAGGATAGTATCAGGGCCATTGGTAACAATTAAACAAAAGCAAGTGGCAAGTGGCATGTCAATTACGGAGTGCCTGTCCCGGAACGGGACGTACCTCCTCATCAGGATTTTAAGAATTAAGAGTCGAAAAGTGGGGTTACATAAAATTAAATTTAAAAGAAATAATTAGATGGGCAGATCAATACTGCTGGAACGGCGACAGAATTAGCCTGTCGTCCGGAGAAACAGCCGCTCCGCTTTCCTACGATCTGATTGGCCGAAGCCGTTCACTCGCAAAAAAGTGGGCGTGGAAATGAATTGGGTCGATCCGAAAATAAACGACCCGAGACAAGGAGATCTTGAATAAAAATTCAAAGATCTCATGCAAAAATAGGGGGGAGAATACAAATTTTGAATAAAAATTTAAAAAGAACCAACTTGCACTTTGCCGGAGATAAAGGGGGGTAGGGGAAGGACTAAACAAGGTAGAAAAAATACAATGCGGTTTTAGGAAAAATAATGACGCAATGAAGTCATATATGTGATACAATCATGAATAATAATTGATAGATGTAGAAATGGAATGTCCAGTTCTCAAAAATATAAGCGGTCGTTCGAAGGAACGATTTAATTAATGATTGCTGGACGTGAAACGAATTTTAAAAGAGCTCTAGATAGTACAGAATCGTGCCTCCATCTGGTGGCCGAAAAGGAAAGCTGAAGCGTGAACACCGCACAATTGAATTCAAGAGGTCACCCTCCCGAATTCCGACCGCGGTGAACGTTGCTTCGGAAAAACGTTAATTCCGTAAACGTTAAACAATTAAACAGTTTTGCCAGAATTACCGATTTCGTGCACTCTGTGCTCAGCGTGACCGCTCCCGAATTAAAAGTGTATTTATTACAACATGGATGTTCTAAAAAAATATGTAAAACGTTTTTCCATTATCATAAAAATATTTTACAAGGAAAAAAAAGCGCAACAGAAATAGTTTATTTACAACTCCCTTAAATGAAAAAAACAAATACATAAGAGCAGGGACGTAACTAACTGTACAAGTAAGTTCGGAGGTCAAACCGCAGTAAATACATTCTGCTGCCTACAGCTGATGGCAATAATACAACAGTGATGAATTTTTTATCTTCCTAAAAAATTTTTTGATTATGGGTCTGGATTTTGTTTTTCTTATGCAATAAAAAAATCTCTCATCATGGCATTACAGCAAATAAAATAAAATGTGTTTTATTTGGTTATAGTATCAAAAAAAGATATATAATGAGGTTTTGAAGTAGAAGCTTTTATTTTTCATGACGTAATATCGCAGATGATATATATAAATTATATCAGTGTAAATGTGTATTTTTTTTATTATGTCAGATAGTATTTTGTTTTACTTCATTCCAGTAAATAAATTTTTTTAATCTCTTATTTTCGATATGCTTGCGCCCCCCTTGTAGGTTTATCGCGCCCCCCCAGGGGGGCGCGCCCCACAGTTTGAGAAACACTGAATTAAGTGTCTTATTTCTATTGAATTCGCTGAATTTAGAAACTATTAAAAATTTTCATTGTTTAATTCATGTTTAGGTTCTATTGATGTTTTTTTTTTTTTATTTTAATGGTTTTGTAATTTTGGAAACTGTCTTTTTCAGTTTCCTCCAGCCAGATTTTTTCCTTTTATGCTTTGATGTGTCCGATGAATGGTTGGAGGGCTAAACAGACAGTTGATCAAGATTAAAATATGTCTCGAAATCATCATGATTTGTTATGTTAAGTTATATTATTGTTGCGCTGACTTTTATTTGTTCTTCTGCTTTGTTTACAATTGCCGGAGGCTGGTCCTTTTCGTTATTAGTTTGAGTACTATTGTTTTTTTTTCAAAATTTTTTTGTATGTGTTATTTTCAAGGATAGGGTGTAAGCTTTGAGTTGTTTTTGTTGTTGAACTTTTTGGTGATTGAGTGATATTGTTTGGGTGCTGGAATTCATTTGGTATGGGTATTCATTTTATGGTATGGGACAGCGTTTCTCAAACTGTGGGTGGCGCCTCCAGGGGGGCGCGATAACCCTGCGAGGGGGGCTCAAGCATATTGAAAATATATGGTTTAAAAAAATAATATTTTGAAATGAAGTAAAACAAAATGCTTTCTGACATAAAAAAATACATATTTACGCTAATATAATTTATATATATCATCTGGTGATCATCAAAAATAAAAGATTCCACTTCAAATGCTCATCAGCTATCTTTGATCCTATAACCAAATAAAAAAGACATTTTCTTTGCTTTACTGTTATCCCACGATGAGAGATTTTTTTATTACGTTTCATTTAACCCCTAAAATACTACTTTTGATTATCATATATTTGACCTTCAAACTTACTGGTATGTTTCACTCCGTCTCTTTTTCTATTAGGAAAGTTGTAAATAATATTTTTATGTTGTTGTTTTTCCATGTGAATGAGTTTTATGATATATGGATAAGCATATTGAGCACTTTGAAGGATTATTTGGCCAAGATGTATTTTTATGAGTATTCTAAAACATATAATGCATTATGAAAAACGTTTTACACAATTATTTTTTAGAACTGACATCGATATTTTTACATTGAATACACTGTTAACATGGGAGCAGTCGCATGAGCGCAGAGTCAATCCAGTCTTACGAAATCGGTAATTCTGGGAAAACTGTTTATTCGTTGTGACCTTGACACTATCCTCCTATTAGGCAGACTTAAGGGGAACTAAAATGAATTTTTCCCAAATATGCCTCTTTTGTGAGAGTGGCAAACGTTTTTTTGCAATCAAGTTACTAGTTTTCATCGAGTTCCCTGCGCGACCACTTTTGTTCAAAAATATTTTCTATGAACATGCTACACTTTCCCCCATGAACAATTTTGTGGTTTTGATTGTGTGTTGTACGACTTATTATGGTTTATAAATGTAAATAAGCAGAACGTAAAAAAATGAGCATCTGTGATCTCTATGGAAGGAAGTTTAAACTGATCAAGCAATTGAAGAACCTGCTGAAATAATGCATATTAATGAAGATAGCGAAAGTAAATATGAGAAAAGCGATAGACACGAAACGTTTGAGTTGAATTGAAATTTTCAAATACTGCCTAAAGAATTCTGTGAAGAAAACTATGAAGCCATTAATGTACCACTTCGCCTTGTCAAAAAAACACAAGGAATAAAAAGTTCAAAATTCTATTTGTATATCATCAAATGATAGCAAAACTACAATAACGTGAACAAAATATGACAGTTTTGCTGGAAAATAACGTTCCTGTATTGTTAGCGAAAATTGTCAGTGATTTATGTTCTTTATTAGGGGCACGCACATTTGGAACATTTTCTTTAGTTTTATTGGATTTTCTCCCAAATTATCAAAGAAAAATTGAAAAGTCCTTGAAAGTAAGTAAATATATTTTCTCTTAATTAAATAATTCACTATTATGATTTTTATCGTGTATAGTAAAAATAATTATTAAATAAATTATAGTTTAAAAACCAACTTATATATAAAAACACGCTTTTATAGTGAATCGAACTAAAAAGTAAAAAAATAAATATATATATTACTTAAAAGTAACATATACAAAATTTAATACTTATCTTATTAATTTGTATGGTTTATAATTATGATCGTATTGTAGCTTTAGCGCCAAAAAGTGCCTTATTATTGCATTCAATACATTATTATTTGGGGGGGGGCGATAAAAATTATGACTGAAAATTGGGTCGCCAGTAGTGAAAATTGGAGAACCACTGTTTGGGAGGTAAAGTTTGTTATTTTAGCTATTGGTTTGTTTTGTTGGGTGATGGCATGTTTCTTTGGATTTCTGAGTTGTGATTAAGTTTATTTAATAAGTATATTAGAGATATTAAATTAAGGAAAGAAGTGATATTTAAAAATGTGAATGTGTGCCAGAAATTAAAGAGGACCAGCGCCGGCAGCAACCAACTAAATATTGTTGTTGAATCTGTCATTCTGAAAAAAAGGAAAACGGTTGATATTAAATAATTGAAAGATACAGAATTTAATGTATTTAAGACATGAAATCGGAGAAAAAATCCTAAAATACATTTGTGATACATAAATTTTATGTCTTAATATTTTTATGTTATGTTACATATTATTTTTTGTGATTGCCAGCTGACATACCATCTAATTCCTTTCATGTGAATTTTCAAATATTGCCTATTCACTAACTTCACATAAGTATAATCCGAAAAATTAAAAATTGCGGAGGTGCTGTTGTATATAATTTATAAAGAAACCACCCTTCTTTTTTCTCGATGATTTGATTAAATTTGCATTCTTCTGTCTCATTAAAAACGTAGACGCTCTTATTACGCGTATACTTGGGGATCAATAACACAAGAAAATGAAAAAAAATGTAAAAAACAAAATCAAAATTTATTACTACAAAAAAATTAACCTTAACTTAATGCAATTTTACCCGAGAACGTACCAAATTGATCTTTCAACATCTGCAGCGTTTGTCAATTTTAAAATACTGTTTAAAAGTTTCTTATAATCATACAAAAAATATTTGAACAAAATTTGAAATATTTGCTATTGATATGTACAAATATGATAACGTTACTAAGCAAATTATTGAATAAATATCAGAGTAAACGCGCAAATACATATTTTCACGTAACTACGTTTAATGTATAAATAGCACATAATGATTCTTTTAATCTTCTCTGCGCCTTCTGAGGTTTTTCATGGGTTAAAAAAATAAACTTACTTAATGGAATGGTTCGAAGAGTATTTTTTGAGTTTGCACAATATATTACTGTGGTATTAGTTTGGTTCAGATATTGGTTCGCTGAAAAAAATAAAAAAGTATAATTGAATTAAAATTATAATATCTTTGAGAAAATTACAAAAGCAAATTTGCAAAACGCTTACAGAAATGAATATTGATTATGCTCCTAATTTTATTAGCTTGAGTTCACATTTTAAACATACTTGCATGTATTTCGCAGAAGTAACATATTTAAAAGCATATACTTAGTTTATTATTATTTTTGTATAGATTAAAATTAAAATATGAATCTTAACGTTGTAATATAATTTTAGAGTTAGAATGTGTACTCTTTTATTTGTGAGAGTTAGAATGTGTATTCGTTTATTTGTGAGAGTTAGAATGTGTATTCGTTTATTAAAGTGTTCATTGTAATATAATTTTAGAGTTAGAATGAGTATTCGTTTATTTTAGTTATAATCAAAATATGAACAGCGCCGCCTAGCACCGAATGAAGACGCTTCCGACCATGAGTTGTTTCCAAATCTGAATACTTTTGTGAGTATTCCTTACCCTTAAAGTTTATCCTAATAATCGTGGAACACACTGTATATATGAGAGAGTATTAAAAAATTTTAGGGCAGAAAAATACGAAACAAATAATTAATTAATTACGGAAATTAACATTCATTAAAAAGGAATCTTTTTAAAAAAAATTGGAAAACTTTTAAGAAATGAAATATATGCACATCCGATTAAAGTGTTCATTGTTCTTGTGCTTATTGCTGAAGGGATTTTATTGTATAAAATTATTTTAAATATTATTAAAAAATAATGGAAACACATATTGAATTGTGTTTTTTTTAAATAAGATCAGTAATTGATAGTAAAAATTTTATTGTTTTTTTAATTAAATATTAGATGATGATTTAGCTAATGGAAATAAATCAGGAGAGGGGGATGAAAGATAATGTATCATAATTTTTTCGCACACAAAAAAATCAAGAACTTGTTTCTGAGTTTTAAAGAAAAAAAAATTAGTGTAATAAAAATGTCGAATACTTACTGAAAAACAATTATCTGTTGTATGCGTTATGTGATTCGAAACTTTCTTCATTGGTCTCTATGTGATAAGAAAGTTTCGCTGTTGATCTTGGTGTGAGTGAAAAGTTTGGCTATTGAGCCGGATGTGAGTGTGATGTTTCGCTATTAAACTCGACTTGATCTAAATTTTCGCTATTGAGCTCGATGTTGATTTCCTTTTCTGAAAACGAAATTAAAAGTATATGTGAATTCCCATGAGATAAGTTTATAGAACAAATCTTCGAAGTCTTTTTATGAGTGAATATTACATATGATTTTAATTTATATATACTTGTCTAAATCTCAATTAATTTCTCATCATACACTTTATGTGAAAATACAGTAAGTGCTAAATGCTGAAAAGATTTTAATTTTCAGAAAGTGCAAAATATCACTTTTTATCAATAGACGATGGTTATGGTCCATGTTTTACTTTCAGCTGGCATGTCTAGCTTTGTCTAGCTCTAAAACAGGTCTTTTTATGTGTCGTAAAATCGTAATTATCGATATATTTCAAATTTCTTGGATATAAATTTTTGTATTAATGTTTAAATCATTGTAAAATAGAAAAAAATATATTAATTATACTCTATTAATGTTGTGTGGTTGTAGGACTCGGGATTTCGTTACCCGCACGATCGTGCTGGTTGTACGTTACTTGAGTCACTGCAACTATAAAGGTAAGTTCTTGCCATATAAGTTTTATTCTGTTTCAATAATGTTGATAGAAGCCTAAATAAAAGCGAAATATCTTATTATAAAATTAAAACCATATTTTCTTGGGGGTTACCATGGACGTGTACCTTTTTTCTTTCTCTGGCTCTTTTTCGCAATTAATTTTCTTCTTCACACATTTGAAGAAAGGTATGGCATTCTCATCCTTTACACAGATATCTCTCCTTCCCCCCCCCCCTTAAAAACCCTGGTTTTTCCGGTGGGAGTTTGTATTGTGCACTTTATAAATATATATATATATATATTTAAATAATAAAATTTTCTCATACATTTTATTATTTTTCATGGAATATTGTGTTAACTTTTAACCAAATCTTTTTCAGGTGTCTCAAAGGAGAATTCTCACCCAAGAAGAAATTTTACAATTGATGAAAAAATCAGATTGAACTTAGATCAGAACTTAGTGATCTCTCGGATGATGACAATGCTGCGAAAAAAACATATGAATCCCGTAAACCGGAAGAAGAATCAATTCAGATGACAGCAATGAAGAAAAACTTGGAAATATTTGAAACGGAAACATAATTTTGGATCATTCTTTACCAAAAAAGTCTCTTGAGCCCATTCATTTAATTGATTTAGCAGTTGGGGATTCGTGGTTTCTCTGCAAACAAGATATAATATCGAATAAAAAATTCTTCCTAATATCAAAGTGGATTGTTTAAAATTTATGTTGCAGGTAGCTGAAGAGTTAGCAGCCTCTCCACCTACTAACAAAACTATTTTAACTGATGATGAAGATAACAGTGTTGTAATTTCACTCCCAAAAAGATCGAAGTGTTACAATCCACCTGCTATACGTGCCATGTATTTTATCCTAGCCATTCCAGAATAACAGGCTTGACATGAATAGCCATTTGCGATGTGTTGATGACATTTGCATGTCCTCGCAAGTGCCGATTTGAAAACTACAAAAGCAGTTCGAAAACAGGTTGTACAAAATGCAATGTTTATACTTCGCAAAAACCAAACAAGTTTTAAAAATTTTCACAGTAAATAAAATATAAATTTTAATAAAAGGATTAATTAAACATGAATAATGTCCTTATTTGTAACACAATTGTAATTGAATTAAAACTTGTTTCTTCTATCAACTTAGAGCTAAAATGGCATAACTCGTAAAATTTCATAGGTGACCTGTTTTGCAAATAAAGCCCAACCCGCACGATCGTGCGGGTGCCGTCTACATTCCAGGGCAGGGAGAGGAAATTTTTTTGATTATTTTTCCAAGGTTCATTAGGGTCAATATAGTAATTATAACCAGAAGAATTTAATATTTAAAGATAAAAATTAATTCGAATCTTAAAGGGATATACGAATTTTATAATTGTATTGATTAATTTTAATTCGGCTGAGTAAATATAAACAACTTAATCTATACAAATATAAGCTATATATATGAAATGAATGGTTTTTCTGCTGATCCATTAAAAAAAATATTTAAATTCCGTCCTAATTATAAAAGAGATTTAGGTATATTTTTGGAATGTATACCACGATCAGTAAAGTCCTAATTTACTTAAATGAATTAATTATCTTATAGCAAAAAAACAAAACTTATATGAAAAAAAATGTTAAGACAAAAAAGGTAATATAAATGAATATTTATATATCTGCGTAAATTTCATGATTTGGTGTGTGTGTGTGTGTGATGGATAAAAAAGGAATAAGTTGAAGTAATACTTACAGCAAATGTTCTGAAAATACGAATAAATACGAATGATCCGCGGGTTACGTCAATAAATTTACAAAGATTGGGGCCACTCGTCTGTTAAAAAAATAATGCAGACAAACTTAAACAAGAAAGGGAGTTGTGTTTTAAAAGAATACAACGGGTTCAAAAGGATGAGGTTATGTTACAGATCTGTATAAATATATCGGTTTCAAAAAATTTAAATATTATATTTAAAATTATTTTAAAAACAATGAATATGTTTGAAGAATTCGTCCTTTTACGGATAGAATAACAGAAAAAAGGGTGTTCTTTTTATGAAAGTAAGCAGACAAGGCAATTTTTACTGATATCGTCATAGATTTAATAAAGGGCCAATAAATACCTTGTGCGGGCCACGAGTTGAAGATCCATTACTTTAAAAGATACTAAAAAAGATGGTAATTTTTTTCAAGAAATCAGAAAATTGGCGGTTACCGGATTCGAAACACAAAACAAAATAATTTTTAAATAGATTTTTTAAAATTTTATTTTACGTCTGAAAGCCCCGTAGCATGTTATGTCGACAAAATTCTCAGATTATGCGAATGTTAAACTGGTGAACAATTTCGTAAGTTTCACAGTCCTTTCTTTTAAATTTAAGTTGCAAGACAAGCGACATTTTTTAGTGTACATTTTAAAGTTTTCATAATAAATTATCTGTTAACTCTATGAATCTCTAAACTATACATATATTCTTGGTGAACTTTTTAAGTGATATTTATTCTTCGAAAGTATTACTTCCAAATTATTAGAAACATCACGTATAGTTAAGCAATCGAAAGAAGGTCATGACAAGGTTTTGTCTTTTTTTTTATTATTGAATCTCTCCTTTAATTTTCTTCTTTATTAACTATTTTAATTTTTTTTGCTCGTTCAAAATTTCCTTTCATTTATTTCTAAATTTCTCCTTCATTTAATTAATATTAGCTTTACTACTAAGATTTCGAATTTTCTCCAATATTTTTAAAAATCTAGAAGACGAAAACACACTGTAATTCAGCGTTGAATTTAAGTTGTTCTATGCCAAATAAAGGAGTCCTCTTAATTTAAACGAGAATATGTCACATAATATGAAGAAACAAAGGTAATTGTTAATGCCATAATGGATTAAAATGATTATAATAAATAATGTGAGATTTAAATTGCATGACAGTAGCATGGATTTAGAGATTTAAAAATAATTATAGACTTGGTATTTGTTTCGTTCCCAAGGGATGTGTTTGTACTTTGTAGTGTTGGGGAAAAAAAATTTAATTTGGGGACGGAACATGAGAAATATGCTGAAAAATGTCTTGACAGAAGAAATAGATGAAAGCAATGCAATGGTTTTTTGGACAATCTTAGGAAAAAGAGGAACGAAAAAAATCTGAAAATTAACAGAAAAAACCATAATGTTTAAAAGCAGAGAAAATAACGGTTATGATTAGTTCTGATGAAGTATTGATTGATTGATTCGTTTAATAGCACAAAAACCAAATTAGGCTAAGATGCGCCAAACAATGATTTAAAAAGTACTAAAATTTTTGAAAACCAATTCTAAGTTAAAGGTAATATGATAAAGCCAGAGATTATGTTTAAAATGTATAAGTCACTAAATAAATTCTCACGTAAATTAAGAATGCCATACATAAGAAAACATCAAATGATATAACAAATAACATAAAATAATATATTATGACGTAATATATCAAACGATCGAAAAAATGCTGATACATTTGGATGGGGATTTTCCTCAACCAAATCAATCAAAATTAAAATATTTGTTTTAAAAAAGTATTTCTTTTGGATGAATAATGACATTCAATTAAAATAGGTAAATTAGAGAGGTCACGTTGGCAAAAGTTACATACAGGAGAGAGAGATCTCTCTCCTAACACTAAATGCCTATGCGTTAGATGTGTGTTGTCCAACACGAAATCGGCATAAGTGAACTTCAGATCTGCGTAAATGTTCCGCTGCTCAATGAGTAATGTAAGGATGAGTTCGATGTAGCTTGTTAATGAATTGCTGATACCATGTTTCTTGCTATGCACGTTGAATATAGCGCAGTGCAGAAACTTTCAAATCCTCATCACTGACAGACTTCTGCACGTGATCAAACATGGATCTTGCAGCGTTAACAGCCAGTTCGTTCTCGGGTATACCAATATGTACAGATAGCCAGCAAAAAATAATATCAAAAATTTTTGTTTCTAATTTGCGTTAAGAGAACTTGGTACCCCAAAATCACAAACCTATCATTTTTTTTATTTTCATTTTATCTTATTCTTTGTATTATTATCTTTCGATTGATATATCACTTGTGCATGTCGGAAAGTTAGAAGTTGAATAAAACTTCATTTGAAAACAAATTAGGCAATTCAGCCACGCCTCCTTCTTAGAAATAAAAAGCTAAAAAAAGCGTTTTGATAAAAAAAATCTAATTTATAAAAAGAAATAATAACGTTAAAAAAAGAATGTGCAATATATAAAGCAGAATATTTCCGAGGCAATACATACAATCATTTTTTTTTCTTTGTGAAATGTGTGCATGTAAAATTTTTAAATTAAGGCATTTTATATAAATAATTTTATATAATTTCAGTTCTTATTCCTGATATATTTTTCATACAAATGTAATACTTGAATATTATAAGAAGAAAAACAGCTAAAATTTCTGTCGTAACAGAAAAAAAAATTTTTTAACGTTTTTCTTCAATTTTCTTGTGCAATTAGTGCTCTTTAAAAGTTCATCATTTATAAAAATGTGTGGGTTGAAAAAATATTAAAATGCAATTATTTTAAAGAAAAATATATAACTAATATCGTAAAGTGGTATTTTAAGTTTAATTAAGCTTATAATAATTATTTTTTCAGAATTATAAAATTTAAACTGGTTTTTCTCAGTTTGTGTTTTTCGAAACCTTAGTGCATTCAAAATGCTACTCCTTCGACAATTACTTACCAATCACTTCAATTTTTTTCCTGCGTGTTAAAAATAAAGCATGTAATAAAATTGAGGATCCATTTTGCTATAAACTGAATACTTTTTTTAAAAAGTAAATAAAATGTAAGACATGTTGGTTTTTTCGTTGATTTTTAGCCTGTATATCAACATTTTATTTTTTTTCTCGAAAACGAATGAAGTTATTCTAAAATCGATCCCTAAAGCTGTTTAGAACATCTCTAAGACTATTATAAAAAATTTCAGGTCAAAAAATTAATTTTTACAAAAAGAGTAGGATTTTAAAATTTTCCCAATTTTCTTCAAAAAATTTTAATTTTTAAAATTGTGTAAATAATATATGAAAATTTTCATCTGGTATCATTTTCTTGAATAGAAACACTGTATAAAATGCTAAAATATAATTTTTAAATACGTAAATAAAGAAATTTGCTCAAAGCGTACCAAGTCTTCTTAAAGTAGAAATATTTCCATCACAGTGGGGTCTGTAAAGGAGTCAGAGGATTCTAAGGCACTTATGCTGTCAATGTTTACACAAAAATGATTTTGGTCAGAAACTATGATGTGCTGAAGTACCACAAGATGGTCAAATACTTCAGCCCTAAGGACAGACAAAGAACTATGTAGTATGAAATTGATAATGGTATCATTAATAACAACACGTTAGCTGACCGCCCGTGTTTACAGGCATGTACATGCATGTGATGAGGAGAATTTTTATTATAAAAATACACTTTCTTCAGATTGATGTTTCTAAACAATCCGAACTTTATATCCAAGGGGAATGTATGCATGCCTTTAACTGTATTTTAAGGGCACTGCTCAACTTCTCATCTCAAGCATTTCTCTCCTTCCGTACAATGGCACGAGTATGGCATTGCACGAGTATGTTTGTAGTTGAAAGTAGAACTCAATCTGATGCACTTTGTGCACTATAGGTGCATCAGATTCAATTCTCATATCCCTATACATTTAATCAAAGGGCGGCCGCTAAAAATAGAAAGGGGTGATGTGCACGGTTTAGAAAACTGTAGGACGAATGCATGTGGTTTCGCACAACAAAAATATCATGCTGTATGTGAGTTATGTCACGAAAACGTCGCACGTCAAGTGTAAAAAAAAATATTCTAATTAGACATCAGACCCCACATTAGATTCTTGATGAAAAGTGTGAACTTGTAAAAAGAGATGTAACTGGATGTAAGAGAAACAAGTTACAATTATCAAACGATTCGAACTAAACTTAAAACGACCGAATGTACTTTTGTCAATGCCCAATATGTACTTGCCACAGACAAACCTTACACAGATAGCAATATATAAAGGACACATTTTTAAAAAGGAAAGTTTAACTCAACACATTACCAGTTCACTAACAATATTATTCCGAATTCAAGAAATACAGACTTCTGCGTGAACTATTGAAAGAATAATAACTCAGATGGCGGAAAATGTTACAAGAAAGCAGAATTCGGATTTACAAGGAACTTTTGCTTTTAACTTTACTCTCAATGAAAGTAATAATGTGCAGAGCGTTAAGAGCTGGGTTTTTTTCAACAAAATAAATTTTGGTTTCAAAGGTGAAGATTTGCCATTTAGTAGTAAATTGTTTCATCGTGCAAATCTACTGGTAAAGCTGAGCTTTTACACTTGCATTTATATGCGAAGCTATTATTTGAAATTAGCTTTTTTTCGAATTTCGATCATATTTTTTTATATGAAGCCCATTAGTGTTGTCTTCTAATGTTGTTTTCCTTAAATCCTAATTTCCTTGGGTCAGTTAGGCGATCATATCCAATTATTTTATAGTTTCCAGTAATTAGTCCATCTTTTAGTTAATTTTGTTTATTGGACGAAACACATAGAAGACATCACACAAAGAACATTACGTAAAACAAAAACTACCTCTACAAGCTAAACAAAGTATATATACTCTTAGCTGACTTGCAGTGCCACCTATATTAAAGAATTTAATTTACAACACATCCCCCCCATATGAACGAGCAGTTCATAACTCCAAATTAATATTGTTACTTACATTATGCTAAATTTAAATGTTAATATTTCAGAATTTCACTTATAATGATTACAGCATACAATATGCATACATTAACAACATATTCATAATATCAATTTAACTATGTTAAATCATTGGAGGAAAATTTAAACACCAAATAAATTTCAATTATAATGAATTTAAAGTTAAAGCAACAAATAGAGTAAATTTCTGAAAAGCTAAAATTGAATGCAACAATTTCAAATAAATGCAATAAAATACAAATAATAATAAATTCAATTAGATGCACTTAAAGTTTCAAATAGAGTTCAAATTCCTGCTCTCTTAAATGTTTTAGCATTGTCAGAATAGATAACGGTACAAAGTCCTCTTCTCGAAATAAATCTACGAAATGCTAACAGAAATGCTTCCGTAGTCAAACTTGTAACTAATTCGACGTGGAGTGCTCTAGTTACAGCTCATGTGCAAAGTAATGTGTAAAACTTTTCCTTTGAATTTTTGACATATATTGGTCCGGCGAAATCCAGTCCGGTTACAGCAAACGGTGGCGATTGTTCTATTCTGTCTCTTGGAAGTGGAGCCATAATCTGCGTACCTGGACGGGAATTGAATTTTTTACAAACAAAGCACTTCCTAATGATTGACTTGATTATTTGCCTTCCTTTTGGTACCCAGTACTTCTCACGAACTTGAATCTAAGTATCTGCAACACCTGAGTATAGCACCTTCTCGTGAGCATCTTTTACTAGGAGTTCTGTAAATCTGATTTTCGATGGAATCAAAATTGGATGTTTTTCATGATAGCGCAGTGTTGACTGAAGCAATCTTCAACTTATTCGTACAATACCCCTTTCATTCAGAAATGGATTTATCTCTCGGATTTTCGAATCTTTCGGTAAATTTTTGTTCTTTTTAAAACAATTGATCTCTATTTCAAAATTTTCTGCTTGTACCTTCTTGATCCAAATTTCCTCAGCTTCTTCAATTTCTTATGCCGTCAAAGGAGTTTTAATTCGATCTTTCTTTACTAATTTCATGCTGTTAATAAATCTTCGAATCCATGGCGTAATTCGGAATACCTTTGATATGGAATTGAAGTTATTAATATCCAAGATTGGTTCTTCATTCTGGAATTCACTCGAATAATTGATTGTTATACCACTATACTTTCTCGAACACTTCTCCCTATAATGATTTATTTCTGGAAATGGCGTAGTTATTTCTGAAGGCCTTTGCATTGAATATCCTTCGGGGCCCTTTTTTAGGTATGGGAACTCTGTTAGTGGGAATGCAGTTACACATGTTGGAGCCCCTGTAGCTTGGGGGACCCGTATCATTGATACGCTGGTAGTTACGCACCTGTTTCTGGATTCTGGAAGACTAGTCATCTCGTCTGGCGATAAAAGTGTTAAGGCCGACAGTTGCCTGTCTAGGAACACAGCGTGTCTAAATGGAGGGATAATGGAAAGAGTCTCAAGACTGCGTAATCAAAAAAAGGGAAAAGAGTAAGAGAATTAAGGGGAAATCCCTCCCGAATTAAAACTGGAAAATTAAGAACTGAAGGAGGTGGATACACTAAAATTAGTGTTGGCTATTTATATAATGGAAAGACTCTCAAGACTGCGAAATCAAAAAAAGGGAAAAGACTAAGGCAATTAAGGGGAAATCCATCCCGAATTAAAACTGGAAAATTAAGAACTGAAGGAGGTGGATACACTAAAATTAGTGTTGGCTATTTAAATAATGGAAAGACTCTCAAGACTGCGTAATCAAAAAAAGGGAAAAGAGTAAGAGAATTAAGGGGAAATCCCTCCCGAATTAAAACTGGAAAATTAAGAACTGAAGGAGGTGGATACACTAAAATTAGTGTTGGCTATTTATATAATGGAAAGACTCTCAAGACTGCGAAATCAAAAAAAGGGAAAAAACTAAGGCAATTAAGGGGAAATCCATCACGAATTAAAACTGGAAAGTTAAGAACTGAAGGAGGTGGATACACTAAAATTAGTGTTGGCTATTTAAATAATGGAAAGACTCTCAAGACTGCGTAATCAAAAAAAGGGAAAAGAGTAAGGCAATTAAGGGGAAATCCCTCCCGAATTAAAACTGGAAAATTAAGAACTGAAGGAGGTGGATACACTAAAATTAGTGTTGGCTATTTATATAATGGAAAGACTCTCAAGACTGCGAAATCAAAAAAGGGAAAAGAGTAAGGCAATTATGGAAATCCATCCCGAATTAAAACTGGAAAATTAAGAACTGAAGGAGGTGGATACACTAAAATTAGTGTTGGCTATTTATATAATGGAAAGACTCTCAAGACTGCGTAATCAAAAAAAGGGAAAAGAGTAAGAGAATTAAGAAGAAATCCCTCCCGAATTAAAACTGGAAAATTAAGAACTGAAGGAGGTGAATACACTAAAATTAGTGTTGGCTTTTTATACAATGGAAAGACTCTCGAGACTGCGTAATCAAAAAAGTGAAAAGAGTAAGAGAATTAAGGGGAAATCCCCTCCCGAATTAAAACTGGAAAATTAAGAACTGAAGGAGGTGGATACACTAAAAAATAAGTGTTGGCTTTTTATACAATGGAAAGACTCTCAAGACTGCGAAATCAAAAAAAAGGGAAAAGAGTAAGGCAATTAAGGGAAATCCCTCCCGAATTAAAACTGGAAAATTAAGAACTGAAGGAGGTGGATACACTAAAATTAGTGTTGGCTATTTATATAATGGAAAGACCCTCAAGACTGCGAAATCAAAAAAAGGGGAAAGAGTAAGGCAATTAAGGGGAAATCCCTCCCGAATTAAAACTGGAAAATTAAGAACTGAAGGAGGTGAATACACTAAAATTAGTGTTGGCTATTTAAATAAGGGAAAGACTCTCAAGACTGCGTAATCAAAAAAGGGAAAAGAGTAAGAGAATTAGGGGAAATCCCTCCCGAATTAAAACTGGAAAATTAAGAGCTGAAGGAGGTGGATACACTAAAATTAGTGTTGGCTTTTTTTTATACAATGGAAAGACTCTCAAGACTGCGAAATCAAAAAAAAGGGAAAAACTAAGGCAATTAAGGGGAAATCCATCACGAATTAAAACTGGAAAATTAAGAACTGAAGGAGGTGGATACACTAAAATTAGTGTTGGCTATTTAAATAATGGAAAGACTCTCAAGACTGCGTAATCAAAAAAAAGGGAAAAAGAGTAAGGCAATTAAGGGGAAATCCCTCCCGAATTAAAACTGGAAAATTAAGAACTGAAGGAGGTGGATACACTAAAAATTAGTGTTGGCTATTTATATAATGGAAAGACTCTCTCAAGACTGCGAAATCAAAAAAAGGAAAAGAGTAAGGCAATTAAGAAATCCATCCCGAATTAAAACTGGAAAATTAAGAACTGAAGGAGGTGGATACACTAAAATTAGTGTTGGCTATTTATATAATGGAAAGACTCTCAAGATACAATAAGAGAATTAAAAGAAATCCCTCCCGAATTAAAAACTGGAAAATTAAGAACTGAAGGAGGTGAATACACTAAAATTAGTGTTGGCTTTTTATACAATGGAAAGACTCTCGAGACTGCGTAATCAAAAAAGTGAAAAGAGTAAGAGAATTAAGGGGAAATCCCTCCCGAATTAAAACTGGAAAATTAAGAACTGAAGGAGGTGGATACACTAAAATAAGTGTTGGCTTTTTATACAATGGAAAGACTCTCAAGACTGCGAAATCAAAAAAGGGAAAAGAGTAAGGCAATTAAGGGGAAATCCCTCCCGAATTAAAACTGGAAAATTAAGAACTGAAGGAGGTGGATACACTAAAATTAGTGTTGGCTATTTATATAATGGAAAGACTCTCAAGACTGCGAAATCAAAAAAAGGGGAAAGAGTAAGGCAATTAAGGGGAAATCCCTCCCGAATTAAAACTGGAAAATTAAGAACTGAAGGAGGTGAATACACTAAAATTAGTGTTGGCTATTTAAATAATGGAAAGACTCTCAAGACTGCGTAATCAAAAAAAGGGAAAAGAGTAAGAGAATTAAGGGGAAATCCCTCCCGAATTAAAACTGGAAAATTAAGAGCTGAAGGAGGTGGATACACTAAAATAAGTGTTGGCTTTTTATACAATGGAAAGACTCTCGAGACTGCGTAATCAAAAACGTGAAAAGAGTAAGAGAATTAAGGGGAAATCCCTCCCGAATTAAAACTGGAAAATTAAGAACTGAAGGAGGTGGATACACTAAAATTAGTGTTGGCTATTTATATAATGGAAAGACTCTCAAGACTGCGAAATCAAAAAAAAGGGAAAAGAGTAAGGCAATTAAGGGGAAATCCCTCCCGAATTAAAACTGGAAAATTAAGAACTGAAGGAGGTGAATACACTAAAATTAGTGTTGGCTTTTATAAAATGGAAAGACTCTCGAGACTGCGTAATCAAAAAAGTGAAAAGAGTAAGAGAATTAAGGGGAAATCCCTCCCGAATTAAAACTGGAAAATTAAGAACTGAAGGAGGTGGATACACTAAAATTAGTGTGGGGCGTAACAATTTGATGTGCCTACGTCCCGAGGATTTTAAAAACTGCCCTGCATCAAATTATAATTTTACAGAACAAATTTCGCTTAATTTGAGATTTCATGGTTTTTAAAATTTGTATCTCTTAGACTGCATTCCGTTTTTTTAAATTGAAAATTGAAGGAAATGACGTTATATTATTTAAAATCTTATATATATATATATATATGTGGGAGACAACAAGGGGTCCAATGGGTTTGTCTTTCCTCTATTTTATTTAACATTAAACAAAAATTAATTAAAAAGGTAGATAAGTTTGACAATGACATGCAGAAGGTAACGCCTGCTCGCGCACCTCTCTCGTTCTCTTTTCTCTCTCTAATGTCCAAGAGTTTTTGTTTCTCTTCCACTAGTTCAAGAGTTTCAGTTCGTGTTTTAGCTGCGCCTGCGCGCGAAGACTGCTTGGAGTTATCGATAACTATTGGTTACTATATCCGGCCAGCCTGACTGTACGCTGTCCGCAGCGGTACTTCCATGGAGACCAGAGGAGAATCTGAAACATACAAAAAAAAAGACGGAACAGACAAGGACTATACGACAAATAAACAAAGATGTAACATATCAAAATTTTGTTGAACTAGACAGTTTCTCCATCATGTGAAGGCACCTCTTCGACATCCGGAATGTTCCACAGGAAAACATTGTTTTTCACAGGCATAAGAACGTCTTTTTTAACAAGTTGATCTTTGGTTGAACGCATCGATATTTTCCTCTGTAGAGTTCTGGACGTCTGTTCAAAACGATTTCTCTTTTTCCTTCGTTTCCACTGCCAAGGCTCAAAGATCCTTCGGAGCAACACAAACCGTCTATAATTACGTTCCATAGGTGAAGGGGTGGGTGAGCGGGAGATAAATTCCACGGAACTCGTTTTCATGGCGCCATTGGCTTTCTTACACAATACTATAGGTGAACAATAATCAAAAACACTCTCTTTTATAATACCTTGTCGTAACCAATCATCAATTTGATTGTTTACCTGTAATTTCTCAGAACAAGATAAACGTCTGGCTCTCTGACACACAGGAATATCATTTTTCAATTTAATATTCATTTTTAAATTAGTACTCTTAATTTTATTACATTTATAATCCTTAATTAGAGAACTCAAATAATTTCTAGTATTAAAGTTTTTAACATATGGCAAATCATAACTAGAGTTTTCTATCACATTTGAAACAGAAACATTTGGAAAAGAAACACCATAATCTGCACTCAACACCATAATCTCACTTTCACTTTCACTTAATAAAACATCGCTCTTTGCATGGCCTAGTTTCTCTATTTCAGAATATACACTGGGATGTATAATAAATTCTTCGGTCAAGGTCGGTGATATTGCCGTTCTAACACTTAAGCTGGGAGAGTGTTGATTAAGAGAAAGATTTATCGGTTTAACTTCTACCATTCGCTTTTCGCCAAAACATGAACTTAATGTTATGATCTCTTCGGAAGGCTGGTTCACTCTAATTAGTGAGGAATTTAAAACTGGGATCTGGCAACCTGAATCAATCAAGGCTGTTACGGGCTGATTTTCTACAAAAATGTGTACATATTGAAGATTTGCGAATTCATCGCTATTTTGTTTTTCGCTCTCGACTTTCAAAGTATTCACGTTTATTCCATTATGGATGTGGTCGTTAGATTCTTTAGGTTTAAAACGCTTCTCACAGTCTCTTGCGCAATGAGATGAATCACCGCATATAAAGCAATTTTTATTTTCTCTTTCAAGATATTGGGGATAGTTCTCTTTAAGCTTTGGTTTAAAGTTTCGTGATCTATTTTTAAAGGGGTCTTGGGTATATCCATAAGTAATAGGAGTTTCCTTATGTGATCCGCTTCTAGATGAAATATAAATATCGCACTCTTTAGCTAAATCAATAGGCCTAAACCAATCTTCTGCTTCTCGAATGCCAATATGAGTTGCAGTTTCCTTATTTAAAGTTTCAAATAATTTATCAGAAATTATAAGATCACATAGAGATTCAAAGGAATTAACTTTCCTTAACGAACAATAATATTGGAAGTTTGCCGTCGATCTTGCAGCAAATTGGATGTATGTCTCGCCTGATGATTTTACAGCATTTTTAAATGAGTTTAAACACTCGCGAGGGGTTAATTGGAATTCTCTGAGTACTATAGATTTTAGTTTTTCATAGTCATTTAATTCCTCTTCTTTAATATACAGTTGGAGCTCTTTCGCCCAGAAGATTTATTAAAATTTCAGATTTATATTCGTCATTTATTTTCTTGGTTAAAAATGCGCGTTCTAATGATTGGAAGAACAGATTAAAATTTTCAGATCTGGTGGGAACAGGAAGAGATAAAGTCCTAATACTTGTTATCATCTTTTCTATGTTAGTTTCGAACTGTTTTTCTTCGACTTTAGCTGCAGGAATTAAACTTAATGCTTTATTTTTAGCCGTTTGAAGTTCGATTTCTTTTTCTAACTGAGCTAACTGAAATTTCGCGAGCTCAATTTTCTGTTTTTCTAAAGTTATCTCTCTTTCGTTTCGCGATACCCTCTCATCTATACAGTTTTGAATTAAAGTTTTAACGAAATCTGGATCACTTTCAAATGTACTACTGTTCTCAATTTTAGTCTTTAGTTTAACTATGGTGTCCGTACTCTCCACAGTACCGTCTAGATCCTCAACAACTCTTATGAGATCCTCTTTAAGAGCGTTTTTATACATTTTAGAAAAATATGGAAAGATCCTACCTTTTTTTTTCTGGCTCCCTTGTTGCTCGCACGTACGATGTATCCAATAATTGAAGAAAATTTCGATTCCACTGATTTCACCTCTTCGCAGGTAATATAGTTGAAATTGTTTGAATTGACACCTCTTCGCAGGTGTTTGTGAGTGTTTCCAACCTCTACACAGGCGGAATTTGTCGATGGTTTGTTGAAAAATACACCTCTACACAGGTTATTTTGTTATTTGTTTCGACCTCTACACAGGCGGAATGAAGTTGAAAAATTCAACCTCTACACAGGTTGAACGAAGTTTCCGAAAAATGGCGGCGCGTCTCCTCCACGGACGGCTTTTGTTCACGTTCCAAACTTTGATCAAAATCGAAATCTTTTTTCAATCCCGGCCTCTACACAGGCGGAGTATTCATGCTGAGTTCAAACCTCTACACAGGTTGAATATTTATGCTGAGTTCAAACCTCTACACAGGTTGAACGAAGTTCTCGAAAAATGGCGGAGCGTCTCCTCACGGACGCTTTTGTTCATTGTCCAGACTTTGGTTCAAAATCGAAATTTTATCGATCCCGGCCGAGCCCCCATAATTTGTGGGAGACAACAAGGGGTCCAATGGGTTTGTCTTTCCTCTATTTTATTTAACATTAAACAAAAATTAATTAAAAAGGTAGATAAGTTTGACAATGACATGCAGAAGGTAACGCCTGCTCGCGCACCTCTCTCGTTCTCTTTTCTCTCTCTAATGTCCAAGAGTTTTTGTTTCTCTTCCACTAGTTCAAGAGTTTCAGTTCGTGTTTTAGCTGCGCCTGCGCGCGAAGACTGCGTGGAGTTGTCTATAACTATTGGTTACTATATATATATATATATATATATCATTTATATAAAAAGCCAAAGCAAGCTGTAACATGATATTTTTATTATCTCTTGTGCAATTTTAAACATTGTATACAAAATCGTCATAAAAACCTATTTAAGAAGTGATTTCTTATTTCAAATTATTCCCTTGACATATGATGACAGCCAAAAAACTTGTTATAGCAGGAATATGACTAATGTTTATGATACAAAAAATTTACATATAATACTTAAAGGGAAACAAAACTAAAGTTTCTGATCAAATATGCAATCTGAGCACATGAAATTAGCAAATCATGTAAGGTCATTATTGAAAGCAACGATATTTCTTTTTTTCTTCAGGACTGACTCTGGATACAGAGAGAAAAAAGACATGTATTTGTGTAATCCCGTCGTATATTTTATCAAATGAATAGTTATTTCATCCAGGATTTCTCAGTGTATATCTTCGTTCTGTTTTCAAATTCCTACGTGATATTGCACAGTAAACGTATCAATCAGCCATCACATTTTGAGACATTTTCCAAAGATTTTCTATTTAATGTTGAAATAGGCTTGGAGATGTCAAAGCACCCACGTTGCTGCATAGAACGTTTTGCTGTACATGACCCTCTCCATACATTGCTGGAAATATTTTGTAGAAGTCCGATAATATTTCTAGCTGATTTGTTGTCCAGAAATTAAATCTCATTCTAACTTTTGTGTCTTCTAAATTTTTGCATTTATATTTAATTGTTGTAACGGTATACAGCTGCCCCGCACCGCCAAATATCTCTTACAGTTCTATTTTGTCATAATAATTCAAACAATCGAAGAGTTGTAAGAAAAGTAAAAATTTGTGCGATTCATAATCCCTCCCCCAATGGCCGCATATTTTCAACCAAACCTTTGCAGACACGCCCAGTTCCCAAATGTGAGAAACAATTCATTTTGCATTTCGACGCTTGAATTAATTTAATTCAAACTCTCGTCGGATGCTAAATATTACCTAAATTTAATTTTGTCAAGCGTACCTGAGCCAAATTGGTACTCAAGATAACCTTTACATGCCGCATAATCATATGAGATGCGTGTCTACGACTTTCGCATCCTGAAAATCCATCGACTCTAACGGGAATCGAACACGAGAAGCGGGTATGCTACCTCTAAGCCAACGAGCAGGCGCCATTTCCAAAGAAAAATTCTTAAAATTGAGTTGCTCGAGGGCTATTGGATACTAAATCAATATCCAATATTCTGGTCTGTTCACCAAACTTCCACACCATGCTAGCGTGAGAACTTTGAGTCTGGACAAACTTAGCATACATCAAGCCCTTTCCTCTACATAGTGGATCTTTAGTGACACCAAAATTCGGCCCCATACCTCGACACATACAACGCTTGGCATAAATTCATGAACCTGAATACTCAGCTGTCACTGTCACCTTTATATTTGAAAATATATAGTGATAAAGATTAATTTTAAGAAACAAAATAGATTTAAATCATGATAGAAATTTTTGTAACAATATTTCATTTAGCGTGTTAAGGTATCCGACTACGTTCGGAACCGTGATTTTGCAAAAGCGTATAAATGGATAATATTTATGATACTTAGTGTCACTTAGTTAGAAAATGCATATAAAATTGTTTTAAGAATATTATTACAATAAAAAATTATTTCAGTACAATATTTTGACAAAAAAATGAAGATAGAATGACCAATTTTCAAAATATTCTCCTTTTGTGAAAATGCTTCTATTATAATAATATTTTGCCTGCATATAGCTCAGACCTCTGTACAGAGACTCAACTAGAATTTTTGAAATATATAACTTAGAAGTGGATTTATCCATGTTTTACGACCGCAGAGGGGAGAAGTTTTAAGAAAAAACAGCCCATAATTTTTTCAATGGTTAGTAACTCTGAAAATAATGCAGGGGTGTTTGTGGGACCTGAAAAAATCCCCTGAAACTTTTACAGACTTACTACCGACATTTTGGAGTTTCGAGAAGGGGGGAGAAACGAAAAATTACAATTATGAAGTATTGAATGACCTAATTATAAAAGTTCAATGAATTACTTTTTTGCAAAATTAATAACCATAAATTTTCAAACATATAAACTACTACATTTTATGTAAATATTTACCCAGCATACAAAATTACCCAGATCAAAATAAATAATTCATTATTATTCCTTCTTCCTTTTGAACGACGATCCCCGGAATTTCCGGGTATCGAAGTTCAAAATCCCCGGAGCACAAACACCCCTGATTATGTGAATTTTTCAAAAATCATAGAGTTAAGCCTCTGTACAGAGGTCTGAGCTGTATACAGGCGAAATATTATAATAGTAGCATTTTTCACAAAAGGAGAACATTTTGAAAAACGGTTATTCTAGGCTAATTTTTTGCCGAAATATTGTATTTAAATAAATTTTTTGGTCAAAATGTCCTTAAAACAATTTTATACATGTATTCTATTCTAAGTGATAGTCCTTAGTGGTACTGGGCTCGAGCTCATGACGTGCTTGCCATGATCCGACACCTTGACCACTGGTCCTCAGTTAACAATATAAATATTTCTGGCCGAAAATATAAAAGTAGAGCGGGAAAACGAAAAAAAATTAAGGTTAAATCGAAGAAAAAGAAAAAAATTTATTGTGTCAAAATTTCAACTTTTTTTACAATGGAACAAAGCAACAAGAATATAACAAAAGCAGATACATTAACAAGTGAAACGGAAAGGAATTTAGTAAAAGTAAACGAAGAACACAACAAGTAAATATTAATGATGAAAATATGCAAGTATCTCAAAGACCAACAGCCTTCTGAAAAAGATATTGTTCAGCCAGAGGACATCAGTAATGCCCGGACTGAAAAGTGTTCAGAAAATATTGGGTTTGAGTTTAAGAAATACGTTGACGAGGGTTCCCGACTTAAATCGATAAGTAATAATTTATTGATTATATCATTTCACATGAAATGAGCTATTTTAAAAATAAAGATCCAAACAATATATATTCTGTTTCGGTAAGAGAATATAAAGAACAAAATAGATCATTTTCGAAGAATCATTTCAATAAAAAAATTAAAAATGTTCAAGTGGTGGAAAGATGTTATTCAACTAGTACTAGATGGTATCTATGTTATTCAACTAATACTAGATGGTATCTATGTTATTCAACTAATACTAGATGGTATCTATGTTATTCAACAAGTATTAGTAGTGTTTTTTGTTTGGCCTGCAAACTTTTTTTTAAAAACAAATTCTCAGTACACATCCGGCACTTCTGTTTGGAAACACGTAGCAAGTTGTTTAGAAAATCATGAAAATTCTATTGTACATAAAATTTCAATGTTAGTTTGATTGACATCAAAAGAAAACAAATTTGTTTTACATAAAAAGTTACAGGAGCAACTAAGAAAAGATACATAATATTACAACAATGTCCTCAAAAGTGTTATTGTGGTAGTAAAGTACACTGCTGGCCACCGTAAATGCAACACCAAGAAAGACAACAGATAGCACAACACACACAAAATTTATTTTGTAGATAACATGTTGACCAAGTATCAAATGATTAAATTTATAGACTTCTGTGAAGTGTGGTTCCTGCCAGAATTAGTAGGCAGAGAAGCAGCCATGGTTGGAGATCACCGCTGCCACGCGCCTCGGCATTGATTCAAAGAGATTTTGGATGTGTTTTTGGGGTACAGCAGACCAAGCAGCTTCCCCACGTTGCCAAAGTAGATCTAGTGTGGCAGCTGGGGGTGTAATCTGGGTCAATCGTTCAGCAAACATGGACCACATGTTTTCTATCGGTGAAAGATCCGGAAAGCGAGCCGGCCAGGGAAGCAATTCAATCTGGTCATTGACGAAGAACCTTTGAACAATGCGTTCCACGTGTGGTCACACATTATCCTGATGAAATATGGCTGTGGCCAAGCTCTGAAGGTAGGGAAGGACAACTGGCTCCAACACCTCAGAGATGTAGCGCTGGCTGTTTAAAGTACCGGCAATGCGTACTAGAGGAGTGAGAGAGTGATAAACAATACCACCCCATACCATAATACCCGGTGCAGGTCCAGTGTGGCGGTGCATAATGCAGCTAGCTGTTCAGCATCCTCTCTCCACGGTGTCTCCAGACTCGAATCCGACCATCGTAGTGTTGCAGACAGATGTGTGACTCGTCA
Organism: Trichonephila clavipes; assembly: GCA_019973935.1. Taxonomy (NCBI): domain Eukaryota; kingdom Metazoa; phylum Arthropoda; class Arachnida; order Araneae; family Nephilidae; genus Trichonephila; species Trichonephila clavipes. The sequence continues at coordinate 68,278 of BMAU01010900.1, forward strand.
GTAAAGACAACTTCATTCCATTCTGCCGCCCACATCTTCTTTCATCGCACCATTGGCGGCGGAGACGTCTGTGGTTTTGCGTCAAGGGTAGACCAAGCAATGCATGTCTTGCGAACAGACGACTCTGCTGTAAACGGCGTCGAATGGTACGCGCAGACAATGAATGATGCGTTACAGAATCAATGTGTGTTGTGCTATGGTCCGTGATGTGACAGCGATCCGTCACTGCCATGCGCAAAATTTGCCTGTCCTCACGTGATGTGGTGCACTGAGGTGGATGCGATCGACCACGTCAGTCCGTCGTACCCTCCTGCAACCAACGGTCACATATCCACATTACAGTTGTTTGGTTTCGTCCAACACGACTACCGATTTCCCGGAAAGATAATCCATAATCTAGGTAGGCCACTATCCTTCCTCTGTCGAACTCGGATACTTGATCAAAAGCTGGTAGCTGTTTTCTACGAGACATAACAGATCGTTTTTTGAAAAAAACCACAAGAAAAACACAATTGCCGAACTTGAAATCGTCGAAATCTCCGACCCTTAAATAGCGCTTTGAGGTGGCGCCACAGGCCCGCGTGATGTGTGTCTGCGCTGAAATTCTAATCATTTGCATACCTCACCTCCGCTAATGCATGTTGTAAATTTCATGTTATTTGCATGCTTCCTTCAAATTGTTGCATTTACGGTGGCCAGTAGTGTATTTTAAAGAATACTTCAAAGTTTTCTTGAATCGATTTCATGGATACCCATTCTTCGAAGACTTTCACCTCAGTGAAATTCTCAAGAAGGCGGAAATTATTTGATTGTCTTTCTCTTTAGGTCTTTTGGACATTATTTAAAGTGAAAACGTTAAAAACAATATGCGCCCCTCAAAAAAGAAAAAAACTAATTGAAGGAAATAAAACATATAATATTAAAAGAAACTTTAGAGGAATATTTAAAAATATATGTATATTAATAGTGAAGCTTTTTTTTACATAAGTATCGTTTGCGAGATTGCTACGGTAAATGCAGTCGCCCTATTATTGAAAAATAGCTAATCGATTGGTAGGGAAAAGTTAGAAAAGCTATCAACAGGAGTAAAGAGAAAACACAGCCTCTTTTCTCTATTTTAGTGGCACAACTCGACATCACCGAACACGAGCAGAAGGCTATGACTACCAACTTACCGTGTCAAAACGAAAATTCATGGAATGCTTTCGATAACTCCAGTAGGCGATGCTAAAAATTTGATTTCTATACTAGAAATATTGCGCATTGATTGCCAGAACACAACACCACTTTGAAAAAAGTCGTTTTGCCTTAAAATGCAATTGAAAAGATTTAAATGTTTGTCAAGAAGTATATATATGGGGTAGTAACCGTTTTTAGCCAGTGGAAGTGATAGAATTATTCCTAGAACCGGGGTATTTTTTGCTAATAGAATCGAGCTACCCCAAGGAATCTTAGATGGTCCATAAATGCCTTGGTTCAACAAACAAGTTTAATCCACTTTTAAAGTTTTCATTTTTTTTTGATAGTGTAGCATATTCGGCTTACTAAATAATTGATGTTTTTCAGTAGCTGTACAGAGATTTGTTGAATGTTTCACTCGTATTACATTTAAGATAATTCTTATAATTTTTTAAAGCTATTTAAAAATGGTGCTTTGACTGAAGTTTTTTTAATCCAATCGACGAGTCACTCGTAAATCAAGATCTGGAATTAAATGTGTTGTATCATTCGGGAGAATACCAGAACAATTTGTAATGAAGAAAAAGAATCTCGTGTCAGATACCCGGAGCTGATGGCCTCGTCACCTGAACGAGTTTTAAAATTACAAAACAGCTATGTCGATTAAGAGTCCAACGTTAATTAAAAATCATATCAAATATTTCAGATACACAATTACGTAACTTCCTGTAAGAATACGGAAAAAAGAGAAAGCCATGATTTTATGTTTTGGAAACTTTAGTCATGAATAAGCGACTGAGACCAATACAAATGTCTATAAAGGCAAAGCTTTACGACTGTTTTCGGTATTCCAAGTACAAACAAGTCTTAATACAATTTTTACCTTAAGTTTTACGATCACAAGGGTTTTAGAGAATTTTCTGCGGTACATGACCAGAAAAATAATACTTTTTAGCTACGCTTAATCTTCGAGATAAATGTTTAGATCCCCCTTGAATCTGTCGTGAAAATTATTGTACGTTAACCCTCATTTCACTAACGATTGGTGTAGTCAGTGTCATTCCATAGATATTATCAGCAGTTTCTCGCAGCCTGACTAAATAATAGAAATATTTAAATTATACATTCCATGATTTAATTTAAAATGACTTGAAAGTAATTTTAAAGTGTCTTTTCAAAAGCGACCGACATTCAATTCCATCCACTTAAGCAAGTGTGATTGAGGTCTATCTCCCAGTTATAAACCCTGTAATAATGATACTATCTCACGTTTTCAGAGATTTAGCATTCAGTTTAGGTATTCCAAGTTTTAGTTTCATTTGAAGAGTACCGGATGATGTGGAGACTTTTTCCCGATTGTTTTATCTAGTGCTGCTAATCTGTGACAATACTGATGAATTCCTTATCAGTATTTTTATGAAAACTCCCAATTGTGTCACCCATGCTGAATTTACTTTTCAATTTCGTGTTTTGTAATTCAATACAAAAAAAGCAGATTAAGATGTTGGTCGTGTGATCCACTTCATGCCATACGTAATATACGTGCATTGTCCTCAATAGAGATGTACCAAAGTTCACACAAATTGCCGTTATTTGATAAATCTAGTGGATACAAGTATTTCTTTTTAATTATGTAGGATTATCAGTACAATGCACACACAGAATTTTCTCTGTGTTTAGTAATACCAAAATCCAATGTTTATTTAAGGAATGTTCTTCTGGTGACAGATTTTAATGTGGTGATATATTTAAGGTGGTTTCGATATTATATTATGTATATGCATTATTCTGTGAAAGAGAAGAGTTAATAAATTCTTAACATATTGTTACGTTTTCGGGGGTTCGAAATGATTGAAGCCGAAGAGCGGGATCCAAAACAATTTTATTCTTGGCCAAAACAGTCCTCCACAAATTGTAGAACAGTTCGAGAAAGTCACGTACAATCGATGAAAATACTGATAACACAGATGTAATACACTAACAAAAGCAATAGTAAACACTCAGCACAAAAATAATAACTCAATAAAAGCAATAACACACGCACTATGCAATCGTCTCTCTCTGTCTCAAGCACAGAGAGGTATCACTTGCATGAAAGCTAAGATCTGACTAACTGACTAGCCGGCCCATGCCTTTTTATACCTTTCGGTCAGAAACCTCTTGCACTTGCCAGAATAATCGAGAAATAGAAAGGTCTAGCAAAATCCGGAACGTACGAGAAAAGTTCAATACAGTAATACATTCAATACAATAGTGTTACAATACCGCGATAGGGTTGCCAGACAGGGTTATTAGGAGCAGGGTTGCCATGGTCGCCAAGCTTATCGCCCACATTTGTCGATATATCGCCAAATTTGGCGCCAAAAATTAAGTCGCCAAATCCGTCGCCAACTTGGCGCTAGCTGCAATATTTGGCGAGTTTACCATTTAAACCAATGTTAAAGCATGGGGGCCGTGCAATGCAGTGGAAATGATATTACAGGTAAACAGGGTTGAAATCACATTAGATACGACAAATTAAACTGTAAAAATGAACACAAATGAGTAGAAACAATTAGAATAAGACTAAATTCGTAACATTGCCCCCTCTCAAGAACTGCACGTCCCGGGCAGTACAACCCTTCATCAGACGTTAACATAATAATAAAGCAATTGATTAAAAACAACTAAATGAATATGCAATAATAAACATGTAATACATAGTACAAAATAAACACCTAATGCATAGTACAAAATAAACACGTAATGCATAGTACAAAATAAACACTTACAAAACAATAAACAAAATTATTTACAAGATTATTTACACACTAACTTATTTATACAAGACCATGGTCAAAATAAATTACACGATAATTGACACACTAAGAATTATGGCCATAATATGGAGCAAGCCTGTCGTAATGAACGACTCTAGGCTTTGAATTCGTTGACTTACGGATCCGGATTACGACGTCGTTTATTATCTTTAAAATTGTATAAGGACCGTCCCAATGCGATTGTAGCTTAGAGAAAGTCCTTTGCGTCGAGTCGGGTTGTAGAACCACACCTTGTCACCTTCCTTGAATTGATGTCCTGTGGCTTTTGTGTCGTACCGAGTCTTCATCTTCTCCGTCCTCAGGTTGATCCGTTCTCGAGCCAAATTGTGTACATCTTCAAAACGTGCCTGGAGATTCTGCACGTACTCCTCAGGCGATGAAGGTGTATCCGGAGGGCGACCAAACAGCAGGTCACAAGGGAGACGAAAATCCCGGCCAAAAAGCATCTGGGATGGTGAATATCCGGTAGTCTCGTGAACGGCGCTGCGGTACGCTAGCAGAAAGAGAGGAACTTTCTGGTCCCAGTCTTGTTGGTTCTTGGAGACCATCAGTGAGAGGTTATTCAGGATGGTACGATTAAACCTCTCCACCATGCCATCTGACTGTGGGTGCAAAGGTGTGGTCTTGGTCTTGTCAATTCCGAGTAGTTCACAGACCCCCTTCAACACCGCAGAGACGAAATTTCTTCCCTGATCGGAATGAAGTTGAAGAGGTACCCCATATCTCGATATCCAGTGCTGCACTACAGCCTCCGCTACGGTGGGGGCTTCCTGATCCGGAATGGGGTACACTTCGGGCCATTTCGTGAAGTAGACCATGACAACAAGTAGGTACTTATTACCAGACGCAGTCCTTGGCAGAGGTCCCAGGATATCGAAAGCGATACGTTCGAAGGGTGCTCCAACATTGTAGCGATGCAGCTTCCCTCGGCTACGTATCTTTGGCCCCTTCCGAGCTGAACAGGCATCACAGGACTTGCACCACTGTTCCACGTCAGCTCTCACTTTACCCCAGAAGAATCGCTCTCGAACTCGGTGCAAAGTTTTCATGACGCCGAAATGACCTCCTGTTGGGCTGCCATGCAATTCTTTGAGTACCTCTGGGATACGAGATCGAGGAAGTACTAATTGCCACCTGAATGTCTTTCCATCCTCTGATTCGAATTTTCGGTATAGAACACCATTCCTGAGATGTAGAGAATTCAGAGGGGCCCAATACTGCTTAGTTGTAGGACTATAAGCCGAGATGTCTTGCCAACTTGGTTTATTGCTGGAAGACTCCATAAACTCTATAAGGGGTTTAATATCAGGATCCGCCCCATCTGGTCTTCTCGAACTTTCTCGTCACTCCAGGGATCGGGTGGCGTTGCTGCTGAAGTTGTTATCTGGCGTATAGCATAGTCATATTTGGTCTCTACTCTGGAACAATGACGACAATTTTCTGGGCATGGTCTTCTTGAAAGGGCATCAGCATTTCCATGCGAGGAGCCTTTACGATGTCTGATGTCAAAGTAATACTCGTTGAGCCGTTGTATCCATCTGGCTACCTGGCCTTCAGTATTTCTAAAATTCATTAGCCAGGTTAAAGAGGCATGATCGGTACGCAGAAGAAATTTTTGGCCATAGAGATAGTGATGGATATGCTCGATGGTTTTCACAATAGCCAGTAGCTCTTTTCGAGTGACACAATAATTTCTTTCCGGTTTCGATAAACACTTACTCCAATAAGCTACGACTCGTTCCTGGCTATCTATTTCCTGAGATAATACTGCTCCGACACTCTCATTACTGGCATCAGTGTCCAAGATAAATGACTTGTCCGGTTGTGGATATATTAAGATCGGTGAAGACGTCAAAGCTTCTTTAAGCTGGAGGAAGGAATCTTCACATTCTTTTGTCCACTGAAACTTTTGTTTACTTTCTGTTAGCTTGTGCAAGGGTCTTGCGATGTTAGAGAACCCTTTCACAAACTTTCGGTAATAAGTACATAGTCCCAGGAAGCTTCGTAGCTCACGGAGGTTTTCAGGGCGTTTCCAATTCTTTACGGCGGACACTTTTTCTGGGTCGGTACGAACACCTTTTGCAGAGATGATGTGTCCCAGATAATTGACTTCTTTCTGGAAGAACTTGCATTTCGAAGGGTTTAGCTTCAAGTTAGCGTCCCTTAATTTTGATAACACCTTCCGGATATTTTGAAGATGTTCTTCAAACGTACGCCCTCCTATTATGACGTCATCCAGGTAAATAAGGCAAGCTTCAAAAGTCAGACCCTTTAGCATGGTCTCCATCAGGCGCTCGAAAGTAGCTGGCGCATTGCAGAGCCCGAACGGCATGACTTTGAACTGCCATAGTCCTTGGCCGGAAGTGAATGCTGTTTTTTCTCTATCTTCGGGATGGATCTCCACTTGCCAGTATCCGCTCTTTAAATCTAAAGTCGAGAACCATTTATGACCGGAAAGGGTATCCAGGGTGTCATCTATCCTTGGAAGAGGGTAGCTGTCCTTCTTGGTGACGTCGTTAAGTTTTCGATAGTCCACGCAAAATCTTGTGGAGCCATCTTTCTTACGAACCAAGACTATTGGAGATGCCCACGGACTCGAAGACGGTTCTATGATGTCATTTTCCTGCATCTCTCGTAGTAGTGTTCCGACCTCTTCCTGTTTAGCAAACGGCAAGCGTCTTGGGTGCTGTTTAATCGGCGGATGGTCTGCTGTATCAATTCTGTGTTGTGTCACTGTAGTATGGCCAATATCGCTACTGTTTCTAGAAAAACACGTCTTCAAATTCTTGGAACAGTCTTTCTGCGGAGCTTTTCTGTTCGGGGACAATTCAGCATTTTCTAGAAGGTCGGGAGTCAACTGTTGAGGCGAGTTGGATAGGAGCAAGCTCGAACTTTTTGCAGACACACGTTACTGGACTGCAGGTTGCCAACACTTCACCTTTCTGGAACACTCTAGGTTTTCAGTTACGTTGCAAATTCTTACAGGGATAGTTTTTCTGGAAAGGTCCACTAGCGTCGAAGCTATTAGCAATCCATTCGCTTTATTTTCCGCAGATCCAATTAGGCCAGAGTTGAAACTCACATCGTTACCGATGTATCCAGGTACTATGATTTCAGTCCTTGGGGGAATGGTAATATTCTCGTTAGCGGTTACCTGTCGAATAGATTCTGTCCTGTGTTCAATTTTGAATATAGTGACTTCTTCGTGTATGGAACGTAATTCGTTCTTGTTGAAGTCTAGAGTGAAACCATGCTCCTTTAGAAAGTCCAGTCCAAGAATGAAAGGGTCTGCAATATCTGCGACATACACAGCATGTTGGTAGGTAGTGTCTCCAAACTTGATCTTGACTTTTAATTTTCCGTGAATATCAATCTTTTCCCCGTCACGGTCTGTAGCACCACGCGGGGCGGGGTCCAGATAAGTTTCTCTTTTAATTTTTGAGCCAGATCGTTCCGAATGATAGACACATTGGCTCCTGTATCGATGATCATGTTGCAGGGAAGCTCGTTAACATGTCCCATTATAAAAATTCCATTCTCACCGGTACTCTTTGTCGAAATTTGACACACTTGAAAGTGGGGCTTTCCAAAATCTGGCAACCTCCGCCCCACGAGATGGCCATTAATTAGTTTTTCCGACACCTCCTTCTGGGAGGCGCTATTAGTTTCAGCGCCTTGGCATGCCCGGCAGCTTCTCTGCAGATGCCCTTCTCGACCGCAGGTCCAGCATTTAAGGGTCTTCTTCCCGTCTGCTTTCTGGGACATCAAAGACTCAACTCTATTCATGAAGCTTCTCATCTGTCGCTCTAACCGCTCCACACTTGAGTTCGACGTGTCCGATTCGTTGACGGCTCGTATGGGGTGTCTGTCCTTTCGTGTTGCTTGCTGGGCTGCCTCGAATTTCATAGCAAACATTAGGGCCCCCTTTAAGTCCTTGAGATCCACCATTCGGAGAGCTTTTCTGGATTTCCGGATCACGCACCCCGTCGATGAAGTGTTGCAGCGCCAGGACTTCTCTTACTTCAGTCGGACAGTCAGAAAACGCCAAGTGAGAAAGCCTCTCGACGTCCGTCGCCAGTTCTTGGAGCGTTTCGGACACTTTCTGCTGCCGTGACTTCAGCTGGAGTCTGCTGTAATCCTTCACACATTTCTCTCCGAAGCGTAACTCCAGAGCATTAACGAGAGCGTCGAAATCCAGCCGCTGTGTTTCCGGCAAAGTTTGCAAAATTTCAGCAGCGTCGGCTCGAAGAGAAGCAGCTAACTGGCAGGCCTTGGTCCGGGAGTCCCACTGGTTTGCATCCGCCACTATGGAGAATTGGGTCTTATACACCTGCCAAGAGGACTTTCCGTCATATGTAAAAAGCTTGATGGAAGGCTTGGAATAAGGAGCTTGATACTTAAATTCATCCCCTTGGCCAGTCATGACTTTCTGCTTCAATTTCTCTAGGTCACTCCTGAACGAGATGGAAACATCTTCTACCTTTTTCGAAAATTTTCGCCTCTAGTTTGCTCTCCATATCTTCGATTTATTTTCAAATTTGTTCTCTATATCCACAAATTTGTTTTCGAATTTATTTTCCACCGACTCGATTCTTCCTTCCATTTCTTCAAATTTCTTGTCCATAGTCGTCAATTTGTCGCCAATGCCCTTCAGATCACTTTTCAACTCTTCCTTGTTCGCGGTCAGTTTGTTATTCAACTCGTCCATATTGGCGCTGATCTGCTCGTTTACGTTAGTAAGCTTGGTATTCACTTCTGCGATATTGGTGGTCAACTCCGATTTCATTTCGCCCATGTTGGCATTCATGCTGGCGGTCAAGTCCGATTTCATTTCAGTCAATTTTTCTAGAAGAGTCTGGAACTGGGCCTCCATCGCTCTTGTTGTTGGCATTCAATCCCACTTCTGACACCAATTGTTACGTTTTCGGGGGTTCGAAATGATTGAAGCCGAAGAGCGGGATCCAAAACAATTTTATTCTTGGCCAAAACAGTCCTCCACAAATTGTAGAACAGTTCGAGAAAGTCACGTACAATCGATGAAAATACTGATAACACAGATGTAATACACTAACAAAAGCAATAGTAAACACTCAGCACAAAAATAATAACTCAATAAAAGCAATAACACACGCACTATGCAATCGTCTCTCTCTGTCTCAAGCACAGAGAGGTATCACTTGCATGAAAGCTGAGATCTGACTAACTGACTAGCCGGCCCATGCCTTTTTATACCTTTCGGTCAGAAACCTCTTGCACTTGCCAGAATAATCGAGAAATAGAAAGGTCTAGCAAAATCCGGAACGTACGAGAAAAGCTCAATACAGTAATACATTCAATACAATAGTGTTACAATACGTGCTCGTTAAATCAGTGGGTCCGTAGTCTTGTGGGCTTATTCACTAGCGCAGGAACTGGAGAATATTTCCCTCCCCTTCAGTTCACTTGCAGAAATTGTGGAGGTGGAGATAGAGGTCGTGTCGCCATCTATCGTCCCTTCGGGGAAGTTTCACTGAGCTTAAATCTCACTGTCACCTGTATGGTGCTCAAAGCCAACGACAGGCGTACCTCTTGCCCATGCCACGATGAATTTCGTGGGCCTCGTTCTGACTACGTCAGACAAGTGGCATTAGCCACAACAACAACACAACAACAACAATACCGCGATAGGGTTGCCATACAGGGTTATTAGCAGCAGGGTTGCCATGGTCGCCAAGCTTATCACCCACATTTGGCGCCAAAAATTAAGTCGCCAAATCCGTCGCCAACTTGGCGCTAGCTGCAATATTTGGCGAGTTTACCATTTAAACCAATGTTAAAGCATGGGGGCCGTGCAATGCAGTGGAAATGATATTACAGGTAAACAGGGTTGAAATCACATTAGATACGACAAATTAAACTGTAAAAATGAACACAAATGAGTAGAAACAATTAGAATAAGACTAAATTCGTAACAATATATATATATATGCATTGTGATTTTATACTGAAACGAAATCTTTATCAATTCTATTCAAATAGGGAGAGAGACTTACACACAACCTCTCCCTTCAAAATCTAGTTTTATACTGCTTAATAAAAAATGATTACACTGATCAGCAATAAATTAGAAGCGATACGCTGGCTGGCGCCAATGTAGACAAAATAAAAAGAATGTTTTGCTTCACACTCTCCACCTGAACTCTCCAAAGCGTTCACTTATTAATCAAATCATTCAATAAATGCAAATATATAATAAATTATATAATAAAGAATTCGAAAATACAATAAAATGCTAAGCTAAGTGTACAAAAACAGTTTAAAAATACAAAAAAAAGTATTTTTCTCTCAAAGGGAAATTAATTAACAATTAAAAATTATGATAATAAATGAGTTTAAACGATATGTTAAATAAATAATAATTAGAATAAATGACACAGTAAATAAGAAAGGAATAAAAAATTCAAAGTTCCAAAAGTTTTTCAATTTGTAGGAATACAGTCTATAGTTCAAGTGGATAAAGATGTTGAACAGTTCGTTTTAACAGTCCACCACTAGTCTTTAGTTCGTAACAGCGTGTTTTGTTATCACGCCCTGGTAAGGTTCTTTCAATTTTACCTAACTTCCAAAGAAGCTTGTTTTTAGTGTTCTTTTCAATTAATACACCATCACCTACCTTTAGTTCAGGATGTGTTTTCAAGTTTTTCACTGAATGAGCAGTTCGCAAATCTAATAAGTATTGTTTTTTCCATCTATGCCACAGTTGTTTTAGGAGTAACTGTTGGTATTTCTTTTTTTTTAAATAGATGATTTTTTAGAAGCTTTTTCTAGGATTTTCGCAAATGTAACGTGATATGTTGGCTGATTTTGCCCAAATTTTAAAAAACGCATAGGGGTGAGGGGTCTTGGTTCATCATTTTCTTTATACAAGTAGGTCATTGGCCTTAGATTGAGAACAGCATATATTTCAGTAAGTATAGTTACCACTTCTACAAAACTTAATAGTAATTATGTAGGCTTTCTTTGACGGATCTCAACAGACGTTCATAAAATACTCCTCACCATGGGGATCTCTCGATGATATTTTTCCAAATAATCCTTTCTTTGGCGATGAAATTCTGAACCATGCCTTGGGATAAGATTCTGGATAAGTTTTCAATTTCTTTTTTGCTTTTCAGGAATGTTTTGGCATTGTCACTGTATATTATTTTACAGCTTCCTCTTTTTGCGAGGAGTCTTCGGAAGGCAAGTAGAAACGAGTTAGTAGTTACATCAGACACCAGTTTCAAGTGAAGTGCTCTGGTAACTCCGCAAGTAAATAAAACGATATAGGATTTTTGCAGCTCTCCGAAGTTATTGACGTAGAGAGGTCCAACGAAATCCAAGCCGCAGACTGAAAAAGCTGGTGTTTGGTTGATACGATCACTAGGTAATGGTGACGTGAGCTGATCAATAAGTTTGGCTAAATATTTTCTACAAATAAAACAATTTATAACTTTTTTTAACTAATTGGCGTCCTTTGGGGATCCAGTAGTTTGATCTAACTTGTGCCAATGTACTGGCTGTTCCTTCATGCATAACTTTATTATGCTCTCTGCGTATTACCAATGTAGTCAACCAGGAATTTTTGGGTAATATCAAAGGATGCTTTTCTTCAATGCAAAAATTCCAAAAAGTTCTAGCCTTCCTCCTAATCTTATGAGTCCATTTTCATCTAAATAAGGCATGTAATTATATAAGGGGGATTCCTTTTCTATTTTATTATCTTTTAAAGATTTAAGTTCTTCAGGGAAGAATTTTTCTTGTATCCAAAATCTTTCAGCTTTTGATAACTCTTCACTTGTTAGGGGACCATGTAATACAGTGATTCCCAAAGTAGTCTATATAGACCTCGGGGACATATGACGACCTGCAAGGGGTCTACGTCAACCAAAAATTAATTTGGGGGTCTATGGGATATTGGATCTCATTAAACTAGATCGAGATTTTAATTTTAAAAGAAAATTTAATCAAGTGGAAAACGACTTTTACTTATTTAGCAGATTTATGTACTAAATTTAATGAGGTTAAGTTGCCCTTACAAGGTGACAGCATATTTTTTTTAAAAACAGGAACCATTTCAGCGTTTCTTTCCAGAGTTAAACTGAAGAAGTATAATACTGTAGGTTCGGAAATTTCTCAAATTAACCCAGACAATCTGTCAGTACGTTTTAACCTACGTTCAACATTTAACTGCTTTTATTCAGATTTTCAAATCAGGTTTGAGAATGCTTTGACCATGGTATTACCACAGTAGGCAATGAATTTATATGATCACATTGGGGAAAAAAATGTCACATGACAACAGGAACTGATCGTGATATGCACCAATAAAGATTTTAATGTTTAAAAAAAGATGCTAGCAATTTTGGTTTAAAAAGGCAAGCCTGTTATTTGTCCCAAATTATGAAACATCGTGGGGAAGTTTTTAATTATTTTTCCTAGTAAGAAGGAATTTCAGTGCAGTTGCCAATATTCAAAACAAAAAAAAAAAACAAAAAAAAAAAAAACTGGACACTACTAACAGAGGAGATTTAAGGTTAAACCTGACAAGATTGATACTAAATGTTGAAAATTTGTTATTGTAGCGCCAGATTCATCCCTCTCATTAAAATCAGTTTGTGTGTTGTTTGGTTATTTTATTTAACAGTTATTTTATATATTAATTAACTTTTAATTTAATTAACATATGCTTTTTAAACTTTAACTCTATACTTCATTAGTTATAAATTGAATTCTTTTAAAGTACTAGTAGTAGTATTAGCTATCAAAAAGACATTTAAGTTGATAAATTTGCAAAAATTCGATATCAATTAAGCAGGGGTCTACCCCAAACCGAAAAAAATGGCAAGGGGTCTATGAGACAAAAAAGTTTGGGAATCTCTGTTTCACACGGATAATTTGAAGGAATATTTAATGCAGTCTAATAATTAATTATGTGAGTAATTAATTATATATATTGTGTATATAATTAATCACGTATATAATTATGTGTATAATTAATTATATATATTATGTGTATAAGTAATTATACATATTATGTGTATAATTAATTATAAAAATACATAAAAAATGTATAATATCTTTAAAATATTGTAAAACATTCTGTATGCTACTAATAAAGTTCCTCAAAATGCATATTTCGAAAAATTTAAAAATTGAGGTAGTAATTATCTGCAGTTTAATATGAAAAAATTTTAAGAAAATATTAAAAGACTAAGATTTTAAACCAAAAAAAAATACAAATATTTTTAAAAAATACAAACATTTAATGCAAAAACATCCTTTAGATAAATTGCAAAATTTCAGGCGTGAATTTTAAATTTCAAAAGATAATTATATTAAATAGATAATTAATTTGAATATATAGTGATATCAAAATAACATAGAATTAGCAGCCCTAATAAGCAAGCAACAATATGACTTTAAGCCTAAGTAACTTCCAAAGCTTTTTTAAAATTAAGTTTCAATCTTATTAAAATGTTTTATTTGTGATTAATACATAAAGGCTTTAAATCTCAATCGTTTAACTGCAATGTAAAATACTTGGAATACCTATTTCAATATATCAAAAAAGTTTCAGAACATAATTACTCATCCAAGACATAAACGAGAGGCTCTTAATCAGTGTTCCGTAGAACAATGGTGTACTAAAAATTAAAAAGTCGGTGGTTTCAGTTTGCAATAGTTTTTATTTACTGTTTCATTTTACTATTATATTTCTCAAAAATTCTTTAAAATGTATTTTTCGTGATTGTGAAAAGGTTTAAAAGCGTTAGTATGTATATTTAAGAAAAAAAATCTAGTGATAATAGGTTCCAATCTATAGCAATATTTAAAATCATTAAAAAAGGCAACAAAAGGATGTCAAAATTATGACAGAAATAAAAAGCAAAAGAAAAAGGATTTAATTAAAGTGTTATTGTGTTACAGAACAATAATTAATGTGAAAGAATATAGGTACTATTTTTTTTTACTTGTTCCTAGTATAAAACTATTTAATTAAAGTGAAAGCAAAATGTGCATCACAGAAATAAAAATATGATGAACACAATTTATAAAGTAGATACGTGATTTCAAACAAAATCGCTGGGAAAGCCGAATAGATGCATTAAAACCATTAAAGTATCAAGTAGGAGGGATATACTATGCTTTACTTGCTGTTTGTAATAATTTGGAGTTTGACAACTCTATAAAGGCTTCTGGACTATTAAGGTGTGTTAAACAATTTAAGCCAGTCATACTCAACCTGCAGCCCACCGGCCTTTTCTAAGTGGCTCGGTCATGGCCCATTGCACTTAGAAATTCAATGTTAGAGAACAATGTGCTAAAAATTAAGCAAGGAATTCTTTTAATCAAGCAATTAATTATATCGATTTTGTAATCTGTTTTTTAATAGTAGAATGTAAGTAAGAGATTGATAAAAGGAAATAGAAATTATCCCATAACTATAAAAAAGTCATAAAAATAAATGTTTGTGAGAGTGCGTGTTTGATATAAAAGTTAATATAGTATTAACATAAAAGCCAAAAATTAGTTTTACAAATTTTGTCAAAGTTGCCTTGGTCTTATAGTGGGTCTGTTCCATTATCCGCATGTTGTAGCCCGCATGAAATAACTGCCATGTATATGCGACCCACGTGAAATACCTATCATGTCTTTGCAGCCCTGCGGTAACAAAGGTTGAGTACCCCTGATTTAAGCTCTTTTGCTGCATTGTTATTTGGTACAAAATCTTAAATTGTATCAATCCTATAAGTAAGCTCTTGCAGATAAAAGACTATGATTTACTATTTGCTATTGAGCTCTTGAAAAGTTGTAAAGAGTTTTTCAAGGATCTTAGATCGGACACAGCCTTTAATGAAAAGCTTTGCGATGCTTGAGAACTCGCCAACGAAACTGACTTACTGGCTAATTTTGAGCTCCCTAAGCCACGTCATAGAGTTCGAGCGAGTGAGGGAGGGAATATTAACGTCGCACTGTTCAGCTGCATGAGGGCTTTTGGTGACGGACCACGTAACTTTGAACCATGGTCAAGTGACGTGGACGACACCTGAGCTGGCATCCCCCTCTTTTAACTACCACACCACACCAGCGGGAGGACGTTTCAGCTCTCGACAGATTTAACGTGCCATAGAGTTCGAAGAAGGAATGTTAATTTCGACTATGAAGCACAAGGTGATCCGATAGACGATCCTACTTTGAAATATAAGGCAGAGTTTTATTTTTTCATATTAGATAAAGTTATCAATGCACTTGAATCCAGGTTTGATTTGATCAGTACCCACAGCAAATATTTCCAATTTTTATATAATATTTGTGATTTAAAATATACTCCTCAAAATGACGAACTAAAGTATTGTAAAGATCTAGAAACAATGTTGATGAGAATTCACCAGATATAAACACGCTGGACCTGGCAGACGAGATATTAGCGGTTTTGTGTGGCTTTGCTAAATAAAAAAGAAAGTCCAATCGAGGTTTTAAAATTCAGATCGAACATGGATTTTGCTCCAAATCTCGGTATAGTTTTCAGGCTATAACTTAGTTTTAAGGATATACTTACTCTCCCAATAAGTGTGGCAAGAGGAGAAAGGAGTTTCTCCAAATTAAAATTAATTAAAAAGTTTTTACGCTACACTAATACCGAGGATCGGCTAAACGGCTCGACAACAATAGCCATTGAACATGAACTGGCTGAAGAAATTAATGTTACAGAAATCATAAAAAAATATCTCAGAATTAAAAGTGAGAAAGAAACACTTTTAAGTTCTTTAGCTCTCGTTTTAAAAGTATTTTTAATATGTAATTAAAATTTAATATTTAGTTGTTCTAGTATTTTTTAATACCTGTATTTTATAATTATACACTAGAAATGACTTTTCTTTTTTCTGTGCAACCCTAATTTATTTTAATTTAGTGCCAAAAATATAAATTAATAATTTTTTTTTGTTAATCAAAACTTCAACATTATTGATAGCAATTTTTTTTTGCTCGCGTTTTATTTTACCATTAAACATGGGAAAGGTTTAGGTTAAATCATTTAATTCTTGTTATAAACGGGGGGCGGCATTTTACCTCTTTGCCCTTGGCGGCGAAACTGCTAGCGCCTGCCCTGGACAAAGCTAGCATTAGGTATGGACCTTGGATGAGGGAATTGAAACAAAAGAAAATATTTAAAACAGACTTTCAAAATAATTTGGGATTCAATGAAGTATTTTAACTTTTTCAGGACGGAGAGATTTTTTACGAGACGCTCGCTAGGGACGGGGTGAATGCGCAAGGACTTGCACTTCAGGACGGGGCGTTTTCGTCGCTAAGCATAAATAATAAAATTTCAGTCCTAACGTCGTAATTTTTGGTACCCCTTTAGATTACTATATAAGTTGTCTGTTACATTAAAACTAGAATGTAAAAACGTTTTTCCTTTAATTTATATTAAATTATATAAAAAAAATAACTTATATTGGGAAATATAAATTTTGTAAGCGCTATTCAATTTTTTCCAAAATTTTCATTGACGAAACATATTAATAAACTATCAAATTCTATCAAATTAATAAAACAATTAAGACAAAGATTATTTACAAAAAGAAATAGCAAAATTAAAATGAAGACTGAGTGTGGAAAATCTCGAAGCACGGAGAAACGCCAAGTCCTACGTTGTATGGTTTGCAAGCATAAAATGTTTGTTACGTTTTTTTTTTATTTATTTACACTTGGTTTGTGACTATACACTTTGATTCTTTTCACCCATTTTGTTCATATTAAGAGAGGTTAAGAAAATGCTTTCAAAACAATCAAATAATAATCTCAAGTCAGGGTTTTTGAAATAAGAAAAGTAAGCGAAATATATCTGAAAGCAGCAAAAACTGTAACAGAACTGAAGCTAAAACTCTAAAACACTTTACACTGTTAAGAAAAAAAATATAAATAAATAAAAGCATTGGGAGAGTTATTAGAAACGCGAATGCTTTATATCGTGGAAATTTTACGAGCTATTCATTTACATTTCGATTACCCCCTCCCATCGACTCAGCTGATGTGCAAAATGTCAAATCGAGGAAGAATATAAACTAACTGAAGGTTAGGTTACTCTAGCTACGTTCGATTTCAATACAATGGAAATAGGGTGCCATCTAGTGGTCTTTAAAAAACGTTCCAGCTGAAAAGTCATATTTGCATCGCCCCGCCATGAGATGCGTCCGGGAAGAATGCATATTTGCACCGCCGTCACGAAGGGGTTAAAGAGCCGACGTTGATGGTAAACTATTTAATCGAAAGCAAGAACAATTGATGTCTTGATTAGTCACCCGTGGGACTAAATTAGAATTGACATTAATTGAAAAAGCTCCTCAGCTAAAACATCAAAATGTGAATATGACTGTCAGCATGATTTCTCAAGAATTACCAGTTTCAAACCGAAATAGTATTGATCATGTAACTACTCCACGGAGCGATCATTATAGGTTGAACGAAGAAAGAACCAAAACTAAAACTACTTTTGAACAGAAATGATCTGAACTACAAATGAAAAATGAGGAACTACTCAATGATATTAGAGAAAAGAATACTCCTGTTGATGAAAAAGAAATGCACGTATCTCATGAAAAACAATTTCAATCTCAAAAGGAAGAGTTTGATTCAGAATTGAAAAATAAAAATCAGAAATTAGTTGAAATTCTAGAAAATAATGAGAAGAAATCCAAAATTATTGGTGAACAAAATGTGGCTTGATCTGTAACGTCAAGTAAAGATTCTAGAAAATAATGAGAAGAAATCCAATATTATTAGTGAACAAAATATTGCTTGATATGTAAAATCAAGTAAAGACTAAAGAGACAGAAATAAATTTATCAAGTCAAGCAAAGAAGTTACACAAGAATTAGATAAAATGATGGAAAATAATAAGGAATCAAAAATATATCATGAAAAGGAATCTTTGTGTTCTAAAGAATGTCAAGGAAAATCATCTGAATTGAATAAAAGCTTCTAGTGATTGAAGAAAAAGAACTTCAACAAACAGTAAGTGAATTAAATTCCTTAAGAAATATGATTTAAAAAAAAGAATGTCAATTTGATGTAATGAGTCAAACGATTGATGCACCATGGAAGCAGCTTTACTGGAGAAAAGTCCAGATGATTCAAGGTTAACTAAAAAAAATGGAAGTTCAATCCACCAACTGCCCCATGGTGGGAGAAAAGACCGATATAAAAGCCTTAATTTCGTCCTCTTTTCTTCAAAATCATCCAAACCATGACGTGCCCAAAGAGTGAGAGGTTGGGAGTGAGGATAAAAAGTGACTTCATTGACCCTTAGAGAAATCGAACTCTTTTTTGGAAGAGATGGATGAACAAGATTGGTGAGATTGAAAACACGAAAAGGAACTTTATTCAGACCAGTACAAAGATTGTATCCTTTTAGTCACTGAAAGTACGAGCGCTATCAGCATTAACTTGAACTAGAAATTTTAGCTTTTGAACAATTTTAGTACTCCACACTTTATATTGAAGTAATTTTTATTGCTGATATCTACTGTGCATTTTAATAGTCATAGAGTATTTATTCTAAATTTTAGTTTAAATATTTGAATTCTGTTACCTTTTCCTAATGTCTTTTTGTATCATTCTAAATATCATTATATGCTTGATGTTTTTCAGTATTTTTTCAGTTTTAGTTCTTTGTTGAGTTTTCTCCTATAACTTCTGAAACTCAAGAAGGCAGAATGTTTCGCCCTCTGTGTTAGGCGAGCTGTTGTAAACAAGGGGACTCGAAATGTTGAAAGAAAACTGATCAGACATGCAACGAAACAAGCAAGCGGGATGCATTGAGTAGAGGTTTTGTAAAAAAAAAAGTTCAGCTTTAAAATTACTTGTAAATGAACATTAGTTATCTACCAAAATTCCTATTGCTGTCAAATTCATGAGAGCCTCTCACTGAATTAATAACGATCATGGATCTAAGAAAACCATTAAAGGAATACCCGTACATGAGTCAAAGTATCATTTATTTAGAAATCTAAAAATGATTGAAATGCTTCCAATAGTATTCTTTGATTTCTAGAAATTAACACAGGTATGTCATGCAAAGTATTACTCAATGTTAAAGAATACAACACTAAAGTAATCAAAACATAAAAACTTTGCAACTCTTCAGGGGAAAAATGTTAAACATTGCAACAGTTTTCTTACATGACTCAAAATGATGTAAATGTTGAAGCTCTCAACTAATATCTGCAAATAAAAAAAGATTTCTGAGTCAGTGAGTGAATATTGACATCGCACTGTTCAAATACACGAGGGCTTTTGGCGACGGACAACGTAATTCTGAACCATGGTCAAGCGAAGAAAATGATTTCTAAAGTGATGGCTTTGAGAAAACAATGAAAATTTCACCAAGGCTTTCAAGCTTTTGTGAATCAAAATCATTAATATTGAATTATCGAAAGTAAGCTGTTATATATATACAGAGTGTTTTTTTCCAGATATAGAAGTTTAAGTTGGCATTACTTTCCAAGATGGCGACCGATTTAACAGCTGTCAAGTGATTTATTCTCAGTTTGGTTTGGCAATTCATCATGAATAGACTCACGCCTGAACAACGCTTTCAAATTGTGCAATTTTATTTCGAAAATAATGGTCGATTTTCATAAGCGAATTTTATTTAGCGATGAAGCGCACTTCTGGTTGAATGACTACGTCAACAAACAAAGCTGCCACATTTGGAGTGAAGCTAATCCACAAGTGTATGTCGAAACACCGTTACATCCAGAAAAACTGACTGTTTGGTGCGCTTTATGGGCTGGTGGAATCCTTCT
Organism: Trichonephila clavipes; assembly: GCA_019973935.1. Lineage (NCBI taxonomy): Eukaryota > Metazoa > Arthropoda > Arachnida > Araneae > Nephilidae > Trichonephila > Trichonephila clavipes. The sequence goes on from BMAU01010900.1 coordinate 88,109, forward strand.
TCAAAAACGATGAAGGCCACAACGTTACAGTCAATGGTGATCGGTATAGAGCCATGATTACTAACTTTTTCATTCCTGAATTGAACAATCATGATGTCCAGGAGCTGTGGTTCCAACAAGACGGCGCAACATGTCACACAGCTCGTGCCACAATCGATTTATTGAAAGACACGTTTGGTGACCGCCTAATTTCACGTTTTGGACCTGAGAATTGGCTTCCATGATCTTGTGATTTAACACCGCTAGACTATTTTCTGTGGGGCTATGTAAAGTAATTGGTATATGTGGATAAGCCACAAACGCTTGACCATTTGGAAGACAACATTCACCGTGTTATTGCCGATATACGGCCACAAATGTTGGGAAAAGTCATCGAAAATTGGACGTCCAGATTGGACTACATCCGAGACAGCCGTGGAAGTCATATGCCAGAAATCATATTTAAAATGTAATGCCACAAGATTATCTTTCGAATAAAAAAAATCATGTCAATTGAATAATACATCGTTGTTTTATTGTAATTTAAAGTTCTATACCTCTAAAAAAACACCCTTTATATAAAAAATAATAAGCCTCGTGATATTTTTTGGTATGAGTAAATGGGTTCTTAAATTAAAACTCTGACAGCATTATTACAGACTGCACATAAATCTTTCCCTTGACAAGAATGCATAAATGTCTTTTTGAATTAACACTTATAGATAAAACCTATTTACAAGTTTCACAATCTTTAAACCTTCTTCAGATATATGAATACATAAATGTCTCATTAAATTACCCCTAAGATAAGAAAGCCCTGTTGAATATTTCACAAACATAATGCTTTTCCTTGGTATGAATACGTAAATGTGTGTATCTAAATTCCCATTGAGAGAGTCAACCTTGTTGCATAATCCACAAATATGAGATTTTTCCTGGGTATGAATAAGAAATTGATTTTTCAAATTACTCCTGTCCCAGAAAGTTTTATTAAATATCTCCCAAATAAGTTTTTCCTCAGAATGAATACGCAAATGTACATTTAAAAAATCACCACAAGGGAACGAATTAATATTCTTTTGGCATGCGTTCTTAACTAAGAAATCTGAGAGCCTTTTAGATTAAACTAAAATATTTTCCTTGATATCAATATGCAAGCATGTTTTTAAATAATCACTTTCAAGGGAAACCTGTTTAATTATTTCAAAACATTAGGCTTTTCTTGCGCATGATAAAAAGACCTGTTGGATATTTTCACCCCAAACATCGGGATATTTCTAAGTATGAATGCTTAAATTACTCTTTTGATCAAAAACCTAGTTGCATATTTCACAAACAAGAGGTTTTTCCTTGGTATGAATACTAAATTATTTTTCAAACTACTCCTGCGAGAGAAAGCTTTGTTGCACATTTCACAAACAAGAGTTTTTTTTTCTTGGTATGAATACGTAAATGTTTATTTAAATGACCGCTTTGAGAGAAAGCCTTGTTGCATATTTCACAAATATAAGGTTTTTCCTTCGTATGAATGCGTAAATGTGTGTGTTTTGAAATTAGACCAGGCAGTAAAAGCTCTGTTACACATTTCACAAACATGCGGTTTTTCTTTGGTAGGAACACGTAAATGATCCTTCAAATTACTCTTAACAGTGAAAGCTTTGTTGCATATTTCACAAACATGAGGTTTTTCCTTGGTATGAATGCATAAATGTTTTTCAAATTAGACCAGTTAGAAAAAGCTTTGTTACATACTTCACAAGCACATGAGGTTCTTCTCTGGTATGAATACGTAAATGATCCTGCAAATTACGCCTAACGGTGAAAGCTTTGTTACATATTTCACAAATATGAGATTCTTCCTTGGTATGAATACGTAGATGTGAATATTCAAACAACTCCTGCGAGAGAAAGCTTTCTTACATATTTCACAAACATGCGGTTTTTCTTTGGTATGAATAAATAAATGTTTTTCAAACTACTTTTTTGAAAGAAAGCTTTGTTGCATATTTCACAAACATGAAGTTTTTCCTTGTTATGAATATGTAAATGAGTTTTCAAATTACCTCTTTGAGAGAAACCTTTCTAGCATATTTCACAAATATGAGGTTTTTCCTTGGTATGAATACATAAATGAATTTCCAAATGACTCCTGCAAGAGAAAGCTTTGTTGTATATTTCACAGATATGAGTTTTTTCCATGGTATGAATACTTAAATGACTTTTCAAATTACCTCTTTGAGAGAAAGCTTTCTGGCATATTTCCCAAATATGAGGTTTTCCCTTGGTATGAATACAAAAATGACTTTTTAAATGACTACCTTGAGAGAAAGCTTTGTTGCATATTGGTTTGAATACATAAATGAATTTTCAAATTACTTCTTAGAGAGAAAGATTTGTTGCATAGTTCACAAACATGACGTTTTTCCTTGGTATGAATACGTAAATAAATTTAAAAATGTCTCCAGCAAGAGGAAGTTTTGTTGCATATTTCACAGACATGAGACTTATTGTGAGACTGAATACTCAAGTGATGGTTTAAAATATTTTGAGGGAAAGCCATCCAGATTTTTTATAAACAAGGACATCTTATTTCAGGTGAGAACATAAATCTTCACTTAATTTAAAGCGAGAAGAAAAGGTATAGTAGCACTCTTTTTGTGAAGATTAGTTCAGTGGAATTTAAGTTAAGAGAAGAAACTGTTTTCTTTTTAATGCAATACTGATACAGGAATTTGTGTTGTACTTGATATGAAAAAACCAAAAGTAAATAATATTGCTATATTTTTGTGAAAAAGAAATCCATCTGAATATCAAAATTTTAAAAGTAATATAAGCAATACAATTTCTCTTCAGTTAGGTGAAAATATTCTAAAATATATCTAATCAGAAGAATTATGAAATTGTATATGTAGGTACAAATTTTAAATTTATATTGATCTTTTTACGAATGTTTGACGTATCAAGCCTACAAAATAACAAACATTTGTTACAATCCACATAATTTAAAAAACAGCTATTTTTATACAGTGGGAGATCTTCGAACTGATATAGATTTTTTTTTACTTCAAATGGTTATCTTAAAAACACCTCCCAATTCCAAAAGTGCTCTCCAAAATGTGTGTGATTAAACTGCCTTTCTGTCAGATAATTTTTAAAAACTGTTTAAGGATATTTGATCTTTTATGGATATCATGATCAAATGAAAAGAAATATATTGAAAATTTTCATGCAGAATGTTTTTCATTATTTTTTTCGGTAAATCATGATATATTTTTTTAAACGAAAGACTCCATAGGTCCCAGTTTTCTTAATCATAAAATGGTAGAAAAACTGAATTCCTAAAAAAGAAAACCTTTTTAATTTCCACTTACGAACATTATTAAAATAATTTCTATGTAATACACAGAAACTTTTACTGATCTAGATTTATGAGGTTCATCTTTTTCTCCAAAAAGTTTTATTTCTTCCTCACAGACATCTTGGATTTTTTCTATGTGACTGATTTTCTTCCTAGAGTCAGTTTAACTTATGAATTCTGGTGCAGTCTAAATTCTTCAATACCTGTAAAAATAAAAATAGCCAGAATTATCAAAATTCAAATTTCGAAAAACTTATAGAATATATAGTTAAATGAAATAACATCATAGGTTCCGATCTTCTTAGATATCAGAAAATTTCTTTCGGCAATCTTTGCCATACTATACTATACCATTTGAACATTCCTTTCCATTTTGAATTTTCAAAGTAAATATTTACATAAAATTTTACAAAAATAACCTGATTTTCAGAATTATTTATTTGCCATCTCTGTTTTGGAAAAAAAAGGACAAACTCTCATTTCCCAAACTACATTGGCAAGAATTGGTTTGGAGTAAGATGGTTACATTTTCATAATGTAATAATACAAAATTCATAATTCCATATAAATGAATGTTTGAAGAACTGTTTTTTGTTTTTCTTTGATGATAGAAAGCTCATGATTTGAAACTGAGTGAAAGGATACGTACAGGTGTAACTAATTATAAAATAATTAATTTATCATTTTAATAAGTACCAAAATCCAAGACTTAATCCACAAGTCTTAAAGTTTGATTTAAGTTTTAAAAACATGTTTACGAATGAATGATGACTTTTAAACTTTGTAAGAAGTAATGAATGGAATTTTGGCCTCTTGTAAGAATAGTGCAGTATATTAGATCATAACATCCCTCTAAAGCAGTGGTCTTTAAACTGTATTCCACGGAGCCCTAGGAGGTTCCACGAATCACCATAAAAATTTTAATTAAAGTTCTAAATGTGTGTGAAAAAAAAAGAATTCAAATTTGCAATGAAGTCTGAATAAATTTAATTTAGCATTTATAATTTTATTCAGTTTTAGAATGCCTTCAATTCTTTGGTTCGGATCTGTATGAAGAGCCATTTGGTGCCAACAGTATGGCTCCCTTCACACCAAACGAATCCTAGTCAGTCACCTATCAACCTGAACCACAACAAATCTATCTAACCAAGATTCGATTTCGTAATTTCCTACTTAAATAAGCCTATGACCAGTTTCTACCTTCACACGAATGGAAAACAGTTCCATCCATCATGAATCTCATTCTTGCATGATTCAGCAGTTTAGATTTTCTTTAAACATGCATCAACAGTCAAGAGCGAATGATGTTGCAATTTCTCTTTAAAAAAGTGAATTTACACAAAGTGTTCATTTTTATTTTTTTTTAATTTATTACTGATTATATCATATAAAGTTTCTATTTAAGATGTTGATATTTCCATCGGAGCACCTGATCTCAGGAGAGATCTTAATCTCCTATGAGAACATTTGGGGTATAGCATTGAAAATCTTTACTTGCCCTTATTAAAATTAAAGTGGAAAAATATGTACTGGATTGCTAAAAATTTGCGGGGTCGTCGAGCGACCGAGGATCATTCAGAGTGACTCGCTCGATCAATGGCCGAGGGTTACTCGGCCAATGGGCGAGCGAGCTTTCGACATTGCTTGGGACTAAGAAGTGCTGGGAAGGAATGCGATCTGAGATGGGAGAGGAATTCTCACCATTGGTCGGGCAGCTTGTCTCCCATTGGGAGGACGGGTCGCTCGGAAGAAAAGGGGGAGTTGCAGAGAGAAAAAACATAATCTCACGCGAACGGTACTAGGAAATCTAAAGTTTAGAGAAATATTTGGATTTTGGGGTCCTAAGACGAATCTTAGGCCTTACGGTCGTAACTGTTAATGAGATTTTGATAAAAGATATCAATCCTCTCTTCGTCTCTTGCATTCCTAGACTGCCTTCCCATTTCCAAGAGAAAGGGGTAATCAAGGAAGAATCTTCTTAGCTCGATGATCGCGTCATTGAATCCAAAGTAATTTTCGTTGCTATATCTTCATTGGTTCTAGGGGCTTCTTCGGAGGAGACCGAAGTTCCAGGATTTTTATTTTTATTTTGAGCGCCCGAGAGGGCAGCTGCAAAAGAGAGATCAGGTGTGACCGGCTTAAAGGGTTTTTTAATCTCGGTTCTTTTGATTATGTTACGATTGGGGATCGTTTCACCTTTCTTCTGCTTTTTGGGGGGGAAATTCTTCATTTAGATGTGGTGAGGATAACGACTTAGAGGATAACGACTTATTATTTAGGGTTAACATCACACTTTGTTTTTATGCCATTAGAAGGTTCTTATATTTTTGGTATTCATAGTATTATTTTTCATTATGTGAACTCTAGCTCTTGTCACTGATTGTGCAGGCTGTGTTTTATCTTTGCTAATGTTGCACAAATAATAAATTTAAGTTAACATGTATTACTTTATTCAATTTTACAAATTTGAAAACTTTATTCTTTACTTAATAATATTTTAATGCAAAACTTGTTGAGGGGAGGGGATAATACTCTGAAGCATGTTTGAAATTGCTACAGAGACCACTTTTATAAGAATTTATTTAATTTTGAAACAGAAAAAACTAAATATTTATAAGAATGCGAAAATTCAAAAAGCCTAATGGCTGAGTGGTTAGGGCATCACGCTTCCACAACACAGGTCTGAGGTTCAAACCCCGGGCTGGGCAAGGTTGACTCAGCTTTTCATGGGATAAAATTAGTACGAAGTTTGCTGCGGAACTTAACACAGGAGGTTTTCGCGTCAGACTGACCTCCTGACTGGAACCTCTGCTCGTGCCTCTCAGCGCCCAATGTCGCATATACTGAGTTGGGCACAGTAGGCCTTGTCCCTCATTTGATGTCGCACCACTAAGTTAAAATAATTAAAAACAATACTATTAATTTAATTTTGAAAAAAGGTTTCATTCCAAAATTTTTAATTGATGAATGTGTTAAAAATAGAGTAAAAACATTTTTAAATTTATTAAAAAAAATAGTTGTTATATTCTACAGTTCTTTGAAATGACTTTTTAGAAAACATTACATATTTTATTTATAAAAGTAATTGCATTTTTAATATAATTACAATACATATTTATAATTTGTTACTTCTTTTCGAATTAATATTACACTTGATACTAACAGGGAAAATAAAAACTAAAACAGTTCTTACATTTTGTTTCATGTATTTAAATTTGAAAACAATTGAATAAGTATTTGTATTTAAACATTAAAAATAGCATCCATGTTCAACAGCAACTGATGCATAAAGGTTGATTTGTATCAACTTGGTGTTGTGAAGGCGAATCTTAGTCAGAATAGCTGTGATTTGGATTGATCGCGACAGACTAGGATTTGTTTGGTGTGAAGGGAGCCTAAGTAATCAAGTCTTCAACCTATTTTGCAATTTTGAAAAATTTGTAAATTGAGAACACTCCTTTTCCCAAGTTTTTTTTTTGTACAGAGAAAAATTTGCTACAAATGCAGATATTACACTTTTACTTTTGATTAAATTTTTAACTGATCACCTTGTAGTTTCAAATTATTTTGCTAAATTTGGTAAATAAATGAGTCATATAGGTTATGTCATTTTTTGGTGTTATTTAAATTGTGTACCAAATCATTGTCTTTGTTTTCCAGAAATTCCAACACTGAACCACAGAGCACATAAAATTTAATTAAACATGCACATTTAGATAATCAATGTACTTCTGTGTTAAGAAGTAAACGATTAGAATCTTCGTCAAAAACAAAGTTCAGGAAATTATCTGTCCTTAAGGCATTCCTTTGATTTTATTAACTGCTCTAATGACAATCTGAAGGGCAGCCACTCAGTGGCTGACAGTTAGTGCATCGCACTTCCAAACCACAGGTTCTAGGTTCAAACCCAGATCTGGGCAAGGTTGACTCAGGATTTCATCCCTTCAATGGGTCAATAAATGAGTACCAAGGTTGCTTAGGAACTTAACACTGGGGGGGTTCGAATCAGACTGACAGATGACCAGAACATCTACTCATGCACCTCAGGGTCCAAGGTAGCGTATACTGAGTTGTGCACAATAGGCCTTGGCCCTCATGGGCTCTTGCACCATTGAGTTAAGTCAGTCTAGTGATCCATGAAAACATTCACTGAGAATTTTTGCAATTAAATGATGTTGATGAATGACCGAATGTACTAAAAATACATTAGTTTCATCATGTTTTAAGTATGCCAGGAAATATCGATATCTTCCTATCATTATTGGGATACCATCAGTAGCAACAGAAATGATTCTAGCCATGGATATAGCTTTTACATCAAAAAATATTTTTAAGTAAATAACATTTCACCTTTCATATCGGTTTCTAAACAGTAGGCAAAAATTTTCTTCTTTTGCAAATTTTACATACGCCAAAAGTAAAGCTTCATTTCCCGGTAAAGTAGACTTGTAAAGCTGTATAGAAAATTCAGATGTTTTTAAGAACTCACGTAAAAAAAATTTCTATGCATTGAGCCATTTCATCAAATTTTTTTTGTGTACTATATTATTATACAGTGGAATTAATTTTATAATGCCAAATGCTGGTTTGTGCATAATCTTAACTAACATTAAGGAATTACTATACCGAAAAATGTGGCATATAATTTTTTCAAAAGAGACCAGTTTTATTCAAATATACTTACATAAAAGTACACTATCTGCATACAAATACAAAAAATGCAAATATACCAAAACATCCAACTAACAATACAAAACTTCTCGCTGTCTAAAACTGGAAAAAATTGTTTCTATACTTCATATTAGCATAACAAAAAACTAAATTGTTGTATAGATGCATGATGTAAGACAGTGACGCACACAGGGGGTCCGGATCCCCCAAAAGCCCTTTATTTTTTTCGGATTGATTATAATTCTAGGTATATAGTACGTAAAATTTAATTAAGTATTTGTTATTAATGATTAATTTTATTAATTAATGCTAATTATTTATTCAATAATTAGTTTTTTACTGTGTTTTGTTTCCGAAAACCGACAAAATCAAAAGGAGCATGGTACAAGAATGGTGAACTTTCGACCCCGGACCCACCCCTGAAAAATTCCTGTGTGCACCACTGATGTAAGACTCTTTTATAGCCTACGCTTGTATTGTAGACAAGTTACTGCATGTCACCACGTTATTGCATTCCTTTATAAGCCTGTTTTGGGCCATCTATCTGGCGCCGTGCCTTGCTTGTTAATACCTTAAATAGCTTGTGCCATCTAGAATTATTAATGTGGCTTTTGAATTACTATTTTTTTTTACCAAGTCTCATCGATATTAGGATTAACTTTTGCAGATGCTAACAAAATAATTGTCGTTGTTGTGGCTAATGCCACCTGTCTGACGTAGGTGTCTGAGGTACGTCTGTCGTTGGCTTTGAGCACCATACAGGTGACAGTGCGATTTAAGCTCAGTGAAACTACCCCGAAGGGACGATAGATGGCGACACGACCTCTATCTCCACCTCCGCAATTTCTGCAAGTGAACTGAAGGGAAATATTCTCCAGCTCCTGCGCTAGTGAATAAGCCCACAAGACTACGGACCCACTGATTTAACGAGCACGTACTCCGTGTGCACTCGGAGGGTATTTGGTGACATCGAGCATCGAACCTGTCTGACGTAGTCAGAACGAGGCCCACGAAATTCATCGTGGCATGGGCAAGAGGTACGCCTGTCGTTGGCCTTGAGCACCATACAGGTGACAGTGCGATTTAAGCTCAGAGAAACTTCCCCGAAGGGACGATAGATGGCGACACGACCTCTATCTCCACCTCCGCAATTTCCGCAAGTGAACTGAAGGGAAATATTCTCCAGCTCCTGCGCTAGTGAATAAGCCCACAAGACTACGGACCCACTGATTTAACGAGCACGTACTCCGTGTGCACTCGGAGGGTATTTGGTGACATCGAGCATCGAACCCAGGCCTTCCGGTCTGGAGTCCGATGCTCTAACCACTAGGCTACCCACGGCCTTACAAAATAATTAGATTATTATAGATGCACTTCAGCTAGTTATATGAGTAATATTTATTTTATTATGTTCATAGCTGAAAACATTTATTCACACAAACATGTTTTGATCCAAATTTTGAGATTTTTTTCTCTTACATAAAATTGTAGAAAATAATATTTTTTATTATGTGTTCAAAATTCTTTTAATTTTTCAGTAAGTCTTCGCGTGTCCCCGTTACATCCCCACCGTGCCACGGGTTCGCCACCACTTCCCAAGAACTAGAAGGTCTTTTTGTGGAACCCCTAGAACTAGAAAATATTTTTGTGGAATCCTATTCCACACACACTTTTTTTAAAGGCAATCAAAAAAAGTATTGCATCTATTATTAAAAATTTTAATCGTTGCCCATCCGGTATAGTGGTTAGCGACGGTGACTGCTGTGCCGTTGGGACTGGGTTCGAATCCCGGTGAAGACATGGATGTTAGTAAATGTATAGTGCATTCGCGGCATGGAGGTGCTTTAAATAGCCGTCGAGCCGTAAGTCTTCTCGTGAGGCTGGTGGAAGGGGAAGAGAGGTGGGAGGCCCCTGACCACTCACAGGGTGTTCTCCCTCTGAATTGGGGTGAAACCGAGCTAAATCGTTCTGTCACCTGTATGATTCTCAAAGCTATGGCTAACGACGGGCGTCACTTAGTCCTTGCTATGATGAATTTCGTGGGCCTTGATCTGGCCTTTGCCAATCAGGTGGCCTTTGAAACAACAAAAAAATTTTTAATATACTTTTAATATAATTTACTAATTAATCTGTGATCCAGGTTTCACCCACCCATGCTTTATGTTTAGTAACTAGAATATGTGTTTGATTTTTTTAAACAAACCGTCGAAGTCTAGACACATTGAAATTAACTGCAATCGCACTACATATTCTGAGCTTAATTTATTTCTATACTTTGTTTTTGTAGCCACTTTTGTTTTGTATACTTTGTTTTTGTTTTTATGCCAAGAAATATTTTCACTTATACACATTATTCTGAATGGCATTAAAATGCTTAGAGCAGTGTTTCTCAAACTTTCAATACTGGCGACCCAATTTTCAATCATAATTTTTGTCACCCCCTGTACAACAATAATGTATTTACTGCAATAAAAATGCACTTTGAGAGAGAGACGCTTAAGTTACAATACGATCTTAATTATAAACCGTACAAATTAATACGATAAGTATATTAAATTTTGTACATATAACTTTTAAGCAATATATATTTTAAGAAAATTACTTAAAATATACTATTACTTACTTATTATTATGTTAATTTTTCTTTCTCTAATTTTTAAATTGGAACAGATCACAAAATGATACATTTAATTAAAGATTTATTTCGTTTCTCAAAGTACAAATTTCATTAGAAAAATAGTCTAGTCTATGTTGCTCTCTATCATATCCATCACATCTGGCATTATAGGGTACGTTTGCGTTAGTCTGGGCAACCTATCAAACGTCTGCGCAAAACTAGTAAACCCTCGTACAATTCCAGTCAGTTTTGGTCGACTCGATACTTCTATAGCTACCAAATCTAGCTTGTGAATGTAAATTTTTTAAATTTACACGTTAATTGTAATTCACGGTAATTAAGTATTTATGGCAGTAGATTAAAACAAAATCATACATACATTTTAAGTCGTAAGCAAACATTCGACGATAATGAAGGATCAACAAGTACACAGACGAGATTGGTTCCGAAAATTAAATCAAGGCAATAAATATTCTCAAAAATACTTAAATTTTGGATTTACCGCCACTGAACTAAATGATGGGGAAAAAAGCCCCAGGTCGCTTTGTGTCAAAATTTACAAATCTGAAGAACAACATGTGAAAGTTGTTTCTAAAACCATGTAAAATCATTTAGCTATGTTGGCAAAGAATTTTAAAAAGTATTTTCTGGATGAGGACAACTTGGTAGCAAGTTACGAGCGGATTAGGGATCTATTTGAAGATACTCCAGAAGGACTCTCAACTTCCGAAGAAGAAATCTTCATACATTTCACATCCAGTGAAAACTTAAAAGGCAATTTTGTAATAAATCGCTCTTTGAATTTTGGGTAGAGGTGGATGATGAATTCTCTGTACTGAAAACAAAAGCACTTCGTATACTATTACCATTTTCAACATCCTACCTTTGTGAAACCGAAATTTTCTGCGGTGGCTGCTTTGAAGACAAAATATAAATCTCAGCTAAATATAGAAAAATAACTCAGAATGTCAATTTCTGATATTAAACTTTCCTTTGAAAAACTTTGCTCTACAAGACAATTCCATGAAAGTCCCTAATAATTATCAAACTTGTTATTAATTTAGTATTAAGAAATTATTTATAAAATACCTTCTTCAGTACTGATACATTAAACGTATACTGGCTGAAACACCAGCTTTTCGCACGAGTTCATTTTTTTAAAAAATAAAACATTATTATTGATATAATAGCTGAACTGTAAAGTGGGTAAAACTGCGTGCACGACATTGTATACAAAAATGTAAAAGGATTTTTTTTTTAGATAAATGCGCTATAATTGTAAATAACTGTTTAAAAGAACTGTAATTTTAAACCTCGCAGAATTAGCATTTAGAATTAATGTTAAATAATGAAAAAGAATATAAAATTCCGATGAAGAATATTTGTGTTACTTTTTAATATTTAAAGCGAGAAAACTTCAAAATGTTTTTAACCCGGGAGCAGGCGCGCACTCGATACTAACGCTGATGGTAGTACGGGGAGTCACCACAATCATTTGTTTATAATTATTTTTACTGTACACGATACAAATCGGAATTCCAGTGAATAATTTAATTAAGAGAAAGTATACTTACCGGCTTTCAAGGACTATTCAATTTTTCTTTGATGATTTGAGAAAAAATCCAATAAAACACTGAACTAAAATGATTCAAAAGTGCAAGACCTTAATAAAGGGCGCAAATCAGAGACACTTTTCATTAATATTACAGAAATGTTATTTGCCGGCAAAGCTGTCATATTTTGTTCCAATTCATTGTACTTTTAATGTGCTTTCATGATCGAGTGAGTGAATATTTACGTCGCACTGTTCAGCTACACGAGGGCTTTTGGAGACGACCTCGTATATAATTTTGAACCATGGTTAAGTGACGAGGACGATACTTGAGCTGGCCTCTTTTAACTACCACACCACTCCAACAAGAGGATGTTTGAACTCTTGACAGATTTAACGTGCATCTCTCCCCTACACGGCGGGTCTTTAGTGGTACTGGGCTCGAACTCGTGACTCCTTTGGTAATCAACAAATAGCAAGTTGAACTTTTTCTTTCTTGTGTCTTTTTGACAAGATGAACTGAACCTTGTGGTACACTTATGGCTTCATATATTACGTTGATGGAGTTCTTTAGGAAGCATTTGAAAATTTTTCTTTCGCTTCATGTTCATGGCGTTTCTCAATCATGAATAATATGTATTCTTTCAGCAGGTTTTTCTTTTGCTTGATCAGTTTCAATTTCCCTCAATAGAGATTACAGATGTCCCGCGCCACCGCTCCCGGTTTAAAAGTGTATTCAGAAAAAAATACGAATGATCTAAATAACCATACCAGTAAGTTTGAAGGTCAATCAAATGATTAACAAATGTATTATGCAGCCTCGCTGAAAAGTGAATAATGTCTTCCTTTTCTTTTTCTACAACTAATGTACAGTATTTCAACAATAATTACAGTGATTAATTGTTTATCTTTTAGAATTTTTCTCAGGGTCTGGGTTTCGTTTTTCTTTTAACGAGTAGTATTTTATGTTAAAACGTAATAAAAAAAATCTCTCATTGAGGAAATACAGCAAATTAAACAAAATGTTTTTTTTCTTTATTTTGGTTTTGGGATCAAAGATAGCTATTTGATGACGGAAAAACGCTAGATGGTAAACATAAATTATATCAGTGTTGTTGTGTATTTCTTTATTATGGAAAAAAGTATTTTGTTTCACCTCTCTTCCCAGTTATTTTTTTTTAAATCTTGAAATTTTCAATACGCTCGCGCCCCCCCGGGGGCGCCCCACACTTTGAGAAACACTGGCTTAGAGGAATACTGATTATTTTGCATGAATTTGCAACAAAAGATTTAGGAGCTGTTCTTGTTTAAATTTAGAGTTTGGACATCAAATCTATTGATAGGTCGATAAGTTGTTACCTCTCCCTTATTGTAGGTGTTTTCCCAACAAATGTCAAAAGATGCACTTTTTATTGGAAAACTATTTAGTTTTACAAGGCATTGTATTAACGAGTATACAATTATCTCGTGGAAAACACGGGATAGTAAACAATAAAATTTTTACAATCTAGTAGGTACTGTCTCAAGCCACCATAGCCAGCTCATTTCCTCCCCTCCTCCAGCTTATTACATTTTTTTCATGCACTCAGAATCAATAGTTTCTTGCTCTGTTTGTTTTTTCTTTCAGGACTTATTTCTTCTGTTCACGTTTTGTTTCGTTTTCTTTGAGCTCCTTCCGTCGACATCACTTCTCGATCGCTCCGGTTGTAATGACCATTTCTTCAGCCGGTCTTTGGCCACGCCTTCCGGCTTCCCTGTTTTTTTCGCCTCCTGTGCCGCTCGCCCTTATCCGTGGTACGGGACTTTTCTCTTTGGTTTCCGATACACTTTCTTTCATTCACATTGAGTAAAAGCGATTTCGCTCGCTTACGCTCGCAAATGTATCTTATTGTCTATTGTCTACAATCTAGTAGGTAATATCTATATACACTGCTGGCCACCGTAAATACAACACCATGAAGAAATCATGCAGATAACATGAAATTTACAACATGCATTAGCGGAGGTGAGATATGCAAATGATTAGAATTTCAGCGCAGACATACATCACGCGCGCCTGTGGTGCCACTTCAAGGCGCTATTTAAGGCTTGGAGATTTCGACGATTTCAAGTTCGGCAATTGTGCTTTTCTTGTGGTTTTTTCAAAAATCGATCAGTTATATGTCGTAGAAAACAGCGATCAGCTTTTGATCAAGTATCCGAGTTCGACACAGGAAGGATAGTGGCCTACCGAGATTGTGGATTATCTTTCAGGGAAATCGGTAGTCGTGTTGGTCGAAACCAAACAACTGTAATGCGAATATGTGACCGTTGGATGCAGGATGGTACGACGGACCGACGTGGTCGATCGCATCCACCTCAGTGTACCACTTTACATGAGGACACGCAAATTGTGCACATGGAAGTGACGGATCGCTCAGTCACATCACGAACCGTAGCACAGCACATTGAGTCTGTAACGCATCATTCAGTGTCTGCGCGTACCATTCGACGCCATTTACATCAGAGTGGTCTGTCCGCAAGACATGCATTGCTTGGTCTACCCTTGACGCAAAACCACAGACGTCTCCGCCGCCAATGGTGCGATGAAAGAAGATGTGGGCGGCAGAATGGAATGAAGTTGTCTTTACTGACGAGTCACACATCTGTCTGCAACACTACGATGGTCGGATTCGAGTCTGGAGACACCGTGGAGAGAGGATGCTGAACAGCTAGCTGCATTATGCACCGCCACACTGGACCTGCACCGGGTATTATGGTATGGGGTGGTATTGTTTATCACTCTCTCACTCCTCTAGTACGCATTGCCGGTACTTTAAACAGCCAGCGCTACATCTCTGAGGTGTTGGAGCCAGTTGTCCTTCCCTACCTTCAGAGCTTGGCCACAGCCATATTTCATCAGGATAATGTGTGACCACACGTGGAACGCATTGTTCAAAGGTTCTTCGTCAATCACCAGATTGAATTGCTTCCCAGGCTGGCTCGCTTTCCGGATCTTTCACCGATTGATAACATGTGGTCTATGGTTGCTCAACGATTGACCCAGATTACACCCCCAGCTGCCACACGAGATCAACTTTGGCAACGTGTGCAAGCTGCTTGGTCTGTTGTACCCCAAGAACATATCCAAAGTCTCTTTGAATAAATGCCGAGGCGTGTGGCAGCGGTGAACTCCAATAATGGCGGCTACTCTGGCTACTGATTCTGGCAGGTACCACACTTCACAGAAGTCTATAAATTTAATCATTTCATACTTGGTCAACATGTTATCTACAAAATAAATTTTGTCGTGCTATCTCTTGTCTTTCTTGGTGGCGCATTAACGGTGGCTAGCAGTGTAAATAAAAATGTAATGTATGTTTGTTCAAAGCCGCTAATCTCCGAAACTACTGAACCATTTCCTCTGAAATTTTGACACAACGTTGCATTTGAATCCGGACGGGTTTTTGAAGTGAAACTTTTTTGCTCTCGAGAGTGAATGAGAATTTTGCCCACTTTTGCGTAACAGTGAAAAAGCGAACGGAAGTAGTCTGCCCCCCTCCATCCCTCCGAATCGTCACCATGATGACAGGATAATGAGTTGGGAGGAAAAGGAGGACCCGAGACACCACGTGACTTGCGTCATATCCGTAAAAAAGTTGGATGATTGCTCACTATTCCGATTGGTCAACCTGTCCATCTTCCTATTGGGGGTCCTATACCCAGGAACATCTATCAACGGTTGTATGAGATGCAGTGACATTACGGTGTAGACAAAATAGCTCTCGCAGAAAAAGCGTTCTTTTTTTAAATATTTTCTTAGATTGTTTTCTACATTGCGATGTTTTCGGTGGTTCATTTGCTTTTTTGACTTTTATTTGTGTTGAATTATTATATTAATTCTAATCAGAATGCCGAAATCAAATGCACAAAAAGAGTTTCGGGAAAGAAAGAAAAACTAGCAGCAAGCCCAGTCAAAAAAGTGACAAAACAAAAAAAACAGAAAAATTTTGCAAATTCATTAAGTGCTACATCAGAGTACATGAGGTAACATCGAGCACGGAAAAAAAGCACTGCAAAACACTGCAAAACTCTTAATGCTCAGTTTAAGGGATGGGAATGCTATTGAGACTCTTCTAATGACAGCACAGATTAATACGGACTTAGTGAACCACCCTGTGCCATTAACTAGAGAGCCCTCGACAAGTCTAGTGCGTGCTGGAACTGATGCATGTAAATCAATAATAAATTCTACCATACGTTACAAAGACTATGATTCCCATAAAAATGCTCACAAAGATTTTCAAAAGCGATTCGTTGATAATCGTTCATTTTATGATAGATTTTGGTTTAGAGATGATTTGAGAACGTCTGTCGTTAAGCACAAAAATATTTTACCAGAAATTAATTTAGAAGACTCATTAAAGCATGCTACAGTGACCGACAAAGTTTAAATACGAAAAGTTACCAAATTTATCAAAACATAATGGTTTTGTATATCCAGAAATTCCAGGACATCTTTCTACTTTGGATTTGATATCGGAAAGACTCATTTCGCGACGAATACCTTTCATGCGAATTAGGTGATTGAGACATGTACTCGGTCAATTTGGAATATTAGGGTAAATAATAAATGTTCCAACGTCGCCAAAGAAGTTTCACTTCTATCGCGTGGCGTTCCACGCAACATTTTTTTGTACTTCTTATATTTCGTAATTCTTTCTAAATTTTTAAGTGATTTTCTGGTGTTATGACGTCATATGATATCACGTCTATCACTAAATTCAAAAATTTATACTTTAAACGCAGTTCTTCAAGGTTATTACATATTTTTACTTTAGTTATGTTTATTGGTTGGAACATTTTTCCATTTTTTTTTGTTTTTGTTTTTCGATACTTAATTAGGATTATTTTTCGAATGAATCCTTTTTTTAATGATTATTATTTAAGCAACCTTAATTTTGCTTTGTAGTTTTGACAACATTCTGATAATATTATCGTGCAATGTTTATTATTTAATGTTGTTTAATATTTTGATATCTATTAATTTATAAATCCATAAGGGTATAATAGCTCCATAACTTTTTTGCTCGATATCCCACAAAACCAGAACTGAACTGAGCTTATAAATTACTACGCATTTTTTCTGTAATTTTAAGCTAAAATTATTTATCTCTTTACTAAGCGAAGATCATAATTACATTTGACTTCTGTAGGCTACAGATTTATCTGCTAAAGAGTGAAAAATTCTAAAAGTTATGATGATAACTTAAGATAGGCCATAAAAGATCTATTTGGCGTAATTTCAAAATCCCGCCACAAACGAGTAGCTAACAGATTAAATCTTCCAGCTATTTTTTATTTTTCTCCAGTATTCTTAAATTAGATACCTGTCTAACATTTACCTCAAATCAAAAGACGTCACCAAATGCTTCGATATGCATTTAATAAGAAATCGTTCCGTGCATGTTGAAACACAATATTTTTCTGCACTTGGTTGCGTAACTTAATTTGGCGAAATTAATTGACGGGATTTTATGATAAGTATGTTTTAGGCAATTTTTTAAATTTCATTTGATGTTACTATTGAAATATAAATGGCAAAATTAAGATTTTTGACATGTATTTTGGGTTCGCTTCGAAGCATTTATGGTGATTTAATCAAATTATTAGTCACCCATCCGGTATAGTGGTTAGTGGCGCTGACTGTGGTGCTGCAGGGTCTAGGTTCGAGTCCCGGGTAAAACACGAATGTTTGTGTTGTAAACCTTCTTTTCTTTGTGATGTGTGCTTCACGCTTACTTCTATGTCAGCTCCCGCGTGGGATACTTTCTGGTGCAAGGGGTTATTTAGTTTTCAATAGCTTTTTAAGATTTAAGTTCGTTGTAACATTCTGATTGGCCTTCGTTGCCAAATTTTTACGGTTTTGCTTATATATTATATACGTATTTTTTAAGTAATTGTATGCTAAATTGATTTGCCTGTTTAGTAAGTGAAGATTGTAAGAATTCTTTTAATTATGCCCTCAGATTGATAAAATCCGCTCAAATCTTTTTACATCATTTAACGTTAGTACACCCAACTGTTTTTTTTTTTTTTTAATTTTTTACGAGGTAGATTTTTACCTTAGAAAACCGTGCAAAAAATGTAATAATGAAATCCATGTGACATATTTATAAAACAAAAACAAATCATTTTGTTTACAGAAAAATTAAAATTAGTGTTTTGCATGTAATTAAATTATTCGCTACCAGTTTCATTTGATAGAGTTAGACCACACAACTGATTTTTGTACTACGAAACTTCCACTTTGATGCATGCTGGGAAAATCTTTCTCAAATAAGCATTCAAAATCTATTAGCACAACTGTTTAATAGCGAAAGAAGCATGTGTAATGTATTCCATAATCGTTAACTTTCTCCATGCTTCCAAACAGTCAAATTTCTTTTTTCCGTGGGTTTATATTGAAATATTTGCATTATATGTGGAGCATTTTCAATGTCGTTATAATACCCTGATAATACTGGACATTTCACTGTTGAATTAAACAAAAAATTTAACTTGAACATCAACTTTTAGAAATTTATTGGAATTTTTTATTGCATCCTACCAACTGAACAGTTTAATACAAAATGCAATTATACTGAAGAACGAAGTGCTATTGAGTACAACAAAATAAAGGAAAAAGTGATTATAAAAATCAGGTATGCTCCCAAACTCTAGAATATAAAGTAAAAAAGCCATGAAGTGTTTGATCAAGTCACTCACATATATGTGGGCATAAGCCGAGCATCTTCTGATTAAAATTAGAATGGAAAAAAAGAGGAATTCGTGCTAGAACAAAAGATTGTGTAAAAAAGTATATTTGAGAACCGTATCATTTCAAAATTGTGTAATAAAAGAATTGGGTGTATATTGTATTTCCCAGCTTGGGCTGTCTGCCTTAGATAATTTTTATATATAATGTATTAATTTGACTTCAGTATACAGTTAATTTTTTCAAGAAAAAAGTTAAAATTTCTTAAAGTTTAATTGATAACATTAGACACTGCAAAAGTTCTACATGGCTTGATTTCAAAATCAAGCCAAAAATTAGTAGCGTACTGATATAAAATCTTCTGCCAATTTATCTTTCTCCTGTAATTCTAAGTTAAATTGTTATGTAATTCTTATTATCTGGAGGTTACATTTTTTTTCAGTTCACCATTTACCTCAGATCAGAAGACATCGCGAAATGCCATTCAATAATATAGAAAATCGTTCTATACCTGTTTGAATAAAGAAATAACATTTTTCTGCAATTGGATATGGAATTTTCTGCCAAATAGTTGTTAAAATTTCTAAGAGTTGGGGTGGTAGCATATTAGACTGATTAAAAAGGATCTATTTGGTGGGATTTCAAAATTTCAATTGATGTTACTTTGAAATACAAATGGCTAAATTAAGATTTTCTGATGTTTATTTTGTGCTTGTTTGGAACTGTTTATGGTTTTTTCATCAAAATATTGAACCTTATTCGGTTTTTGATAGCTTTTTAAAATTTGTCCCGGTAGTAATTCCGCAGTGTGCATTTAATTCATCCTTGCAATCACCGAATACTCTAGAACAGTGATCCACAACCCCCGGTCCGTGGATTAAATGGTGTCGGTCCTCCTAAAGAACATTAAAACTATTGCCATTTTATTTAAAGTGGTGCATATCTCTCGTATTTGCGCAACTTTCATCGGAAATCACTTTATATTCCACGTTAAATTACTTCTATTCATTTTTGGTGTAGCTATATTTTATTCTGAAGGTATATTTAAATGTAACTAAATTAAAATTGTTAAATCAAAACAATCTAAAATATAAACAATCAACGTGTCCCACCCTCAGTGTTCCGCAGTAAAATTATCAAACGTTGACCGGTCCGCAACGATAAAAAGGTTGCGGACCACTGCTCTTGAACACACAACAAATAACAAATAATTGTCTATATGAGGAGCAATCCATGTCTAGATCTAAGCTACTCAATTTTAAAGGTAGACCCTGAAATTTGTTGATAATGATTGTAAATGCCAATCAAATTTAGAATTGCAAAAACCTTCAATCTTTATCAAGTCTTTGTCGTAGATTTCTGCTGTGAAATCCATGTTCATATTTAAATTTTCCTTGCGTATTCAACAAAAAATTATCTTCAGCTATGTGGTTTATATTTCTACCCTAACTCTGTTGAAGGTGAAGGAAAGCAGGCTCCCAATTTCTAATTGCAAACAATGCTCAAATTTGATTTAGTTGTAAAGTGTAACTCGTGTCACATTAATTATTTAGTTTAATTATCAGTGCTATTTTGAACATAGGTCTTAATTATTACCTGAACCTTAATTATTTTGTACTACATTGCGTTAATATTGGGCTGCATCTTTTATTGCAGTGTAGATTTTATGCGAGTATATTTTATATTTCTTCTCATTGTTTTTCATTTAGTTTTTTAACTGTTTTTCTTATTTCTCATTGCAATTGACAGAAATTAAGATCTGTCAATTAATGTTCATTTGACTTTAAAGTATACAGTGAAATTGACCTCTTTGCGGTGATTTGTTTGAATGGAATGAAATATTCTGTTTCTCATTGCTTTGGAATTAGGCTGTGTTGGTTGATTTATGTTTGAAGTTAAATAATTTGTTTGCATTTTTTACTTTTATTTTTCTCTTCTTTTATTCCTGTTTTTTCCTTTTTTAATTTTTTTTTTTTTGAAATTTCATACATTTTTGTTTTAACCTTTCCTTCTTTTTAAATGCAGTCAATTGTTTTCAGTACATGCAAATAATGCGTTGCTGAAAATCTAAGTCATCATACTCGCCTAGCAAAAGGCAATGTAAACAGTAATTGCATATCAAACTAAGGCAGAACAGGCATTAGGGAACGAGCAAACCAGACAGAGAATGGCTGAAATACTCGCTGAGGAAGCAGCCAGACTTGGCGATGCACGCTTCTGAGCACAGTATTAGCATTTTGAAACATCAGATCAGCTCTGTTCTCAGTAAAAGGAACGCAGTAAGCTGCGTATGACTGAAAAATGTCAACGAGAAACAGAATCAAACATGACTTTGTGCAAAGCAATAACATAATTACCGTCACCTTGCATTCGGTACAACCCAGCTGAGGATTATAATTTGAGTCAGGATACTCTCATCGGCACAATGACTGAAGTGTGTCCCAATTGCAAGGTTCTGAAATTTAATGGAGAAACAAAAGGTTGTAGAAAAGGTACACTAGAAAAATTAAAGTGCCTCAACTTGAAGAAGACCAGAGACATTAAAAACTTTGCTTACCAGATATACTGTAGAATCTGTGTGGGTATACTGTGGAGTCGCCCAACCGGTATAGTGGTTAGCGACGCTGACTGTGGGGATGTAGGGACTGGCTTCGAATCCTGGAGAAGACATGGATGTTTGTAAATGTATAGTGCTTTTGCGGCATGGGGGTACTCTAAATAGCCTTCGATCCGCAAGTTCTCTCGTGTGGTTGGTTGAAGGGGAAAGAGAGGTGAGAGGCCCCTGATCACCCCCTGGGTTTTGTCCCTCTAAATTGGGGTGGAACCGAGCAAAATCGTACTGTCACCTACATGGTGCTCAGAGCTAAGGCTAACGACAGGCGTAAAAATTCTAGCTCTTAGACGCGATAAATTTCTCGGGCTTCGATCTAACTTCGTCAGTCAGGTGGCATTAATCACAACACAGTATGGAATCAAAGCATTTCCTATCTAACATCAGGAAATACAATTCTCGTTTCCAATAAATAATATTTTAGAATAGAAATTGTAACGATTCGTGCCAACCTTCAAAATGAAAGGATACATTTACTATAAAGCTATATATAACTCCCTGCTTCTATTCACATATAGTCAACTTAAATTTCTACAAATATACTTTATGGGTGATGGTAAAGATGAATTGAATGGATTCTACGGAATTTCTGCTGGCATAAAAAGGTCCATTGTTTCTAAACTGCAAAAGCTTCTTCACCGAAAAAAACAACTTAATGCTTTTAAGCCTCCATTATGGAAGACAATATAAATAATTTTAGGTGCATAATATAAGGACAAAAACAAACTGTAATAAATCATGTATTCCATTAACAACTGAATGCTTAGAAAAGTTTTGTTTATGCATATTAATTTATATTTTTTCAGAAAAAGAATCATACTTTAAGTGCAAATGAAAAGAATCCTACTTAAGTGTAAATAGTTAAAAATATTAGAAATATGTGCTTTCTCATTCCTTTTTTTTTAACCGTACTGAGCCACAGCAATGCGTGGCAGGGTACAGCTAGTATATAATAAGTGTATTAGTTGTATTTATTTTTTTTTTCAGAACACAAGCTATAGCTCATTCAAAACATTTGTGTAGTTTTGTGTGCGCTATTGTCTTTATACAAATAATTCTTCTGTGCGTGTGTATATGACTGAACTCCTCCTAAATGACTGGACCGATTTTGATGACATTTTTTGTGTGGGTTCAAGTGGATTCGAGAATGGTTTAGATTCATAATTGGGTCCAATATATAACAATTAGTTAAAAAGATATTAATTAAAAACCCTAAAACACATAATTATTTTACTCCTATGTGTTGTTTATTCCGCTAATAGGCGCCAAGAAAAAAAAGAAGGGGAAAATTTTGTTTTTCGCTCGGGTAATTATCTGTTGCGTGTCCGAGGGTTGGCAAACCATCGTATTTGTTTTTTATACCCCTCGAGGATTAACCAAATATACTGTGCATTCAATGGCATTAAGATAAATGTATTTACTGTGCATATTAAAAAAATATATCTGTTCTGAAAATAGCTCGAGTTGTTCCTTTTTTATCATTTAATTAAAACAAGTTTAAGTTTCTATTCAGAATAGCTTCTACTATATTTAACTTAGTTCATAGTATACACTTATATACTCACCCGCAATCGATAGGTCGAATTGTGGTAACTGTGCATGTGATGACGTCAGGTATTTTAATAACTTTTTATATAAAAATTTTCATCAAAATGATCCAGATTGGTACAACTTTTGATACTATTAAATATTGCAAGAATCTCTCATTTTCATTTACTCATAAAAAAATACACAATACCATTCAACAGACTCACAGCTGATCAAAGAATGAACTACTGAATAAACCCATTACATACTAATAGCTTCTGACATCTGTAGCGGTACCTAAGTAAACCAGTACTTAGACATCACGCGAAGACGATCGTTTTGGCGTGATCGATAAAGTACTGGTGTTCGGAACGGAAGGTGCCCGTTTCGAATCTATACCTACATTGGTGACCCTGGACTGAAGCAAGAAACCGCAACTTTCTGAACTGTAATGGCGCCATCTACCGCAAGAAAAAGTAAATAAATAAAAAATAAATAAAAATAATGGAGAGTGAAAAAAAATAAATAAGAGAAGAAAAATATAAATAAATAAAACACATATTCTCTCCGAAACAAACGATAGATCATCTTTCTCTCATCTCAGCAAGAAAAATAAATAATAAAAATAAATAAATAAGAATGAGAGAGAGAGAGAATAAAATAAGTAAATAAAAAAAAAAACATGCTCTCTCTCCAAAACAAACAAACGGGGGAATCGTTCGCCTATCCACCTCACTGGTGGGAGAGTAGTGTAGCGGTATCTAAGTAAACCAGTACTTAGACATCACGCGAAGACGATCGTTTTGGCGTGATCGATAAAGTACTGGCGTTCGGAACGGAAGGTGCCCGGTTCGAATCTATACCTACACATCTGTTGGAAGCTTGATTAACTGCTGGGAGTTGATCTCTCTGTGGTGTTTCAGACAATGTAGCCCCTAGCATTAATTTCTGAGTCATTCAAATAAGTAGTACGTTTTATGTACCACCCACCCCACAATAAACAAAAAGAACTAGTGGTGCAACATATCTACCTCCAAGCATGAAAGAGTTAACAAACTCAACACAATGTGACCGGTGTGTATGTTAGCAATAGCGACGAATTTAGCGGACTGTAAACAATTGTGGTCTAAGAATAAAAGGTTTCGGTTTTGAATTGCTGTCTGTTGAAAGAGAATTGATTCAATGATAAGTCCAAGTTCAATTTGATATAATTGGATATAATTCAATGCTGAAGAACATTTCACTATGATTAGAATAGTTCACATGTAATAATGTACGTAGTTCACAAGTATTAGCATTTCTTTCACAAGAATACTTCACAATAGAATGTTTCACTAAAAACGAGTGTTTTCATCTTAAGTAAGATACATGCACTGGCTGTTGCCACAAGACTACTTCTAAATAGAAGTGTCTCATTGCAACAGCGCTACCTAACGGCTTTTACTATTCAACATACCGCCCCCCTTGAAACCTCAGAAGGGTTTCAAAAAAGGAGAGGTTACGAAATACCCAACAATGAAATACAGATAATATGATAAAATATATAAGAATAAAAGAATTAAATTAAAGTTCATATTCTTGAGAGTTAGGTAAAAGATAAATCTTGTTCACATTTCTAGTTAATTGTCCGTATTTGGTATTTACACTCACAACACGTACCTTTTGGTCAGGTCCGAAAAATAGTTTATTAATTCGACCAAGAGTCCAGTTTAATGGAGCAGTTTTTTCTTTCTCGACAATAACCATATCTCCTAATTGAAGATTTGGCTTAGTTCTCCACCACTTGGACCTAGGTTGAAGTCTATGTAAATACTCCGTGGACCAGCGATTCCAGAAGTACTGACGTAGTCTTTGAATCAGGTTCCATCTTTCAGAAAGACCTACAGACCTTGAGGGCTGAGATGGTTCTGGAAACTGATGAATAGGACCTCCCACTAAGAAGTGGGCTGGAGTCAATGCGGTGAAGTCGGACGGAGATCTGGAGAGAGCTCTGTGAGAGGTCTTGAGTTAAGACAAGCCTCTATTTGTATCAATAGGGTTGAACACTCTTCAAAATTAAGAAGTACAGAGTTAGTTGCCTTTATAAGTAATTATTTGGCACTCTTGATTGCTGACTCCCACAAACCTCCAAAGTGTGGGGTATATGGAGGAATGAAAGACCACTCAATTCCTTTGAGAGAAAGAAAATTTTGTACTTCTTCTTGCAGACATAAATCCACGAGCTTTCTCATATTACTCGAAGCGCCTTTAAAATTGGATCCATTATCCGAGATGATTTTGCTCGGACAAGACCTTCTAGCAATGAAACGGCGTAAAGCAGCTAGAAATGCAGCAGTCGATAAATCCGAAACAAGTTCAAGATGTACAGCTTTAGTAGCAGTACAAATGAAAAGACAAATTTAAGATTTAAATTTTGTCACACTTCGTTTATGAGCACATTTAGTGGTTAATGGACCAGCAAAATCCAAGCCAGTACTTTCGAATGGACGAATTTGTTGAAATCGGATAGGTGGTAAATCACCCATTAATTGAGAAGAAGATCTCAGATTCATCTTGAAGCAAATTAGACACTTTTTGAGTGTATGACGAACTACTGATCTACCATCCACAAACCAAAATTTTTGTCTTATCAAAGACAATGTCAGTTGTGGACCTGCATGAAGATAAGTAATGTGGTAAAAATTTATTACCTTTCTTGTGAACTCATGACTTTTGGGCAAAAGCATAGGATGTTTTTGGTCATATGATAGACGCGTATTCCTCGAAAGTCTACCTCCTACCCGAAGAACTCCCTCAGAATCACAAAACAGGTTCAATGGAAGTAATTTGTTATCCTTTGATAAAGGGTTTCCTTGAAAAAGACATTTAAATTCATTCGGAAATTCTACTTGTTGAATCAAACGTACAATAGTAACAACTGCAGTATGAAGTTCCGATGATTTCAAGTAACCAAAAGTTCTTGAGACTGGTGAACGGCTATTTTTTTATGAATCTCAAAATCCAGGCACAGACACGAACTAACTTTGTAAAAGACGATATTCTGTCAATAAATTCTGGTAAAAGCACAATTTTAGCAACACATGTAACAACGCTCCTCTTCTCTTTCAAGGCATTATCCGGAAAGGAGAAAGTCTCTGGGATTTTATAAGATGACGTTTCATTCATGGGTTGATTTAACCAGAGAGGTCCATGAATCCACTGATCTTGAGCTACAAGCTGAGAAGGTAAGAGTCCTCTCGTGCCTAGATCGGCTGGATTCTCAATTCCCGAAACATGACACCATTCAACTGATGGAATTGTTGTTTGAATTTTGGAAACTCTGTTGGCGACAAATGGTTGCCAGCGATATGGTTCTGTTTTTAGCCAAGCTAAAGTAATTGTCGAATCCGTCCAGGCAATGGTTCTGTGAATAGATAAAGGAAACTCCCTTAACACTACTTGTAATACATTAGACAGCAACAATGCTGCACACAGCTCAAGCCGAGGTAAAGATTGAGTTTTAAGCGGGGCTACTCTTGTTTTAGAAGTGAGAAGCGAGACACTTATACTCTCGGATGCGATACATTTGAGGTAAATTTCTGTACAGTATGCTCTTACGGAGGAATCGCAAAAGGCATGAATCTCAAGTTGAATGTATGAAGGTAGCAAGACACACCTCGGTATTTTCATTTTCTCGATAAGATGAAGTTCCTTTCGGAATGTTGTCCACTGTTTATTTAAATCTTCCGGAATTGATTCGTCCCATTCTAGATTTAATTTCCATAGCTCTTGTAAGAGGATTTTCATAAAAACAATGCATGGCGATAAAAGTCCTAGAGGATCAAACACACGAGCAATTTCAGAAAGAACATCTCTTTTGGAATAAATGCATCTCTCTTCTAGTAATGAAACACTGAAACTGAAGAAATCAGATTTGGGATTCCATTGTATCCCAAGGATTTTTATTTCTTCATCATTTTGCACCCTTTTAAGATCTTTATTTTCGGCTACCTCCTTGATCACTATTTCTCTGTTAGACTGCCACTTTCAAAGGTTGAACCCTCCTTTTTTCATCATCTCCTTTAGTTGCCAGACGAGTTCAACTGCTTCTTCGCGGCACCACTTAGTAAATCATCTACGTAAAAATGATGAAGTGTAGCGAATGAAGCCAAAGGATACCTTTCCCTTTCATCAAAAGCAAGTTGAGTCAAGGTTCGAGTGGAAAGATATGGTGCACATGATGTCCCATACGTGACAGTGGTTAACCTATATTCCTTCACCGTCTCCTTTGGATTATCTCTCCATAGAATTCGTTGCCAATTTGTATCTTCCGATGAGATCCTTATTTGACGGAACATCTTTTCCAAGTCTGCACACACAGCTATTTGAAATGTTCTGAAGGAAAGCAGAATTGGATACACGTCTCGTTGCACTCGGGGTCCAACCATTAGTATGTCATTAAGAGAATACCCTGATGTTGATTTGGCTGATGCATCGAAGACAACCCTCAGTTTTGTTGTACTGGAATCTCGTAGAACTGCGTGATGAGGAAGATAATATGCTTCCCTTTTAGCGTAGTCATTTTTAGGAACAAGCTCCATATGCCCTAAAGTTAAATATTCTTGCATAAAGTCTCTATATTGAGAATAAATTGCAGGTTTCTTGATTAGTGAATGTTCTAATGATTTGAATCTTCGAATAGCTGATTCTCTCGAATCTCCTAATTCAGATGGTGATGAATGAAATGGTAATCGCACTACATATCGTCCATCCTCATTTCTAACATGAGTATCTATGAAATGATCTTCACATGCCCTTTCTTCACTAGTCAATAAGCTAGCTTCAGGTACTGAATCTAACTTCCAAAAGTTACTCACTAACTCGTCAGTTACTACCTGGATGCTATTAACCGCAACTGAAGAAAACATATCTTCAGAAGGAACATTTCCTGCGACTATCCACCCTAAATCTGAACGAACTGCAAAGGGTTTATTGTCCCCAAGGGAAAGAGATTGACCCTTTAGCATTGGAAGAGCTATGTTTACACCCCAATAAGAATATCGATAGGACCACTTTTAAAAAAGTAGGATCAGCTAACTTCAAATCACTAAAAGGCTCAGACCAAGAAGAATCTAAACTGAAATGTGGAAGTTGACCTACAATCTAATTAACTACATATACTGAAGTTACAAACGAAATATTAGATGTAAAATTAGGTGTAAACTTAATCTCCGAAATACCATTAGTTCGAGTATCTGATGCTCCAAGGCATGAAATGCGCACATTTGTTCGCTTCCTAGGCAATCCAAGTCTTTCCAAACAACTACTAGTAATTAAGCAAGCCTGGATTCCCGGGTCAAGAAGAACACGACACAACCGAGTTCCACCGAAAGAATCACAAACATTGACTAGTGCAGTACATAGAAGCACCTGAGAATTGGAATCGAACCCTGAACAGGAAGTTATACTTGGATTATTTACATTAGGAGGATTTGGACCTGTATCAGTATTAGTAGCATCAAACACCACTGGGTGAAACACTTTCGCTGAAGCTGAAAGTACTGAATTATTAGCATCTCTAGGAATGGAAGAATTTGGCTCACTAGGAGTCATAAAATGTAACAATGTGTGATGCGATTTCCACATTTTCGACACTTATTAGTGCTTTTACAAGCAGACTTCCTATGAAATTTAGTCAAACAATTGAAACAAATGTGTTATTCGATTTTACAAAATTCACTCTTTTTTGAACAGAAAGATTTTGGAATGCATCACATTTATTTAAATTATGATTGCTCTGACAGTAAGAACAATGCAGTTGGAAACCTGAAGCAACTAGTGTTACTTTCTTGTTACTAATGTTTCTTTTAACTCCATAACCTTCAGTCATAAGTGATCTAGCATGATTCGAAAGAAATTGTAAAAAGCTCGCTGAGCGAAGGAATTTTTTCATTATCTAGAGACCTTTCCCACCAACCTCTTGTGGTTGAGTCTAACTTAAATTGAATGATAAACATTAGAATTATGTCTGCTGTGCCCTCGACCTTGAAATCTAAAGTCTCCAATAATCGAACGCATTCTTTAGTCGAATCGACTAACTTTAGAATTTGAGCCTGAGATTCACAAGTTATCGGCGAAATATTCATAAGTTTTTTCATTAAAGAACTCAATATTTCACGCTTATGAAAATATCTTTCCTTTCAAAGATCCCAAGCAATCTGAAAATTACCATCTTATTGGAAGTGATTGAACTATCTTCTGAGCATCTCCTTTTAAAACCCCTTTGAGATATTGTAATTTTTGAGCACCAGTTAAATTTTGATTATTTGTAACGGCTGCTTGAAACAGATCCGAGAAAGTTAACCATTCATCAATAACTCCAGAAAATGTCGGAAGCGACAAGGTAGGAAGTTTAATTTCGGTTGAATCAGAATTTCTTGTATGAATTACTTCCGTACTCTTATTTGTTTTATTTAGATGCGAGACCCGTCTTTCTAATAAAATTAACATTTCCTCCCATGTATCAAGCAGCTCTTGTTTTTCTAAAATACAGCCCTCAATTTCATCATCGTTAGCAAGGCTAAATAAATTATCAAAAAGGGTTTTCAATTCTTCCCCTATTACATCAAACCTATTTTTTCTAATTTTGAGCTCGGTAGAATCCAATCCATTAATATCCTGTAACGTTTTATTATTTAAACGCGTTAGTGATGATATAATGGCTTTTTTCTGGTTTAAGCACGCTTTAGATTTCATATTTAAATTTTGAACAATTACTGATCAGAAGAATTCCACTCATATAGATATTTAAATCAAATTAAAATAAGTAACACAAGTGCTTTTCACATTCGGAATCCAATCACATTGATTTTTACTACTCAAATGCAAAAAAACAGAAAGAACACTAAATAAAATCTTCACAGAAATAAATCACATTAAAATACTAAAAGTATTATATTTAGAAATAAAACAAGCTAAAAGCACACACAAACAGCATTCAGATAATATGTTTACAAAATGAACTGACTCACCCGAACTAAACATCCGAGAAACACCCTGAAGAAACCAATAGAGTAATCCACTCGTCCAAAGAAACGCCGAATGTAGGTCACACACAAGTAACTCCTCAACAAAACGAAAACACAAATTTTGAATTCTACAACCTGATAAAAACCTTTAAATGCTTAGATACTCCGGCTCGACGGACCATTAATTTATGTATGTTAGCAATAGCGACGAATTTAGCGGACTGTAAACAATTGTGGTCTAAGAATAAAAGGTTTCGGTTTTGAATTGCTGTCTGTTGAAAGAGAATTGATTCAATGATAAGTCCAAGTTCAATTTGATATAATTCAATGCTGAAGAACATTTCACTATGATTAGAATAGTTCACATGTAATAATGTACGTAGTTCACAAGTATTAGCATTTCTTTCACAAGAATACTTCACAATAGAATGTTTCACTAAAAACGAGTGTTTTCATCTTAAGTAAGATACATGCACTGGCTGTTGCCACAAGACTACTTCTAAATAGAAGTGTCTCATTGCAACAGCGCTACCTAACGGCTTTTACTATTCAACACGGTGTTTATCATTCTTTTTTGTTGATCGCACATCTGAATATAAAAAATGTGAAAGATTCATGTGTGTTACAAATATATATTTATCAAAAGATTTTACTAAATATCTGACCATTATTGCTTACTGAATGAAATATTTTTCATTAGATCACAGCAATGCAATCTCTTCAAAAAATAAAGATTGCATTATTTTGCAAATCTTTTGATTTTAAAAAAGCCAATTTGAATCTATGTCAATTACAACTGGGCAAAAAAAAAATTATATCAAGTATATAATAGCAGGAAAATTAAATAAAAAAATATCTATCATTAGTAAATGTTGGAGAAGTTACAAATACTATTTTTAAAGCTACAAAACCCATGCACTTTTCATTATTCGTTGAAAATTCTTGTGGCACATCTGATAGTCTGTCTTGGCACATGGGGGGGGTTAAGAAATTCTGATCTAGATACTCGATGCTCGAAAATTATGATTATAAGATGGCGTTTTTTACAAAACTTAAGTAATAACAAAATCTACTACAATGCAAAATATTTTCATGCAAGTATAAATCTGAAATACACCTTATTTAATGGATATTTTATCATTAAATGTATTAAACTATGTATATTAACACTAGAGCATATATATGCGTTAGCATCTAGGAAATTTTTTGAAATATTTCTTTTTAATGCTAAGGTGTTTTTAATATTCTGTGTCGCAAAAAGGAGTTCTTATTATGAAATTTTGTTTTTAAAAAGTGCTTCGATTTTTTTATACTGATATTATAGATTTCTACCCAAGTATAAGATAATACTTTTTTTTTCCTTTATTTTGTTTGTATTTTATAACACAATTGTCAAAACTTACAACCCATTATCAATTTTTTCAAGAGTCAATAATAAATATAACGTAAAAAAATAATTACAAGAAATTTCGTAAGGAAGTATAAATTTTCTTAAAAGCATTTTCACGCACGCTTTTATTATTAATTAATGGGTTTTCTTCTTTTCATCTGTTTCTATGTTGGGGACAAAACTTTAAAAACTTTTTCTAGCATTTTAAAGCACTCGATTGAGCTGTAATTTTATATACAGGATTATTTTGGATCATAATGCGACAATTAAATTGTATAATTAATAAATTAAATAATTAAAATTAATTATTCGAAGAATTACAGATGCAGCCCTGTTGGCATCAGTTTTGATGACTTAGTTATCATTTTTGCGACTTGGATCAAAAGCTTAAAAGTTTTTTTTTTTCTCACATTTTCAAGTGCTCAGTTCAGCTGAAATTTTCTATACACGACTGTTTTGGGTGACAATACAGTAATTTAATAATAATTAATAAAAATTAATGTAATAATAATTATTCAAAGAGTTACAGATATAGCCACGTTGGCATCATTTTTGGCAATTTAGCGACTGTTTTGGTGATTTGGGGCAAAATTTTCAGGTTTTTTCCCCTCACGTTTTAAAGCACTTAGTTGAACTGAAATTTTATATACACGATTATTTTGGATGATAATACGATAGTTTAACTATAATTAATAAAAATTAATTGATACAAATTAGCTATATAAAGAATTAAATTTTATCCATAGTGCCAATTGTTTACAACGTGTAACAGTTGAATATTGAAGCCAGCAAATTAAAACTATCCCCTCGAAAAATTAAGTAAATTCAATTTAATTCAACACTTCCTTTCGCTCTTAGAATTTAAGGTATAAAAAGTTATGTTACGCTAAGTGTAATGTTTGAAGGAAAACCTATGTTTAAAAAACTCATTGTTAATGGTGTTATTTCTTATAACTTATATTTAAATCGTACAAATGAGAATACTTTTGGATTTCTATTTTGAGTCTCTCATCCTGATTACTCATTTTTACAAGAAATTGTAAAATTATAAACTAAACAATCTGTTCGACTGCCCAAGATAAAGTTTCTGCTTGGCTAGACGTTCAACGCTCTACGCTGACTGCTTGGTGTGAAAACAGCTTAAGTGCCTCTTATAAAATTGAGCATTAATCGTCCGGTCTTAAGGGTTCCTTTTATCTGTTAGTATACTTGGTAATCGCCTTTCACACTGTAATTTAGCTACTGTAGAAGGGCAACACTAGTTATTCGATTGTTTTGGTTTGTGTTACTGTAGATGGTGTATCCTATTCCCACATTCAATTCATCTTATTCCATTAAATAAGTATGTTTGTTAAAATCTACTAAGTTACTACTGTAAGATATAACCCTCATTCCAGCATCAACAGAATTTTACAGACTTCTCCGTATGTAGAATAATTAAAATAAGTTTTGAAAATAACTGTTGCGTAAAATAGGTGAGTAATCAGAGAGTAATCTTATCAGTTAAAATCGTTATTACAAATTTTACTTGTAGTGGTTAGCATTTTAATTCAATCTAAAATAAAATAATTGCATTCCAGTTTTCCAAGTTGTAAAGAATAATATTTCAAAGAATATTTTCGTAATAGTTTATTCGTAATAAAAAAAAGTTGTTCTTTTTCAAATTTGGTCCGAATGCCTTCCCTAAAATTTGCCGTCCCTAGAGCCGCAGATATGTTTCTTATTTTTGTGTTAGTGAATTAACAATATCTCCCCTTTTCAAAAGATATTTTACTTCGTATGTTACATGTACAACCTTTTACAGTAAAATCTTTTTGATCCTGACATGAAAATTCACAGTTTATTGTATTATTATTATTATATTTTTTTTTGGTGATTTCGTAAAACAGGTAGTAATCTTTTTTTTCATGGATGCAATATATTCTTTAACACGAATTTTTTTACACGTATTCTTGTGGAACGTATTTGTTGGGCAAGAACAACACAATGTGTGTATTTAAAGATTTTACTTTAATACTAACTTTAAAATACATTAACTTTTTTTGGAAAGAATAAAATTTGACACAATCAAAATAGCTCAATTTTATTTAAAATAAACTTTTATTTGTATTTATATTTAAAACTTCAAAAGATGAGTCTTATTTATTCTTATTAATCCAATATTCATTTAATATAAATCTGGGCATACAGTGTGACATTCAATCACATCCACCAGGAAAATAAACCATTTGGAATTAGATTCAAAGTAAGTGTTGGTGTTGTCGAGAAAATAGTTTGGCTCTGTAATTCTCTACCCTGCAAAAATCTCTTCCTCTCTCCTCCTTTAAAACAATTGCTCTCTCTCTTAAACAATTTATTTTGGAAACTTTAAATCTTTTGTATGTTCTTTTTCTTTTAATTTGTTTCCTATCTGATCTCGTGGTATGCTGGTACTAGGGATTGCAATATCAGACCAAAAGTTCAATACCGGTGTTCAGTATTTTTTAGATCTCAATCCATGTTTCTCTAATTTAGATTTAAGCACTTCTACACATTTTTCAGCTGGCATACTTCCCAAAACATGTGTAAGTCCTATATTCCAAAAAAAAATTTCTGAATGAATATTTATATTTAAATAGCTTCTCTCTCTCTCTCTCGATTTCTTAGACTCATCCATTCATCAAATGTGAAACTAAATTTTTCACCATTGCAGTAGTTTGTGTTTCAAAGCATTGTGAACACCGTTAAGGTAGTTTATAACAGTACTTCATATGGTATTAATCGATGTTGGTATATTTTTAAACCTCTGACTGATAGTGATTTTCTTAATTCAGTAAAAGTGCTAAACACTCAAAATGGCAAATAATCTAATACTGTCATATTACTTATAATTTCATCTAAATTATCTTTTTTCCAAAATAATCTAAAATCCCTGGCGGTTTGGGCTTAGAAACTGTGCTTAAATTTGTTCCTCTATCGCAATTAGATTATTTCCTCTTTAAGAAATTTGTATCATGTTTTGTTTTTAAATGTGAATGGTGTCTGCATGTACTTCCTCCATTCACTTTAATAACTCTGGAACATTTTTTACACTGTGCCACTATATTCTTTTCATCATATAAATAATTAAACCAAACTGAAGTATTATTAACTGATTTTTTATGTTCTTTAAAGTTATTCATATTCATTATTATGGGTAATTATTTATGAGTACATATATAATGAATCTGAAAACTATTTTGAACCCTAAAATATGATATACAAATACAATGTGAATAACAAACTCACCAATTTAAGAAATATTACGTATTTTCTTCACAAGTACAACCTTGATTTCTCAAATACGAATGTCAGACTACAAATCTTGCACGAGTGCAGTATCGCCCTGAGCTGTAATTGGATATTTTTGACCTTGGATGATTCACATATTTTATAACTTCTCTTGATTGTACAATACAACTTTGTATTCACAGTCTAATTATTTTCCCCCATTAGGGAGACATTGTAGTAACAAATGTTGATAGATGAAGGAAGGCAGATGAGCTTGGATATGTTATTCCTCTTTCAACGAGAACTTAGGAGTAGTGTATTTAGTTCCATTTTTCAGAGAAATAATTTATGCCTATATTTTTAAGTTTAGATTTGTTGTCTTTTATCCTGTTGTATCTGGCAATGAAAAAATCAGATGATAGATTTAATGAATGGCCTTTTAAAACTGTAGAACTAGCTAGGAAAAATAAGAATGGAATGAACAGAATATAGACGTTTAATATCTTCTCCTTCTGAAATGGATGTAAAATGATTTCATTTATGATATATTTTAATCATGATGCAATAGTTAACAATATAACGTAAAAACATATACTATTTTGCTATGTTGGCGATCCCTGAACATATAGTGGAAGAATTAAGAAAAACTTTTAGTAAATACCAAAAAACCAGTGTTTAAACTTGTGAATACCGGTATCACAAAATTGTACAAATGGCCCAAAATACCAGTATCCCGGTATTTCAATCCCTCGCTGGTATGTTATAATCTATGCTACTGTATCAATGGAGCTAAGTGAACCTTATCGGTATACAAGTTAAGTATGAATTTAAAAGGCTATTTTCTCCAAATTGACTGCCGAATTTGGCGCTATTACATTGAGAGTTTAACACCCTAAAAGAGTACTACTATTACACAATGCATCATCCCCAAATGATTTCTTTAGTCATGCCCTCCTCTTGTTAGAGAAAGTCACATCATTATCAGAAAAGGACACTAAAATTCCATTTGTTGCCTGTAGCAAAATTTGAAAATATTAGTTGCTTCTGAAAAGCCCTTTTAAAGAATATAATCAATGTTTGACACTGATTAGATCACAGATTATTGTAATGATAATAAACTAATTGTTTTTAAAATTTTAACATAGAAATGGTACTGGAAGCTTCATGTAATGTTTAAACATATAAACCTGTCTTCATCTTTTTACACTGTTTCAAATTACAAGATTTCAAGAGATCATTTAAAGTTAATCTATATTCTGTTTTATACCAATTTGGCAGTACAGGAAAGGCTACAATGTGTGAATTGCAAAAATTTCCTTGGAAACTTCGTTGTTCTGGGAGAAAAAGAGGGAGACTATAATAAAGGAACCTTGCCAAATTTGATGAAGAAAGAGAAATTATTGCATAAAATTTATATATTTAGTTTTAAGTACCTTATAATTTGGCATGTAATATGGAAGAATACTTTCAAGCTGCATTTTTGAATTTTTATGTACATTCACATTAGAAGAAGCACCCACTTTTTTATGAAAGAAACCTGAAATGTACATGTGCAATGCTCTTATGATTTGAAGTCACTTTATGCGAGGTATTATTCCAAGCTTTAGAAAAAAATTATATACTAATAAACCTACAATCTTTTATATTCCTATGGAATGATGTTTCTTTTAAAGAATAGCATTTCAATATATGCAGATGTTTAATTTTTTTCAATGCTCATCTTTTTTTATATTTTTAAAGCTCTCATTTTTATACTAGGTGTATAACGCGCTCTTGTAAATTTTGATCTTGTTATTTGTGTTTAAAGTGTGCGTTATACACCGGATTTTATGGTATTCATCTTTAAATATGTAAATTAGAATATTCAAGCTCCAGGGCATAGTGCTTATACTCAATCTTTAATTATATTGGCTCATTTATTATACCTGTTAATAAAAATAAAAAAAATTCTATTATATTTATAAAAAAATTTATATTTTTTTAATTGTTAATATTATTGTAAATTAGTTTATTCATATATAAGTAATTATTTACTATACATGTAATTATTTTTAGATACTGTTTTAAGATGTAAATGAAATTTATTTCATTTGAAAAATTTTTCAATTTTAAAATTTTTGGTTTAATAAAACTGGGTGTTATATGTGGGTTTGAAAAATACCTCAATATATATTTTTTCCACTTATATATCTAACATAGTTCATATAATTTCATGTTCATATTATCATTGCTCATTTTGAATAAGCACAGCCCGTTTTTCCTTTTTCCATATGAAACTTTCGTGTACAGCCTTTTGTTTTTTAAATAAGTAAATAATACTTTTAGAAAAACTACTGAGGAAAGAAACCTTTCAAACAGAATGATTGATTGGTTCTCGAGGGGTTTCTTTTCAAAGTCTATAATAAGTATTCAATATATTTCTTGCAGCTCCACTACTGATTGATTTTCCTTGGTTTGATGATGTATGCTGCATAGTTGGCAAAATTCCTTATATGTGATCCTCTGATCATCCCTCTGATCATATTTTCAGCCATGTTTAGATGTCAAACAAAAATGAAGAAATGTTCACAAGAGATCAGAATTGTATATATTTAAAAATATAACAGACTCAATTTGAATGACATGTACAGTCAGACTTCTGTTTAACAAAGTCTCTAAATCCCGAAAAAAGTTTGTTATATGGAAAATTCGTTATATAGAGGTTCATCTTTCAATAAACTTTATAAAGCATATAAAACAAAGTTTAAATTTATAAGCACTATATATTAAAAAAAGTAATTTTACACACCTTTTTGTAAATTAATATCTATTTATTTTATATCTTACCCACAGTGCAGGTTTTAAGCTCGTTTCGAGCCCTGGGTGCAGAAGATTTACAGGCTCCTTTGGCTCTGGCAGATCGAAATTTATAGCCAGAAAATCTGGTTAAGTCCAGTTTGTCCGGGCACCCAGTGAATAAGCCGGCACTGCTTACTCATAAAAAAAGAAAGAAAAGAAAAACTGTAAGGAAAACAAGAAAAAAGAATGCTGAGGTATATACAATATTTTCAACATGAAGAGAATAATTTTATATTAAAATTAATGAATTTTTTAAGGACGCATTCTAATTTAAAACATACAAATAATTGTAAGCATACATTATTTTTTATAACTAGAAATTCTAAGCATACATTACAATGCCCATTCTTAAATTTGATTACTTATCAAATCTGTTAATTTTGTTTGAAAAAATAATTGTTTTATAATATGCCTCACATCTTTGCAATGCACCAAAACCCCTTCAGGCGTATTTTTCTATGTCTTTTCTTAAATTTTTCTGGCCATCCATTGCTATCTAGAAATTGGCCATATCCCAATGTCTTTGCAAATTGAAGAGCTTTCTCTATTACTTCTATATGCATTTACTTTATTTGAAATTTCAAAACAAGATTGAGCTGTTTTTGAATCAGATTGGTCATTTCCTAATGCTGCCAAGTTAAGGTGAAATGGAATATAGTTTAAGAAACAAGAGTCGCTCTCTTTGAAAAGGGACATAGCAAATGAAATAATCATGTCAGCGAAATTATTTGAGTCTATCAAATGTAGTATAAAAAACTGTCAAGCCTGTGTGCATGTAATATTGCTCTCATGAAATTTTAAGTAAATATTTACATTAGAAAATTAGGTGTATAGTCTGGTATATCAAAGAATGTCAAAAGAGGTAATTGCAATTTTGAAATTGGAGCCTGTGATGTTGTCTAATTTTTTATTTTAATTGTCCTATATGTTCCTTCATAATTTCTCTGTTGATATTCATGACTATTTTTATTTTCAGAGGAATAGGAGAATTTAGACAATGGAAGAAATCATGAAATAAACCAACATAAAGAAAATCAGAAGCGTTGAAAAATTTCAAGATGTCTAAGAAAAAAATAAATCTTTTAGAGACAATGAAGATAAATATGTAAGTATAGAATGTGTTTCAAACTTAATGTTTTTTAATAATGCCCTTAATTAGAAATTTAAAGGACTCTTCTTTTCGAATGTAGTCTCTCAAATAAGACAATGCCTTGTTAGCTTTCTCACCTATAACATTGCTATACTTTCTTCTGCTCTAGCTAGTCTTGTGAATACAGCAAAGGTATTTTAGGTAAGTTTTTTAAAATTAATATTATGAAGCATTTTTTCTCAACAGACTTAACCTTTACTGTGTGGCTCGTTGATAGTTCCTTGAAAAGGAACTTCCCCCTTTAAAAACAGCATTAATCAGTGAAGGAATCAAGTAGTTCTTTCCCCTCTGAACAACTTTCCAATCTGCACAGTAAGATTAACCAAAATTAATTGCTTATTTTCAAAGCTCTCTACCTCTTCGGATAATGTGTATGCAACATCTTTTTCCATAGAATAATTAAGATGATAATGATGCTTTAAGATGTAAAGTTATGTCAATCTTTTCATGCCTTTTTCATAGGAACAATTTTGTCCTAAACATGATGTAAAGCAATTCAGAACATTTTCTCTTGAATGCCATGTAATCTTTTTGTATGTAGTAGTAAATCCATGTTTTCTCTATCTTTTTTATCCAAGAGAACCTTTACTAGTGATGATAAAGTGATTTGGCCAAAGTGCTGTAAGTTACTTTGGTAACAAAATTAATTAGTATAACCATTTCTTCAGGAAATATTTGTATTCAAAGTTCTTCTTGATGTATTACAAAGTGGAGCACGATAATCTAGTAGTCAATATTTTTCATAAAAATTAAACAGCTCCTATGTTTACATTTGTCATACCTTTAGCACCATTAATACAAATCGAAATTATCATATTTTGACACGATTGTTCTTACATTAAATCAAAAAAATAAAAATATCTTGAATACAGTGGTGCACACAAGGGGGTGTCCCTGGGTGCAGTCCTCCCCATAGCCCTTGATTTTTTTTCAATTAATTATAATTGTATGTAAATAGTACATAAAATTTAATTATTTTATTAATTATTATTTATTCTGGTGGCATCATTGTGCTCTCAGACTGTAGATCTGCTCTTGAGTCCATCAAGGAAGGAAAAATGAGACTCACCCAAGAAATCAATTATTTTCTATTCTCCATTGGGGCATTGGGCAAATCATGCACCCTCCGGTGTATCCCAGCCCATGTTAACATCGAAGGGAACGAGATGGCGCCGATTCCCTTGCCAATGAAACCAGAACACTTGAGCCTGTAACTTCATCTACTACTGTCTTTGATGCCAACACAGTCACAAAACAAAAGCTCTGCTCAAACCCAAGAAAAAAATTCTCGCTGCCAGAATTAAATTATAGCTGAGAAATTACAACAACAATAACTAGACTAAAGACAAAAAGCATTTTAAGAGCATGAAGATTCTGCCTGATGGTTCCAGGTCATATATGGAATGCAGGCACTGCCCAGGCACGCAACTGGGTCCCAAACACCTTTTTAGCTGTCTTTCCATTGTTGGTGTCCTTTTTAAAATAGACAATGACTGCAGCATGGACATTCTATACTCGGATCGGGCCATGAATGTTGCCACGGCAGTGATTCACACCTTTGGCCAATATTTGGCTATATTTTGTTAGTACCACCTTTGCACATTAACATTAATAATTAATTTTTTACTGTTTTTTGTTCCTGAAAATTGACAGAATCAAAATAAAATGTTGGGCAGTGTATTGGAGTATGATACGAGAATGGTTTACTTTTGACCCCGACCCCCTTGAAAACTCCTGTGTGCGCCACTGCTTCCATATGTCTTAAGTTTTTGGAAAAGTGAAATATGTTATTGTGTTAAAAACTTATTTAAATAATATAAAAATGTTAATTGGAGCATGACATTCTTGAGCCACATTGTTATTGGAGGTGGCTCCTTTTACAGGTATGACTCATGCATAAAAGTAATTCTTTGATATTTTGGTTTTCTTGTTTCTATGTCAATTTGGCACTTTTCTCTCAAAATGCCAACCCTTTCTTTAGATGGATGTTTTGATATAATAGGAAATCTCATTATTTTGGGGAAAAATTTTTAAAAAGTGAAATAAAACTACCAGATTAAGTCTTTACATTGTACATATTAAAATGATAATAAATGAGTTATTTTAGAATTAGTTCAACTTGTGCTCATTAATTCTCACTATTTCAAATCACAAGCTTTTTGCCGTCAAAGAAAAACAGTCCTTTAAACATTCATGTGTATGGAATTAAAATTTTGTATTATTATATTATGAAAAATTACTAATTTAACTATCATTCTCAAGTTGACCAAAAGGCTTCGACGCTGCATCCGTCTTGTCTTCCGATGTCTCTTCAAATTACCAAGCGACTTCTCAGGGACAAATTTTGACAGAAGAGAATTTCCACTCTTACAGACCTGGCTGTTGGCAAATTGTGGTCTCGTTTTCTTGACATGCTCAGCTTTCTGCCCTACCTAGGGTGAAGGGTGCTGCATGTTTCAGAATCATCACCGGACATGATTATCTGCAAGCCCATCTGTTTAAGATTGGCCTGGCTGATTCACCACTCTGCCC
Organism: Trichonephila clavipes; assembly: GCA_019973935.1. NCBI lineage: Eukaryota > Metazoa > Arthropoda > Arachnida > Araneae > Nephilidae > Trichonephila > Trichonephila clavipes. Next base: position 129,326 of record BMAU01010900.1, read on the forward strand.
TCTCTGTAAATCTAGGGCAATAACTGGGGAACATCGATCTGATTGCCCCGCTCCGCCTCATGTTGTCCCACAAGACAACTGTGGAGTTCTCCTCCCTACTAAAGCAACATCTGCTTTATATTGGACTGCAAAACGCCTTATGTCCTAAGGGGATTGGGGGGCCTAATTAAAAAAACAAATTATTCTCAAAATGAAGTGAGGTCAATCTAGTTTAGGAAATGAGAGTTGGTCCTTATTTTAGAAAGAGACAGGAAAAATAAATAATTCTGAAAATGAGGTTATCTGTGTGAAAATTTAAGTAAATATTTTCTTTAAAAAAATTCAAAATGGTAATGAATGTTTGAATAGTATAATATAGTATGGCGGAGAATGTCATAAGAGAAATTTTCTGATATCCAAAAAATTTGGAACCTATGATGTGTTATTTCATTTAAATACATATTCTATATGTTTTTTCGTAATTTGAATTTTGTTAATCTTGGCTATTTTTATTTTTACAGGTATGGGATAATTTAGACACCTGGAATTCATAAATTAAACTGACTCAAGGAAGAAAATCAGTGACTTAGAAAAAATTCAAGATGTCTGTGAGAAAGAAATAAAACGTTTTAGAGAAAAAGATAAATTTTATAAATAGGGATTATATTAGTAAAGTTTTCTACGTATTACATACAAGTTTTTTAACAATGCTCATAAGTGAAAATCAAAAAGTTATTCTTTTTTAAGAATTAAAATTTTCAGATCTCAAACCTATTTTATGGCTAAGATGAGAGAATATATTATGAGCTACAGAAAATAGAGTTGAGCAAAACATTCTGCATAAAAATGGCTAATGTATTTCTTTTCATTTGATCATGATTTCTGTAAAAGATCAAACATTCTAAGCAATAATTTAAAAATTATCTTGCAGAAAAGCATTTTAATCAAGCAAAGTTTGGTGAGCATTTTTTTAATTTAGAGTTTTTTAAGATATCCATTTGAAGAAAAACAATCTGTGGATTCTGCAAGATCTCCACTGAAAATTAAATACTTTTGTTACAAATTGTGTGGATTATCACTGAAAGTTTTGTTACTTTTTGAAAGTTCGATATTTCAAACCAATCATTCAAAAGTTAAAAAGTCGTAAGACATACAAATTGTTTTATTTAACATATGTTGATTAATGTATCCCTTTTAAATAATCCACCAAGAAATTAGTAATTTTACTTCAAGACATACCTTTTATTTTTCAATTACATTGCTGAAGAGAACCTAATATAAATTAAACATTTCCACCTACATATAACATTGCAATTATTCTCATTAGATATATTTTAGATTTTTTTTCACCCAAATAAAGAGAAATTATTTTGCTCATTACTTATTTCATTCAAAGTTCTGATATCCAGATGGATTTAGTTTCATCCAAATATGAGAACACTATTTAGTTTTGTGCATTACTGATCAAATACAACAAATTTTTTTATTTCAACATTGCTTTAAAAAGAAAGTAATTTCTTAGTCATTCTAATAAACTGTTTTCACAAAGAGTGCTAATCTGCCTTTTCTTCTCGCTTTAAATTAACTAAGGATTTATATTCACACCTGAACTAACAATTCCAGGTTTATAAAAAAGCCAAATGGCAGACCCTCAAAATATTTTAAAGCATCACTTGAGTATTCAGTTCAACAAAAAAACTCATGTTTGTGAATTATGCAATAAAGCTTTCTCTCAAATTAGTAATTTGAAAAATCATTTACTTATTCATACTGAGGATAAACCTCACGTTTGTGAAATATGCTACAAAGCTTTCTCTGACAGGAATAATTTGAAAAATCATTTACGTATTCATACCAATGAGAAGCCATTTGTTTGTGCAGTATGCAACAAGGCTTTCTCTTACAGTAATGCCTTAAATGTACATTTACGTATTCATACCAAGGAAAAGCCTCATATTTGTGAAATATGCAACAAAGCTTTCTCACAAAAGACCAATTTAGATTCACATGTACGCACACATACCAACGAAAAGCTGTATGTTTGTGAAGTATGCTACAAAGCTTTCTCACACAGTAGTGGCTTAAGTGTACATTTACGTACTCATACGAATGAAAAACCTCATGTCTGTGAAATATGCAACAAAACTTTCTCTGTCATTGGTAATTTAAATGCACATTTACGTATTCATAAAAAGGAGAAGCCTTATGTTTGTAAAATATGCAACAAAGCTTTTTCTCAAAATGGCAATTTAAATGCACATTTACGTATTCACACCAAAGAAAAGCCATATGTTTGTAAAGTATGCAGCAAGGCTTTCTCTCACAATAGTGCCTTAAATGTACATTTTCGTATTCATACTAAAGAAAAACCTCATATCTGTGAACTGTGCGACAAAGCTTTCTCTGGCAGGAATTCTTTGAAAAATCATTTACTTATTCATACCAAAGAAAAACCTCGTGTTTGTGAAATATGCAACAAGGATTTCTCTCAAAACAGTGACCTAAATACACATGTATGTAATGCCTAGAAATAGCCTCATCTTTGTTGTGAAATATGCAGCAAATCTTTTTATTATACGTAGAAAAAGTCTCACTTTTGTGAAATATGCAAATAGATTTCTCCTGAAAGTGATTATTTAAGAGGACACTTTATGTATTACATCAAGTAAAATATTTAATTTGTAATAAGGCTCTCAGAGTTGTTATTTAAGAACTCATTACCCTTTTCATGACAAAAAATATTAAAGCTTTCTCTCACAATGATTTTTTAAATGTACATTTACGTCTTCATAGCAAGGAAAAACCTCATGTTTGTTAAATATGCATCTATGTGTGCTGTCTCAAAATAACATTATAAATTCACGCTTATGTATTCATACCCAGAAAGGCCTCAAGAGTTTGTGAAATATGCAATCAGGCTTTCAATCTAAGTTGTAATTTAGAAATATATATATGTAGGCATACCAAAGAAAAGCCCCATGTTTGTGAAATTTGCAAAAAAAAATTTCTCTCAAAGAAATAATGTGAAAGCTCACTTATGTATTCATCTCAAGAAAAGATTTATGTTTGTGCAATCTGTAATAAGGCTCCAGAGTTGTAATTTAAGAATGCATTTTCCCATTCATTCCAGATTGAGGCTCATGATATGTACATATGCAAACATTTACTTTTGACAAGTCAATATTAGTGTTTTTCACCCAGCAAAGTATAAAGCCTTGGTGAAATTTCCAGAAAGTATTTGCACTATATCATCGCTCAAAAAATCGTTTTCATATTTGTAAAAAAAAAAGTTGAAGGCATTAATATTTTTTATCGTTTTAATTCATTTAATTTGACATAAGTAAAATGCTACATGGATGTGAAGTAAGAAAACTGTAGCATTCTTTTACAATTTTTTTTTTTTTGTTAGGAGTTGTATAGTTTTTATGTTTTGAATACTTTTGTGATGTATTTTCAAAGATTGACTAATATTTTTTTTTGACATAGCTGTATTAATTTTGACAAATAAAAAGGAGTACTTTTGGATGGGAATTGCTTTCATTCTAGAATTTATGCTGTGTGTTTGTCTCTACAATTTGATGAGTTTTTTTACTTTGTAATTATCACTCCTAATACAGGAAATACTACCCAATTTTTATATAAATACATTTAGTCTAAAAGTTTGATAAATTTGAAATTTTGTTATTATGCAAACTCAGAAAAAAAAACAACTTTCCCTGCATATTTATAAAATACAAATCAAGGCTCAAATAATTTTTCTTCGTTTTCTTAAATTTAGCTAAATATGGTACGAAACGCATTTTTTTATGTCTTAACAGATTATTATTTTTCTATTTCAATACATAAAAACAAATTCATCCTATATATATTTCATGAATACATTTTATATTGTTACAGGTTTCATGGGATATGGAACACCAAAGACTATTTCTTTTACCTCTACATTTTATATTAATTACATATTATTTTATATTTTTAAACATTCACATAAAACAATAATATGTTGCTCCTTTTCTTCTGATTTTCGTTATAATGTGTTAGCTAAAATTCTTCTTTTTTCTTCAATGCTATTTTGAGAAATTTGTTTTTCCTTCCTTTGGAACTGCCTTCTAAAGAAAATTTGTAAAGGAAGGGAAAAAAAATTCTGTGTTGTAAAATGTATGCAAAAACAAGTAATTTATATATATATATATAATTCAGTCAATTCCTACTTAGATCAACAAAGAAAAATTTTATTTTATTAACTTTTTGTTAAATAGTTACAATTAGTATAAATATGTATATACATATGACAGAATCACAATATTAAGTGACAAAATAGAAAGCAATTTTCCGTTTTTCTTTCTATATAGGGTGTTGAACTATATTTTTTTGTTACTATTTGTTTATTAGTTAAATTTAATTATTCTAATAAAATTAGTATAGTAAAAAAAGAAATCACACATTCTCAGAAATTAGGCTATCCCAGGCGGGATTTGAATCCACGACCTTTGGATTAGAAGTCCATGAAGCTACAGGGACACAACGAACAATTTTCCTTTCTACATATGCTGTTGAATTATTATTTTTGTTTGTTACTATCTATTCATTTTTTAATGAATTATTTTTTAAAAACTGTATTAACATCAAGTGTCATCCACTACAACTTTAAAAAAATGTATTTGAACTTGAGTGGAGGAATAAAAAGTATTTTATTTCCGATTGAAAATTTGATCAAGATATATTTATGTAAACTAGCTGCATGGCCCGGAGTTGCACGGGCTTTCTCTACTTTTCTAATTATTCCCTTCTCAATATCAACGCGTCCATGGATGGGTGTGATTTCTATATTAATATGCTATTAAAGTTCACTTTTGAAATTTTTTTGACTTCTGTGCTCCCTTGTGTGGGTTTCTTCCTCCTCCGTTTATCTAGAGGTTGCACGGGCTTTCTTTACTTTTATAAATTTTCCCTTCCCTTCACAAAATCAGCACTTTCATTATTCTTGTTCGAAACTGCTTTGACTTTGTTTCTTTCCCCTCCGCATAGCCTGGCGTTGCACGGGCTTTTACCGAGTGTATAACTTAATCTCCATGTTAATTTCCTCTTTCCTTCATAAAGCCAGCCCTTCTGTGTGGAAGTGTACATGTACGATGTGAGTAATTGCTATAATGATGTCATTAAGATTCCCTTTTTCGATATTGTTGTCATGGAAATTCCCCTTTCTCGCTGTCAGCACTTCCTGGTATGTGTGCGATTTCTATTAACGGGTGGGAGGGAAAGTTCTGTCGTATTTTAAAGAAAATATTTGAAAGCATTTATAAAAATATGTGTTTAATATTAATCAATTATATATGCTCCATTATTTGTTACAACTTGTTGCCATCTTTCAGGTAACATATAAACTCCTATTTTGTAGAAGTTCTCGTCCTTGGAGTTAAAATAGTCAGCAACTGCCATAGAAACACTTTCAAAAGACTTGAATTTTTTTTCCGTTTGATAATTTTGCGGAGATCTGAACAGGTAATAATCAGATGGTGCAATGTCAGGTGAATACGGTGGGTGACGTAGGACTTCCCATCCTAACGCATTCAGTTTTTGTTGTGTCACCATTGCAGTATGCGGTCGAGCATTATCGTGGTGGAACAGTATTCCTTTTCTGGACGCTAATGCTGGCCATTTTTCTTTGATAGCTGCATTCAATTTATCCAGTTGGTTGCGGTACAGATCCGCATTGATGGTTTTTCCCTGTTTCAGCAGCTCGTAGTACACTTGACCTTTCCTGTCCCACCACAAACAAAGCAGTACTTTTCGTTGATGGATACTTGGTTTTGGAACTGTTGCTGATGATGTTCCTGGTTTGCAGTAATAATTTTTTCTCTTCATATTCTCGTAAAGAATCCACTTTTCATCTTCAGTAATCACCTTGTCCAAAAACGGCTCCACATTGTGTCTAATCATATGTGATGAACACATTCTTACACGATCAGACAAATTATTTTCCGTTAATTCATGTGGAACCCAAAAACTTCGCTTTAACACAAACCCAAGAGATTTAATGTGGTCTCCAACAGTCGTGTGTGTGTATGATGAATGCCAAACTCTTCTGCGATTTCTTGACTTGTAAATGTGGATTATTTTCCAACATGAATCACAAAACATCATTATCGATCTTGGGTGGTCGTCCAGATCGATCACTTTCTTGGAGGCTCAGTTTGCCGGAACGAAATTTGCTAAACCATCTTTGACAAGTACGAACATTTACAATATCTTTTCCAAATACCGCACATAAATTTTTACATGCAACCGATGTGTTGCTTCCTTTTTGGAATTCATACAAAATACAGTGTCGGAAATGCACTTTATCTACTGACATGTTTTTCACTTTAAATGTTACTAGTAAATAATGAACTGTAAAAAATGACTCCTTTTATATTATACAGTAGCTAAAAAAACAAAAAAAAAATCCGAATAACTTACTAGCCAGATGTTTTTTTATTTTTTTACAACAAAAATCACCTGCCAATTTAAAATAAGACAGAACTTTTCCTCCAACCCAATATATATTAACATCATTACGATTCCCTTTTTCTCCCTTCCTCATCTTTCCATTGTCAGACACGTTTCTTAGGGCTGCGGTAGCCCAGTGGTCAAGGCATCGGATCATGTCATGAGTTCGAGCTCAGTACCACTAAAGACCCGTCGTGTTGGGCAGCGATGCACGTTAAATCTGTCGAGAGCTGAAACGTCCTCCCGTTGGTGTGGTAGTTAGGAGAGAAGGTGCCAGCTCAGGTGTCGTCTACGTCACTTAACCATGGTTCAAAATTACGTGGTCCGTCGCCAAAAGCCCTCGTGTAGCTGAACAGTACGACGTTAATATTCACTCACTCAGACACGTTTCTTTTATCTCTCTATAGCCGGCGTTACTGTGGCTTTTTTTAGTGCAGAACTATTTTCCCTCCCCCCATATATAAGATTAATTTTCAAATTTCTATGACAATGACTTATAAAAAACAGAATTACTACACTATTACACTATTTTCCCAACAGTGAGGTGGATAGGCGAACGATTTTTCTTTGTTACTGAGAGCGTTTTTATTTATTTACTTTGTTTTATTTTATTTATTTTTTTCTTCTCTCTTCTTATTTATTTTTCTTGCGGTAGATGGCACCACGATAGCTCAGAAAGTTGCGCTTTTCTTACTTCAGTCACGGGTCACCAATGTAGGAAGATTTGAAACGGGCACCTGCCGATCCGAATGCCAGTACTTTATCGATCACGCCAAGACGATCATTTTCGCGTGATGTCTAAGTACTGGTTTTTATTTAGATACCGCTACACACCCTATGCGTGTTAATATCCTTAGTAAGTATTCGCTGGCATGTGGCCTAGGATATCTCTGCTTATTTTGCTATTGTTCGAAGCCTGTTCTTACATATCTTCCCAGAAACCTTTTCGAAGTTTTCATCGGTATGGGAAGTCTGCTGAAGTCCTGAGCATTTATCGTCTTCGACAGGGGATTTTTAACCTCCCCGTCTCCCTAGGCACTTCAAACTGTTATGCTCCCCCACACACACACATATTATTTCAAGAGCACCCCTTCTTCAGTTCTTATCTTGCTAGTTTTGATTCAGGAGGGATCTTCCCTTAACTCTCTTACATTTGGTCCAGGTGGTGTAGTCTTTACTATGTTGGAGTAATTGTCAATAGTATCACGAAATCTTTTTGCCTCCCCCAAAATTATATGTTATAATTGGCTTTAAACTCTAGTATCTTTTTTTCTTAAATGTATACATGGCAGTTTTGTGAGTTAACTGAGTGGGATGCTGTACAATTACAAGGTATGTACATTCTACTTGGGATGAACCACTCAAGTTATGCATAAGGGAGGTTTTGGGCAGAATTTTGTTGGATGTAGAAAGTTGAAACAATTGTTACACTGTCGAGGTTTATCAATGAACATTTAGATGCTGTGGTTGATAAACCACCTATTATATTTTCTGATATATTAGAACTGGAGAAAAATCCTGATTGATACCTTTCCTCATAAAACGTCTAATTTCTACTTTTTCCAGGTCTCGTTAGTTTCTCGTAATTCTTCGGTCAAGCCGCCAATATGTTAGTAGAGACATCACAGAACAGAAATTTGGATATGAATCCTTCCCATATTATTTTCGCTTTAGCTGAGATGCTTAAAATAGTGTCTACTCCTAAAATCTGTGCTGCACATACAAGATCCTTTGTCATGAACTTTATTTTACCGCTTTGGATAAACAATAAATTTGCTATTTTTCATATTTTGAGATTTTTGACTTCCGCGTATAGTAAATGGGGGGTGGGGTGGATTTGGTATATATATTTGAGCTTTTTCTATTTCATTTTCCAATAGAATGTTTATTTCAATTATGGTTCATTGTCCTGCCCTGATTCTTAGTTTTTTTTTATTACTTTTAGTGTTTGAAAATATGATGTTCCGTTGTCCATCATGTTTACGTTTAAAGATATATTTAACTCATCAAAGTCCTTGATTTTAATGCTTGAGTAACTCAGCTTGAGACACTTCGAGGTATTCAATACTAAAGAATAAAATATAAATGGGTTACTTACCCAAATCCAATTGAAAAGGAAATAATAAATACGATTACTTATGATTTAAGCAACAAATTAGAAGTAAAAAAAATTCAAGTAAAATATCATGCCATTTCAAGACCAGAAAAATCCACTCCACCTCTCTCGTCGAGCACAGATTCTCCTTTCCCACAGAGCGATCCATATATGTTCCATACATTGACGATAGAGTGACATCTGCTCACATTAGCAGAACTCTCTCCATCTATACTTGTCAAGATTGACGTATGGGGGATCAAGCTGTCTAGATGGGACATTGTATCTCCAAAGAAAAGGGCCGCTTATTCTTTCCTTATGCCTAGGGCCTGACATATGAGAACTGTTTCGAAAAATGGCTTTGATGTCACCACACATTTTATTAGCCGACATAAGACGATTGATTGTAACAACGCTCTATGGAAAGGAACAGCCCTTTTGTGTTGGGTTCACCTCGCACATATGGAACGCAGACAACTTAAACAGAGATTAATGTTGATGGGTCAGGACAAAGACAAGAAAAATCCTCTAGATGGTGAACACAAGGCCGTCTTGTAGAGGGGATCAGACGTGCCGGCCGATTGTTCTCACGCACTAATAGAGTAGGACTACACCGGGTACAAACGTGTTACATCTACCAATGAGAGGTGACTGGGAGCGTGAAAGCGACCCACCCATAGAGTTCAAAGGTGTCGGATCGGAAATGGACAGGGCTCTCGATCTCCATCCATTGACAGAATTTTTTCGCTTTCCAAATTTTGAGTTTGCGCTGACAAGGAACAAGGGAAATAGATTCTCTTGCTTTTTACGAAATAATTTTACTCTTAAGTTTTGGACTCTTCGAAGGCTATCGGTTGAGTTTGCGGGGGCATCCGTGCTCAAGGATTTACTCATAAACTTTGGCTAATGGTGAAATACGGATTGCCGGAGTAAGCTGCAAAACGGCTGGAACATGAACTGGAATTGAACAAGAGCTTTTGCACAGCGAAAGGCTGTAAACTTTATTACTAAATATTATTTTTATATTATTTACTCTAGAATAAAATGTCTTTTGGGCAATTAGTTGTGTGACCCTTGACGCTACCATGCCACGATGTTACAGCAGTATTTGTTTATTTCTGCTCCGAATCAAGTGATCACATGACACAACCTGTATGACCCGTCCTTAGATGCGATCTAAGTTCGAAATATGTACCGATTTTCCATTTCCTTTATTAAGGTGCTGTTTATGTTTAACCATATTTAATTTGAATAATTTTAAGTATCAATTTTTTTGACAGATTGACCCGACATTCCGGGGACAGTTAAGTATTTTGGTATTGACCGCTATACCTAATGGTCATGGTATTGAGTTTTTGGGCAGTGTATCATGAGTTTATGCCTAAATGTCACAGAAGACCCACCGTGTAAAAGGGCTAAAGCATGTTAAATCTGTCGAGGATTAAAATCCCTGCGTTGTCATGGTGTGGAATTTCGGAGAGGGGGGGTGCCATCTCAGGTGTCGTCATCGTCATTTGACGTGGTACCAAATTACCAGGATTGTCGCCTATGACTCGCGTGTTTCTTAGTTGTGTAAGCGATACCAAGAACACACTTTGACAGTAAATCAATCAATTTAATTTTTCTTGGAAGAAATAAAATATTATGGATAAAACTTACAAAATGGAAGAAAGGAAAGCAACTACTTTTACATTTTCTTTTTTAAAAGAAAATGTAAGATTGAAATTTTGCAGATATTTGAGATGTACGTCCCCTTGGAAGTACATCCCTCGAAGTATCAGCGTGAGCTAGAGGTGTAGGGTTATCGTAAGAACTAGAATCAACATTATCTTAATATGACTTTATTAAGATATTCAACTTAAACTTTGATCAAATATAATATTATAAATACTTAATGAGAGAATCTACGATGATGCAATACGCAACACACAATATAATTCAGACCTATCTCAATAACTGAACCGCCTAATCTTTAAATATAATAATAATAAGTAATCAATCCTACCTTATGCTATTCTGTATATAATAAACTTGTCTTTATCTACAATAGTATGTAGCTATACGTTTAACTTCTAATCGATCACCAATATGTTTATCCACAACACGTAGAACTTGAATCTTTAAGCGACGAACTTCAATAATCATCCACTACCACAACGCACGTTAATTGTCTAGCATTCCTTTACATTACCATTACATTGCCCCATCACGCTTACTCTAAGATCCTATATTTATCCTATATTATTTGCATCTCTTCACTTCTCGTTTCTTGGATTTGGTTGGAAAAGAGTTGCCATTAATTCTGGCCCAAAGAACCCAAAAGACTTGTTAAAGAAAAGACGCGTAAGACGTCACGTATTACATGTATGTGTTGCATTTGCCACACTCTAAATTACACATAGCACATTTTAAAATTATTAGTGGAAATCATACTAGAAACGAAAGTGTGATATTAATTAAAATACATTCAAGTTTTATTCCGCAATGAAATAAAATGCATGTCAAAATAAACATTTTTGAATACCACGGAGAGTATCTTTGTGAATAACAGAGCAAAAATACGAAAAAAAAATAAAGTTTCTAACATCAATCCCATTACATTACTTTTTATTTCTACCGCTCTTTTTCTTTCACAAAGAATGAAATTTTGTATTTAAAAAATTTTTACTTAAACAACAGTACTTTTGGCTAGTTAGTTTTTTCTCGTTTATGTTTTTATTCCGTTCTATACGCATCATTGTATTTTTCTCATTTTTTTTCTCCAGACAATTTAAAAAAGAAAACTAAGGAAAATAAGATTTTTCGGGAAAACTTTATTCGTCGCATGTAAGAGGGGGATATGGAAGAAATGTGATATTTTGTAAGCATTTGTGAGTAACGCTATGCATTTCTAATAAACGATTCGATGCATTCTTGCTTTTAAATTCAGCCCATAATAGCTTCGTATTTGACGTCTTTATCCTTAAATAATACGTTGTATTACAACATAATCTTAACAGATTTTTTAGAACAAATTGGAACACCTGAAACTGTACTGCACCTTCAGACATATAAGCTATTCGCTTGTACAATTTCAATTTTAATTTGAGATCGCCATCGGTTTTGTTCCATAGAAGCAGCAAATTTTTATCATTTTCAATCCAAAAACTGTCTACCCCACATTTCGATTCATTCGGAATATAGCGGCAAACAATAAAAAATTCAAGTAAATATACCGATTCTTTTACTGAAAATTCTACATCACAGTTGCCTTGCAAGTTACCAAAGGATATTATCTCTCCAGTATTGCAGTGAACGAAGCATTTTTGTGGAAGTTGTAGAGGAAATTGCATAGTTCTTTTAGATGGATAAATACGCTCCTGCTTTATTACGACATTTTGAAAGTACTGCATCAAGTAAACATTTTTATAAAGTCTTAATTCTTCTTCAGAGACGTCTTTGTATTCTATTAACTTAGAATATGGTTCAAAATTCCGTACAATATTTTCATAAGTTAAATCGATATTATTCCTGCAGTTGTCTATGGTGGCTCGAATCCAAAGACTGTACAGAACATAAGCTTCGCTCGGGACATTTAAAAGAGGTTGAGAAACAATAAGTATGATTGTCGAGGGTCGAATCCAGTTGAAATCTTCAGTGTTCAATATATAAAATGCTCCATTAATGCATAATTTCAAACTAAAGGAGAAAAGGATTGAAACTGAATAGGCCATGGACAATTCAAGAAGGTGGCATGCATTTGAAAGAGTTAAGTTATCTAAAAGCGACCGAACGCAATAATTGTATAAAGATGGTATTTTATAAGAAATGGCAGCATTTAATAGTTCTGCTGTTGTTCTCCATTCGGTTGGCTCGATCCTTCCGTCATAGATGAAGCTAAAAATAGAAAAACGCTTATCTGTAAAAGAAATTTATGTGGTTTAATGCTATACAGTTATATCAACACTGAAGAAAACATATATCAGAATAGTATTTGTTAAAAAATAATTAATTCATGCTATCATTTACATATTTTTAATGTAAAAGACTAAGGATTATTTCCCTCTCGCCACCTTCCAGAAACTACTTTGGAATATCAGCTGTCAAATATTTTATTTGGACTGTGGTAGCGCTATCTTCCAGTGGAGTAGAAAAGCTTTTCAAAATGATTGTGAACACCTAAAGAGGCTTACTAGAAATATTTACTGCGAATTCTTCAACCCCTGCTAGAAGGGGCTTGCAAAATAGTATGATGCATATCGTCGGCCTAATTATCAGAATGTGTAACTCCACAAAGGAACCAAATTTGATACAGGAGCGCTACGCGATTCCTTAAGGTATCCGACTACTTGCGACAACTTTTTTTTGAAAAAATTGAAATACGGGGATTTTTTTGTGAATTTTAGATTTATTTAGTATATTTTAAGGAAAAAATTCCTAAACTGAAAGCAGAAATTTTTTTTATAATTATTTGAATGGGAAAAAGCTGGTAAAAATTTACAAAAAATTACATAAACGGGGTAATACAAAATACTCTGTACAAAAATTTTTATGAGAAAATTCTCAATTTTTCAATTTTGATGTGTTATTTTATTATTCATGTTTGAAATGAACTTCAGGATAAGAGATATTTTAATTTTTACAAAAACTAGAGCACTTTATCTTAGAGATTATATGAAGTTGCTTAAAAAGACAGTGATTATATTCACATAAAGCACTGTAAATTTTGCAATAAAACAGTGATTGATAAATCTGAAGGTCAAAACACTTCTACTGTTATACAGATCATACACAAAAAATTTCAGCAAATTATTTTCAAAACATTTTGAGCAATCGCTGTCCTCGTTTGAACTTTTCGCAAAACATACATTTCGAATAAAACGTATTTTAAAGTTTGACATCTTGTGTAAAGTTATGGCATCTGCTTTTACTAAAACACTTGTAATTTTTGATCTAGTGAATGGAAAATAAAAAATTTGGTATTTTTATTAAGCTAATATGATGGCCTGTAAAATAAAATCATTATATATAACAAAATTTGTCAATTTTTGAAAAAATTATAATTTTAGGGTAGTCGGATACCTTAACCGCGCCGTTATCCCCATAGCAACAACATAACCACACGATAAAAATAACAAAGTAACCATATTGTAATGTTATATTGTAATGTTGCTCATCTGGGTGAACATAAGCAACAAGTTGACGCGTAGTACTCCCATATCAAATTAGCACCCCAGATGGAGTTACGCATTCTGATAATAAGGCCTACGATATGTGTAATGTATGTATAATTGTGTGTGTATATAGTGGTGTTCTGTAAATATTAATCTATGTCTAAATATAAGTTTCTTAAATAGAGGAAAATGTTCTTTATTTGTGAATTATTTCGGATTTTCATTTGTAAGGAATGGTAAAAGTCTTTTGAAGGCAAAAGAAGAAATTTTGTACTTACATCTTTTTCTGATTATTAACGAAATTTATCAAGAATGTTTGAAAATTTCCCTTTTAATTAAAGATCATTTCATGAAAGAGATTTTAAATACAGTCGGACCTCTGTATAACGAAGTCGCTAAATCCCGAAAAAAAGTTCGTTACATGGAAAATTCGTTATATAGAGGTTCATCTTTCAATATAATTTATGAACCACATGAAACAAATTTTAAATTCATAGACACTATAGATAAAAAAAGTAATTATTCATACCTTTCTGTAAATTTATACGAGTTACGAACTGATTTTTCAAAGATCGAACCCCAAGGGGCATTACGAGGGTTTAAGGGGCGTTATAGATAATTATTTCCTTTACTAAACTATTAGATGTACAGTCGTGAAACTTGGTACACAGATTTCTTTCATAAAGTAGAGATACCCTACATAATGATTTTTACAAAAATTGACCTCCAAGGGGCGTTGAGGGCGCTTAAGGGGCGTTATACATAATTATTTCCATTTTTAAACTATTAGACGTACAGTCTTGAAAAATTTGGTAAGCGGATTCCTTTTGTAGAGTACAGATCCCCTATACAGAATGGGTTTTGTGAAAATCGACTCCCAAGTGGCGTTGTAGAGAATTAAGTGGCGTTATAGGCAACTAACTCCTTTTTTAAACTATTAGACGTAAAATCTTGAAATTGAGTAAGCAGATTCCATTCACTGAGTAGTGATCTGTCATAAGATGGGTTTTGTGAAAATCGTTTCCTAAGTGGCGTTGCGGGGGCTTAAGGGGCGTTATAGATAATTATTTCCATTTTTAAACTATTAGACGTACAGTCTTAAAATTTGGTAAGCGAATTCCTTTCATGGTGTAGAGATCCGCTACAAAATAGTTTTGGGGGAAATTGATCCCCAAGGGTCACTGAGGGGGATTAAGGGGCGTAATAGATAAATATTTCTGCTTTTCAACTAATAGAACCACCTGCTTGAAAATTAGAAGGTATGTTCCGTTCATGGAATAAAGTTCCTTTTACAAAGATTTTTGCGAAAACGGACCCCCAAAGGAGTGGGGTTGCAAGGGATTAAGGCGTGTTATAGAAAAATTCCTGTTTTTGAATTTAACTCATTTACTTGTAATTTGTTGAGCACTTTTCTTTAGTTGAATAGAGTTCCACTAAGAATGGATTTTACGGAAATCAACTCCAGGGGGAAGCGGGAGAAGTTATTGGGGCGTATTGATAGTCAAAATTCCCGTTTTTGAACTGCTAAGACTATAATAATAAAATTTGGTTTGCATGCTTCTTTTATTGAATTGGAATCCGCTAAGAATGCTGTCAACGAGGTATTGATGATAAAAATTCCGTTTTTGCTCTGTTAGATTTAGACTTGAAATTTAGCACGCATGTTTATTTTATGGAGTAGAGATCGACTGAAAGTTGCTTTGGTGGAAATCCACTTGATTATTAGGTTAAGTGAGCGAAAAAAATCTGTCTACTTCTATTTTAGATATAAATAGAAATTAGATATTATAATTTATGTTCTTTTTATATTAAGGGGCGAGAGTGTGTAACAGCTATAAATATATTTTTCAATACAATCGAATTCTTAATGCTAGATATCAATAATTAATATTCATGTAAACAGTATACATATATACAACATCGTGAAATACCCAGTGAAGCGGGTGGGTAACGGCTAGTATTATTATAAGTGATGTAGCTAACAGGATATCCAGCGAATTCTAATATTCAAAAGTTTTACTGAAGTACTGATTATGTTTTGAATTTCAAACTTTTTTTAAAAAAAAAAGTATTTTCAACGTAAATAACCGTTTATATTACGACTGAAAAGTTACGTGAGTAAAATATTTTACGGTATTCACTTTATAATTTAAAAAGCGACGCACCATTTATGAGCAAGAGTTATATTAACGCCACACCAAAAAGTAATATGAGGGCTCTTGGCGACGGATTTCGTAATTTTCAGCCTTGTTGAAATGAGCTGGCACCTCCCTCTCCAAACTACCTCTTTAACAAGTGTTTGGCGCAGCTTGGTCGAATTTGGCCCTTGCGCCATTAAAATTCAAATAGCGCAAAACAAAACCCCAAACTACCTCAAGACTGCAAGGGGAGAACTTTGGCATGACACATTTAACACTAATCATACCAACACTTAATAGATACCTATTTCTTCCATAGTGGGTCAAATGACCCGACTTTATGTTTTATGCTTGAATGTATGACATATGGATGTTAGAAAGGAAATAAAAATAAAAACAAAGTAGTAAATTGACCATTTCTATTACAAAAGTAAAAAAATTAAAATTTTTAATTCATTGCTCATCGCATTTTTACACATAAGTGTGTCCATTGTACATTTTCCGCAAACATATTTTTTACATTTAGAGCAAATTTTGTTGTTTTTATTTTCTTTACAGTATCCTATTTGATATCTCTTACATTGATAAACATCTGTAGTAGACTTAGGCAAGCGATCCTTTCCTACTTTTTCTTTGTTTTGTTTGTTCACGGGCTTCTCGAAAATCGGCGCCAAGTTCTACTGCTAGCTTGAGTAAAAAATCTTGTCTTGAGATGTTTTCTCCTGTCGTTTGCTTGTACAAAATCCAGGCATTTATGCCAGTTAAATCAAGGATATTGAAAAAAACTTGAAGAGGCCATCTGCAAGACTTAGACTTTTCTTGAAATTATTCTCAGCTATTTTGAATGAACTACTTTACACAACAGTCTTTGCAGAAACGTGCAACTTACCGACTACAATACGATAAGCAATATGACTCGATACGCTTATAAAACAAAAAATACTCTCCGGGTCGAATGACCTGTTGTGGTAGATAACGGTATACGACAAGTATTACTCAAAATAAACAAAACAAAACAAAAAAATAGTATAATAACTGTAGATTAATTACTTAGAAAAAGTCAAGAAGTCAAATGTGCAAAAGCAATAAGATGATACGTGCATTTTCAATGCAAAAGTTCAAAACGGGTCATTTGATCCGTTATGGTATGTTTAGTGTTAACGTGTATCAGCTCTCTCTATGCGATGAGTCTTCAGTGGGACCTGGACTCGCACCCCCGACTCACCGCCATGTGTGTGTGTGTGTGTGTGAGTTCGTGACCATAGCCACTACATTACCGCGGCCACGAGACGCACCTAGAAATCCTTTGAATGGAAAGAAATTGCGTACATCTGCATATCTCACTGTAGAATATTCGCATGATTTACTTCCGATGCCTAACTGGCTCTCCAATGCATTGAACATCTAAAGTCTGGATAATGTATTAAAAAAGACATTCCAGCATTAAGGTAAAACTTCTATGTTAATGTTATTCTGTCGACCTACGGACATTGTAAAAATGCTTTGCAAACGGATTCATGGTAAGTATGAAAAGATATCATCACTAGAGAGAAGTACAATTGGATTCTGTGGACAAATTACAGGAGAGATCGCTTTGCATTTGGATCGAAGTGATTCTATGACTCGATAATGCTGGCAATTTTGAATTTCGTGATCTATGGACAAACAGAGCATCAAGAAAGTAATGGTAGACCCACTGGCATAGCTAGCTTTGAGGGGGCCCTGCATCGAAATTCCTTCGAGGCCCCTTTTTAGATATGGGAGCCCTGTTAGTGGGACTGTAATTAAACATGTTACGGCCTCTGTAGCTTGGGGGACCCGTATCATTGATACGGCGGTAGCTACGCCCTTGGGTAGACCGAAATTGATGAGATTGGAGTAATCGTTGGTGAGGGCCACAGGTCAAGAAGGGGCATTTGCCGTAAAATCGAGTACATTCGATACAGATGAAATTCTTTTAAGCGATGAGTACCACTTCAAATTGAGACCAATTAACCAGAAAAGAAGTGATTAGAAATTCTAGGGCATCGGTGGGGTGCTCACCTGACTCTAGACCTCCACAGAGCCCAACAGCTAGAAGTTAAGGAAGGGGGTATCTTCTAACCTCTCGGACTCCCGTGGGAAAAATGGTCAGAATTTTTTACCACCCATTTGTGAAACCTTTTTCCCAACAATTAGGGAAACGAACGGAATTTTCCCACGTTTGTTGGCGTCCCCTCTTAGCAATTTAGGGGAAAGAGACTGGGTACATCACAGTTCTTTCGGGACAAAGACTCGTCTAAGCTTCGACTCTCTTGTCACCGCATGTCGAAAAACATATCGAGGGGTCATCAACTGACCGACTATAAATCCTTGGTATTTCTTCCTCGAAATAGAGAACAGTCCTCCCATACATGTGTAGCACGGTCACGTGTTAGAGAGAATGAAATAATGGACAGCTGTTGAAGCAGGTACGTCTTCTATAGTCCATTTTGAAGAAAAGCCTGGGGCGTCAGAGAAGAAAAGGGGTTAGCAATCAGCTAACACAGACGACGCTACAGGGGACTTTGAGCCCCAACAGATTTAACGAGCATCACCCTCTCTACAAGGTGGGTCTTCAATGGCACTAGGTTTCGAGCCTAGCGACAACGCCGGCCACGAGGGCGCGATCATGACCAATTGGCTACCCCTGCCTTGTATTTATAAGGTGAAGAGGCTGTGGGAATGGAAGGGAAGGGCTGTAAACTATTGAAAAAGTAACTCATAATTGCACTTACCTTACCATTAAAAATATTATATTTGGTTCAATATTCTTTAAAAGTATACATTTTTTAGAGCCGTTCAGTTCCTTTTTGAAGAAAACACTAGCCTTGCGTAGAATACGCTTGTGGCAAGGAAATTTCACAACGTGTTCGTTATATTCTATGAAAAGATCCACATCACTTGCACCTCCTCGCGCCAGATTTTTCCAAAATCGTTCAACAAATAGCATAATGTCAAAATCTGAGAGAAGAAATAAAAAAATTTTAATGAGAAAAACTGAATAATATGCAATTGACTGCAAAGATATGTCAAATAAAATAAAATACCGATAAAATGAGAACAAACTATCGTTTTTTTTATTTTGAAAAGTCACAAGAATTCGTCAAATTTATTTTCTTATTTTTTATATACAATCATCAAAGAAGAAAAAATTGGAATCGCTTAATTCCCTTTATAATCAAATCAATTAAGTTATTTTAGTCAATACTTTTAAAAAAGAAATTCCTCGCTATCGATACCATTTTTTTCACGTAATTTCTCAGTTCAAAAATCAAATTCAAATTTTATAAAATTCTGCTTAAATTTTTTTGAGTTATGAGGATATTAAAGAAATGGGTTGCCTAAGGTTAAATTAGAGTTTTAGATATTTTACGATGTTATCTGTTAAATTCTTTTTTTTGGGGGCTTTTTGCATCAAATGATAGATATTTTTTTCCAGTTCTAAAAGTATAAAACTGTATAAAATTACGGAATAGTCAGAGGCGTAGCTACCACCGTGTCAATGATAAGGGGCCCCAAAATGTGAAGCAAAAAGTCGTAAAATGTTAAGGGGCTCCAAGCAAAGGCCCCAAACGAATTTTGATACATCGCCCACTCAGAACTAGGTACGCCAGTGGGTATAGTATTACCATAGTAGCTATAACATTTAAATACGGATGCTCAAAGAATACAAGATAAGATAACAAAAGCAGAGCGTTCTTCACCATTTTGCGTCCATAACTTTTTCTTATACCTAACCGAAAATTCAAGCAAATAATATATAAGAATACTATATGCATATGTTAGGCATTGATTGGATCAAAAGTAGATTTTTGCATGATTCTTTTTCAATTTAAATATTTTAATATAAAATACATTTTTTTTTTATTTTGGTACAAATATATACTGCATAAAATCGGATCTATGTTTATTTCACTTGGTTCATGTTTAGAATAATCACAGTACCTTTATGTTTATGATACTTACTACGTATTATATACCGTCCATCAATTTCACCAAATCAAAAGATGTCGCCTAATGCTATCATCTTATGCAGGAGCAAAATTGTGTTTGTATATGGGTGGAAACAGTTTCCTATTATTGACTGTATATCGTGACATTTGGTGATACATTCGTATTAACGTCGCCATAGCAAAATTTGCAGCATGCGAATCACGCCATATCTAAGCAACAAAAAAATTCTAACGTGTTTTATCTACAAAAAAAGTCAGATTTTGGTGGAAAGCGCGATTGGCGTGGCGTAAATGTGACTGCTGTGATATTAATACGTAAGTATCCATTTGACAACGCCTTTTAATTTGGCAAACTGGTTGACGGTAAGTGCCATGTTTATAAATTTATGGTTTAAGAAATTTATAAAAATATAAATTTTTCAGCATTTTTAAATCGAATGTGCGGTTGATACTTACGACACACTTAATGCAATTGGCATTAATTTTTAGTACGACATTTTGAAAGAAATGTAGATTATATAGAGTATATATATTTGATTCTGAAAACAATTTTATTATTTTAAGCTTTATTTTTTAAAGCTTTTTTAATGAAAACCCATTATATTAGAATTCAACAAAAATAGCTTTCTAAAAACAAAACTATATCTTAAAAATACAAATTTCATCTGAATGATAATTAGTCAACAAAGGAAAATAAAACGTAAAACTATTTTAACACTAATATCTCTTAATCATAGTTTGAAATAAAACTGGTGCGGTAGAAAATTTTACACGAACAAAATTTTCATATCTATTTATATATATAATCAAATGTTTTTCGTTAAGACAAGAAATATATATATATGAAACATAATATAAAATAAATCTTAATTAATTCTGAGGAGACATTAAAATCATGCGAGGAAATTTCATAAAAATAGATATGTTTATTATAAAATTATTTAAAAAGCTTACCTTGCGAATATAATTACTGCTAAATATATGAATAATATTCAAATGAAGAAATGTAAAAGAGAAATCGTTTGCTAAAAATGTAATTATAACTAGGCAAACGATTATACGATATGTAACACTTCTTATCTAAATGTTTAAAAAATAAGTATTAGAAGAATTTTTTTCACGAAATTTACATTAAATACATAATATAATTTTATTTTGATACTTTGTGCGATGCTTATTTTATATGTAATATTTTATACTCGAAAAAAAAAAAGTTAGCTACATTTTTCAGACTTCTCTGACGAATGCGTGATTATCATGTTGAAAACGTAGTATTAATGAGCTTATTTTGTTTTAAAAAACAATGGTAAGGCCTTAGGGATTTTGGCAATATTATCCGATAAGATACATATTCTCTCTGTATATGTACACACGTACAAAAAGGATGACGGAACAGAATTTGGCATATGTTGCCATGTTTGGCTTCAAGGCTTAACCCATATTTTTATATGTCTATATTTACAACTTATTTATCACATTTTTTAAAGTTATGACTAAGCAGTTGTAAAATATGGACAACCGAATTTTTTTTCTCCAGAAATTGGAAAATTCTGAAAGGTTGAGATTTAAAAAAAAAAAAGACTTTTTTTTTCTTTAAAACCACACCGAGCATTTTCGAAACCAAATTAACAAATTAAACGCCCTTTTTATTACTCTAGGGCAGTGGTCTTCAAACTTTTTCAACTCACGGACCCCTAGAACTAGAAGGTGTTTCCCTGGAACCCCTTGGACTAGGAAGTGTTTTTGTGGAACCTCAGACCTAGGCGACATGGACGACGGTCATCACATGTAGCCAGTTGACATATCCACCGAAATTCCCAGATTTTTGGAGAACACACCTGGAAATAGCATTTAACCGTAGAAATTACTTCAATCATGATCTTATTAAGGCTGAATCGAGAACGAGACGAGGCCCTGGGCCTTAAGACGTTCATAGATACATTTTAACATTTAACAGCTTTAAATTTTACTAATGCACTTCTCTCATACGATGTTACCACTCTTCTTAACGAATACAATCGTGTTTTATAAGCAAATACTTTGTTCCATCTTAATATATGAAACCTTAATTTTTCATGAAAAAAATTCAACCATTCAAAAATAAAATCACAAATGCCTTCTTTGGTATGTAAGAAACTAAGACATTTAAAAATTTGTACAATAGAAAAACACATTATAATTCCCTTAGAAAGAGAATAAAGGAAATTGTGATAATCCAATCATCAAACAGGGACGTCTTAAGGCAAGGAGCCAACTGAGCCTCGGCTTCTGTGGGGGAGAAGGGGGCTTGTCTCATTTTCGACTCACCCTTAATAAGATCATGATTTGAATAACTTTAATAGTCAAATGTTATTCCCGTACATATTCTCCCCAAAACTGGGAACTTCGAACTCTATATGCCAACTGGCAAGAGATTGCACTATTATTGGATAACCGTCATCCATTTGTAGGTCTGGGTCAACCACCATGCACAACCATAACTCATTTAGTCGAAAGGATGTAATCGATTGCACCAGTGGTGTAGCGTGGGCTTTCACCACCTGGAGCCGACCGGAAATTTACCGCCTCTCTATTTTAATTATTAGTCAAGAAAATTAGTAAAAGTAAAAAAAAAGTAGCTTTAAATTATTTTATTAATTAAAATTGCACTTTTCGTTGTTGTTTTTTTCATAGCAAAATCTTTTATACAATTGTCAATATCAATATATACATCATGTTCAATTGCCAGAATAGCTAAATTTGTTTGCCTTAACTTGGACATAGTCGATCTGAGATAATTTTTGATTAATTTTAGCTTAGAGAAGCTACTCTCGCAAATGGCATTACTGATGGCAGATGTTAAAAGAATTCTTAACATTATAACAATGTTTGGGAAGCCATCTTCAAGCTTGGACTCAATAATATATTTTAATAAACCCAGAAAGCCCGATCCAATGCATTCTTTTTTTACAGCCTGGGTCTATTGCAGCTACGAAAGCTTGTAGACATACGCTCTCAAGTTGGAATTCTTCTTTATTAATGTCTTGAGAAGCTTGATCCAAGTTTAGTTCGCCCATACTCAATATCACTTCAGACTTTAAAAAAGCATATTTTTGCGCTAGATTCTGCAACTGTCGGAATCTTTCTCAAATTTTAGCACTTACTCTGTCTATTGAAGAAAACATTGTTCGCCTCAAGTCATCTTCGTACGATAACTGAACATCTTTACTTCCGTCTACAAATATATGCTTCCTCCTGATTCGTCTTGGGGGTTCAAAAGAAATTTCAAGCTCTTCATATAAAATTTTAGAATATATTAAATCGTCATCCACGAATTCCTCTAGTTTTGCTTCTAATACGTTTGTAAAGCACGCATTTTTTTAGCACATTCATGGATATTTAGTCCCTCTGTTTGTAAATAATTTTGAGCATCATAGACTTCACACAGTACCGGTTCTCAGAAGACTAAGCAACATAAAAACGAATGCGATTGCATAGCGACTTATAAACTTCCTGCATCTGTGAGTATATTGAAGCTTTTAATCGTTTTCGTCAGTTTCGTCGAGCGGGCGCGATTTGGAGTTTGAGATATTTTTTGAATTTAAATATCGCAGTGCTTGCTACCACCCTTTTCGTATGTTGCCGGGGGCCATGGCCCCCTCCACGCTATGCTACTGGATTGTACTACACTGGTGTGCAAAAATTAAGGACCAGACGGTTTTTTCAATATAACTTTGTACAAAAGCTTTCCAAATCAACACATTTAATACCGTAAGATCCCCAATACGTAAGGACATGTGTAATGTAAGCAACACTTACTAAAAGAGAAATGAGAGGGATAAAAAGAAGCTTGATTGAAAAAGTAGCATGGAGCGCAATGCGACTGAAGGCCGAAACATCCCTGTGATGGGTGTCCAGCAAGAAACATCCGGTCTTTAGTAGGGGTATGATCTCCCCTGACTGCTAGGCAGGTTTCACAGCGTCTGCCCATGCTGAGAATGAGGGTGTCAATGAGTTGTTAAGGCATTGCTGCCCATTCGTCTTGCAGCGCCAATCGAAGCTCCCGAATCGTTACTGGTGGTAAGGTACGAGCTGCCAAGCGTCTGCCTAGAAAACCCATGCATGCTCGATGGGATTGAGATCCGGAGATCGTGCCGGCCAATTCATACGTTCAATATCCTCACTCTCTAAGAGCTGTTCGGCAGCTACTGTGCGATGACATGGTGCATTGTCGTCCATGAAAAGGAACTGCAGACCCATAGCGCCTCTAAAAAAATGCACATATGGAAGAAGAATCTCGTTACAATAACGGGTCCCGTTGACTGAACCTGCGTCGAAGATGTGAAGGTCTGTACGACTACCAAGCATGATGCCTCCTTAAAAAGAACACCGCGACCTCCATACCTGTCCCTTTCAATGATGTTCGAGGGATGATTGCGGCTTCCCCGCTCTCTCCAGATGAGTATGCGATGAGAATCGCTACTCAAACTGAATCTGCTCTCATCTGTAAAGAGTACTCGTCCCCATTCATTGTCTCTCCAATTCCGGTGTTCCCGGCACCACAGAGAACGCCTTCTCCGATGGGCAGGCGTTTAAAGGTACACACCGTACAGGGCGTCGTGCAAACAGACCATCAACGTGCAGTCTTCTGGCCACGGTAAAACGCGATATCGGTCGTCCAGTCGCCTGTGTCGTGTGTCTAGCGATTCCTCCAGCTGTTTGCCGCCTGTTTCTTCTGGCCTGTAAGACAATGTACCGGTCATCTGCGGGTGTGGTTCCTCGTGGACGACCACTACTGAACTCCCGGATAGCTGTTCCTGTAGTTTGAAATTGTCTCCAAAGTCGTGAAACGATGCTGTGAGCAATTCCAAACTCTACAGCCACACTTGTCACACTGCGGCCTTCCTCCAACTTCCCAATGATTCGACCTCGGGTAAAAGCATCCAGATGTCGTCTAACAGATTGATTATTCGCCATATTTGACAGATTCAATGACAGCGTTAGCATGGATACAACGTACTAGAGATTGGGGCGTATTTGTTTCTAACAGGGTGAAAGAAATCCGAAACCTTTCCTATGTTAGTAGCTAGGAACACGTGCCTTCGGAAAAGAATTTCGCGGACATTCTTTCTCGGGGTTGTAGCGCTCAACAGCTTGTTTATTTAAGATGGTGGGAGGGCCCTCCTGGTCGTTGCCCCAGATCAAAACAAGTCCCCGATGAAGAGGCGGTAAATTTAGAGTTAAGGAAATCTGTTTTGGTTAGTACCGCTAAGAGAATTGAGGAGTTTAACTGGCACTCCAAGTATTTTTCATCTTACTTAAAAGTTGTTCGCATGATTGCTTGGATATTTCGTTTCTTTAAAAATGCCAAGAGAATCGATGTTTGTAATACTTCGGAAATAACATTTTCTGAATTTGATCATGCGGAAAAAACTGTAATTAAATTAATACAAATGGAAAAATTTGAGGGAGTAACAGATGAGAAATTGCGTCCTTTAAAACAATTTTTAGATGAATTTGGAATTTTGCGTGCTAGAACAAAACTGAGTTTTCGAGAAGATACAGACAATTTTAAGTTTCCTATCATTTTACCTAACGAACACCCAGTTGTTCATTTGATGATCGTGCGTAAACATGAGGAACTTATGCATGCTGGTGTATCAATTGTAATGAATCATTTGCGAGAAAGTTTTTGGATTTTAAAAGTGCGAAAATTAATTAGACAAATAATACAAAAATGCACTAGGTGCAAAAGACTTTCGGCTCAAAAAACGGAAGTGGTACCATCTTCTTTACCGAAAGATAGGGTAAGCAACTCTATAAAATATTTCAAGTTGTAGGAGTTGATCTTGCAGGCCCACTTCATTTAAAAGATAGACGTAAGGGCTGGGTAGTATTATTTACTTGTGCTGTATTCCGTGCAGTGCATTTTGAACTTATTACATCTCTTTCTTTCAATCTTTAAGGAGATTTATTTCGAGAAGAGGCCGACCGACCATTATTTATTCGGATAATGGAAAAAATTTTGTTGGGTCTAATAACGCACTAAATTCTATTGACTGGGATGTAGTAATGTCTAAAGCTAATATCCAAAAAATAAAGTGGAAATTTAACCCTCCCAGTGCCACGTGGTGGGGAGGATTTTGGGAAAGAATGATTCAAATGTTAAAACAAATTTTGAGAAAAATGTTAGGGAGAGCTTCGTTATATTACGAAGAGTTAAACACTGTATTATGTGAATGTGTGATCAATTCTAGACCCTTAACTTACATTTCTGAGGATGTTAATGATTTATCACCATTAACACCAGCCATGTTTTTACAAGAAATCGAAACGTCAGATGTAACTGACATAGATTGTCTAGATCATCAAGAAATCAATAAGAGGATTAGACATGTTCAAACCATTCGGGAACAGCTTAGGAAAAGATTTAGAATTGAGTACCTAGGCCAACTCAGAGAGCAAACGCAGCATCACCGTAAATTAAGACCCTTAACGGTGGGAGAAGTAGTTGTGGTGGAAAATAGTTTGAAGAATCGAACTCTGTGGTCTCTTGCTAGAGTAATTCAACTGATTCCTGGAAAAGATGGACATGTTAGAGTCGCTCGAGTCAAAACTGAGACTGGGGAACTGGTCAGACCTGTGCAAAGACTTTACAATCTAGAACTGCAAGAACCAGAGATTAATTTACCAAAGATCTGACTGATTCTGTCATTCGCACGAGGAGAGGCAGAAAAGTAATTTCTCCTAAGCCTTTGACATATGCCTAAAATGTATTATGTAAAAGCTTTGTTTACTGTAAATTTTGCTTTATTTTAACACCAGCATTCTGTACCAATATTGTTAATCTTACGGTTGTATTTTATATGTTGTGTTTGAGTTTTTTTTACAGCAGGAAAACTCAAAGGTGGGAGAATGTTGTGAAAGCACCAAAGAGCGAAGGGGTGGTTGACCCGAAGAGTGGTGAGCGCCGGCTAGTTTCTCTTGAGTGGCAGCAGGGTCCTTGTAAATACTTAATAAATGTTTTATTTAAATTGAGAAACACTCGTAGCCACATCATTTATTTCGCACTTAGTTTAGAGATATTTTTAAAATAAGTTGTGAATTGAACATATGCATTAACCCGTTTACATGGTGGCTCCTTAGCGAAACCTTTACGTTTTGTTTTAAAGGTACTTACGTATTGGCGTCAACGCAGCCAAATTGGCGTAACGTGAATCCCGCCATTTTTCATTGAAATATTACTGATTCAAGTTTTTTTTTCATTAAAAACCATTAGAATCTGTTCTTTTTAAATATAAAGTGATTCGCGAGGCACCAAATTTTGCTGCAGTGACGATAATACGTAAGTACCGTTTTAAACCCTTGATAGTAAATTATAAATCAGTATAACGTAATAAAAGTTGTTAAAAGATCTTGTAATGAAAAAGCCTGGTCTGATTGTGTGTGTGTGTGTGATTACACACCCTAGCTAGTTCATTCTTAACCTTCACATTATAGTACCAAATAAGAACTTCATAGCTATATTTTATCTAAGAAGCAATGTAATTATTTCGAATGTGATGTGTACTTTCTCAAAAAGGGCTGGGAGACAGAAGCTTTAACATGAAAACAGTATATATGTAACAGATTTTTTTTAAAAAAAATTACCAATGGCTAGCGGCAAGTTAAAAATATGAAATATTTTAAAATATTTAAAACTTTGTTGGAAATTGTAATGAATAAAATGATAAGCAAGCTTTCAAAAAAAGAATCAAAAAATTTGATCAGTACGATTTTAAAAACAAAGATCTCTTTCTGCTAATATTCCTAATGCTTTGCTGCCAAGAATACTTTTTAATAGATTCTACAAAAACACCATATTAAAACAATATTTTCCAGAAAAAGACCTAGAAGGAATTTGAGGACATCTACCACATAAGCCCTAGATAAGATCATTAAACAGACGAGCGCCGTATATTTGCCCAGAGACCATTCGTGGTCGATTGATTGAATATTAACGTCGCACTGTTCAGCTGTACGAGGGCTTTTGGCGACGGACCACGTAATTTTGAACCATGGTCAAGTGACGTGGACGACACCTGAGCTGGCACCCCCTCTCCTAACTACCACACCACACCGAGAGGACGTTTCGGCTCTCGACAGATTTAGCGTGCATCGCTGCCCTACACGGCAGGTCTTTAGTGGTACAGGGCTCGAACTCATGACATACCTGCCATGGTCCGGTACCCTAACCACTGGGCTACCGCAGCCCTCCATTCGTGGTCGAAATAAAGCACAAGTGAACATTTGATAACCAATGAACTATAAACCAGACCCATTGCTAAATAGTCTATAGAAGAGCAAATGGGTACTTACATATTATCGAAACCTATTGGCAACATTATATGAAACGAAGCACCTGGTTGCCAATTCAGCGCGCACGACACATAGAAAATCTGGGTTGCTAACTTGGCGAGTTATTAATAGACATAGCGATTGTTGCGATAATACGTAAGTACCAGCAAAAATGTAATAGCCACATTAGATAACCATGTTCGTTCGTTATCAAATGTACCCCATATAAAAAGCTATTAATGCAGAAAAGATGAATTGAAGCACACGCGCACAGTTTCGGTTCTATTGGCGACGGATCTTGTAATTTTGAAGTAAACGCATCTGAACTAGCTTTTACCCTCGTAACTTCCTAACCAAGCTAATATGAGAACTTAATCAACAGATGCATCAGCTCTTTTATACTGCAGGTTTTTAGAGGAACTAGGACTCAAACTCAAGATTTGACAGAGCAACGACTGCCATGAGTTAAAAGATCATAATCACTTGGTTACTGCAGCCCTGGGGAATAAGGAAGAATATAAAATAATATAAAAAGTTACTTTAAGGTTGTTTTCGGCTAATGTTAAAGAATAGGACTCAAATGATGAATATTTCTTCATATATAAAAGTACTCAAACATTAATATTATACTCTGGCTTCACTATCCTGTAGAGAATCATTATAAAATGTGTTTTGCCTTTTTTTCTCCTATACTATAATGCTAAATGTGCTATCTCTTTACATGTTAAATGGAAAAACTAATTATTTATGAAATATTCTGAAATTTTAAAAACATTATACTATAAATAAATGCATGAATTACAATGTAACAAATTTTTATAAAAATGAAACATTTTTTCTATTTAAAAATGAGCTCCGTGCTATGGTCACGCTCTTGTACATGTGGCGAAAACAGCCTAAAAATTCAATATTTTTTTTTAAAAAAGAAAAGATTATGAAATTGTTTTGCTAAATTTAAATTATCTATAATTCCTGAAATGCCTCGGTTCCAAAGTTTAACAGACATACCTAGTAAAAGAAAACTACATTTTGCAAGAATCAAACAGTATGACCATACTATAAGGAAAAATTAAGTGTAAATAGAGTATTAGATAAGGCGAATAGTAGAAAATAACAAAGGATTTTTCTTGCAAGAATTAACTAAATGTGAATTTGAAACAATTTCACTCAAACAAGTGTAGAACACAAAAGGAACTCTGTTTTAAATTTAACAAGGTTATGAATTATAATGCATTTATCTGATTTGTTCCATCTGTAATACTGTTAAAGCTATGTAACATGCATCAACATTTTGATTTATACAAGCAGAAAGAGAGAGAGAGAGAGGGCCTGGTTCTTATTCTTTTAACTCTCGCATTATATCACACGAAGATTTTGAAGATCATTAAGATGTAAAATATTTACAGAAGACATGTGACATAAGGTACAAGAGTTTTAAAATGTATTCGACTTTTGAAGTAACCCCAAGACAGCTCTCCTTTCCTTGTTGTCTTAAATGGGCTAAATTCATGATGGTCACATGATAAATAGAATCATGTGTTTTCCACTGAATTCAAAACAAAGTGATATTAGACTTGCACTTGTAAAATTTAGATACAAATTTAAATAAGTAAATTGGTTAAAAATGTTACAATTCTTCAAAAAGTTTTTCAATTTAAAAAAAATTCTTATAATACATATGTATTTTTAAATCAAGTGCATTTTATCTACATATTAACTGATTAGCTGGAAGCACGAGATTGTCATTATCACGTGAAAGTGATGTCACATGAATTTAGCCCTTTAAAAGAATTGATGCCAACAGCTTATTTAGACAGCCCTATTTAAGTAGTTTCATATTGTATCTACCCATGAAACCAATAATCTTAAAAGTTTTTGTAATTAGCCAAGTTTTAAAAACATAACTTATAACATTAGTAGATTTAACATCTATTACTGGTAAATGGTCTAGAAATTTAAGTCACAAAAATATTTAACATAAGCAAAAAAAAAAAAAAAAAAACATTTTCTTTTTAGGTAGTCGAGAGATTTTCTTTTCTGGAAGAAATTTGTAATATAACTAAACTAAATTTAGGAATACTCCAGCTATTATTCTAAAACTACAGAAGAGCTATAAGCAAATCAAGGTGAAATAAATTTTTAAAAAATTGAACACCTATGTACAAAGTACACTCAACTCATAACAATGAAACTAAGTTTTATTGAGAATTTTAAAACTGAACATTTTTGAATTTGCTATTACTCAGATGAAAACAACCATGTTTTAAAATATGTTTTTCCTACATATTTTAAAGTTACAAAATTCTAAAAAAAATTTTTGGACCTTTATTTTGGAAGACCGGACTTCATATACTATCTGTTGTGTGTACAAATATATATTTCAGTATACAGTAGAACAATTATCCAAATTATTAAGAGAAACACAAAGAAAATTAAAATTCCTTATGTGCAATAAATATTTGAAACTAATTTTTTTTCTATCACTGTTATCCACAGACAATACAATGAAATCTCTTAGTAATAGATTTACAAGCATTAGATATTCAAAAAGTACTAATGCATGCTAATTAATACAATACATGCTAAATATAGTAATACGATGCTACCAATTTTAAATCACATGGCAAATTTTAAGATTTGCAAATAAGGAGAAAAGGAAACAAGATGTTGAAGTGAAGATTCCTGTTATATTTTATTATGTTACGCAAATTAGCTGCAGATGTGATTTATATAAACTTTTCTTAAGATCAAATACAAAAGGATACAATTAACATTTTATTTTTTGACACAAAAATCAATTCCAAGTAAAACTAGAGCTGTAATCTTGATAAACTATACCTTAATATTTGTACAGAGATAAATTTATAACAATGAAATATGTATGATGGATTAATAAAAGCATAAAACATTTCATTTTATAATGGGGAAAATTAAAAATATAACCCTAAAATCTAGCGTTTCTCTCTTTAGGCGGAAAAACAAATTATAAATTTCAATGTTTGGTTAGAGAAATTTAAACTCAGATATTAATTATTTATAATAAAGTTTTACATTACGTGTAATAATTTTGTTTCCAAAAGATATTAAAAATTAATAAGCTTTTGATAATAAAAATAAATATCAAATCATTAACTAAAATAAAGGGGAAAATACACTGAGGCAAGTTTATTGTGAACAGCACATGAATTAAAAATAAAAAATATAAATTAAGAAACTTGAAAAAGTAAAATTAACGAGGTATTGATTTGAATGCGTGTATAGTAAACTCCTTTTAATACTTATAATCATAACTGTAACTAGAAGTGTCTGAAAACAAATAAAAAATCTTTAACTACAATAAATAATTTCCAGTGCCATTAGAAATACAAACATTTAAAAAAACTCATTAAAATGAGAAAAAATTACATTTTTTTTGTTAATATTTTAAAAAGCACAGTAAACTAACTAATTTTGACAAAAACTCTGTGACATAAATTCTACTGTATATACATGCTAATATAAATTGATAAAGATTAAGCAATATGCTAATTATTTCATTATGTAAACATTTAAAGAGCTTTAAAAAATTTGCATGATACACAAAATTAAACTAACTTTAAAATACATAGTAAAATTTTTGTATATTATACATCTAATTTGAATAATTTAAGCTAAAGGTTATTTCACCGGATAAATAAATTAAAAAAAATAAATTAAAATTTAAATTAACAGCACTTTTTTAAATTCCAGTTCAGTTCATTAGATCATAACCATTTCAGGTACACATTTTCACAATACAACTTTTTAACATTGAGAAAGACATGCACAGTTACATTTACTACATCTACGACATTATGCATCCAATACAACATCTATCTGATATAAATTGTGAAAAGACACATTTTAACAAAATTAAATAAAGTGACATAGATATTATTAAAATGCTTTACTTAAGTAACATCAATTTTTATTATTGCTTATTTATGATTGTATTTTTACTCCACATTTAAGGTAACATACAGCATAAAACAGAAAAACCAGATAATTATGCACATTACTATTTATTCTCATTCAGGTACAAGTGCATGTAAAATTGTCATTTCAAACAGTTATAAATTTTGAGTTTTATATTGTAAAAGTAAAATCTATATAAGTTAATTTTTTTTTATTTTAATAATTACTGGAACAGAACTTTAATTTTTTAACAGAAGATAGAGAAATATTTAAAATAAAGTGTTTTCAACACTGGTTTTTAATGCTCAATGACATTCCATAAATTCACAAGAAACTTTTTTTTATCTTCCAAAAACAAAACAGTCAAGGGTCTGAATAAAAACAGTGAGTAATAATTGTTGATTGCAGAAAAAGAATTATATGGAAATGAGTGAATAAATGAAAGACATTCTATAACAGTCTATTGCTGGTGGGTGCCTATAGCTTCTCTGCTTGAAAAATTCACAATGAAAAAACTTAAAAAGATGATGACAAAGTTAAGAAGAAATGAATATTTTCAGCTTCAATCTTGATGCAATTTTACAGACATTGACACCTAACCAACATCTATCACAAGCTGTTCGTTCACCTTCTAACAGGTAAACATCAATTTAAAAATCCTGCTTTATGGAATTGCTGCTATTCTGTAGTGAAGTGGTGTGCATGGCAACCTCAATAGTGCCTCGTCATTTAGACAGCACCAACAAGTTTCATGAGTCCATCAGTTGTCATGGATTTTGGTCGCTCCAAAGGCAAACCCATAGCACGATCCCAGACTAAAGATGCCATTACACCCAGAGCTCGAGATACACCAAAAAGAACAGTGTAAAACTGCATTTCTTTCATTCCATAATACTGAAAATAATAAGAAATGTTAATTGTGCTTTTTAAATTTATTTAAGAAGCCAAATAAAAATCATATATGTAGTCAGAACATCAGAAATAAAAAGACATATCAATTCTGATTATACTTTTTAAAATATTAAAATTCATCATTTAAGGAATTCTAAGAAAAGAGGCAATTTTTATTATAGTATTGAAAAAATATTTTTTAAAACCATAAATAAGTTTATATGTAATGCTTTGGGTTATTAGGTATGACCTTGTGAGGGAATAGTTTAATAAAATCTTTTATATGCCTTGATGAATGTTAATTCATTAGTGAAGTAATATTACCTGACTATGCACTTTAAATTAATCTTAAATATCTAATCAAATGTTAACCAATATTTAAAAGAAGTTTAGATGCCTCCTATTACATAATCTGCCCATAAGTATCCGGACACCCAGTGACACGAATTCAAAGAGTCCTGAGACATATTAATAGGATGTTGGTCCCTTTCTTCATAAATACAGCCTGCACATGTCAGGGGAGACCTTCAACCAGTTTCTGATAGGAAGCAATAGGAATCTATTTCCAGGCATCCTTCAAAGCTGAAGTGAGTAAAGGCAGAGAGAACGGTTGATTTGGACAACTACGTAATTTGCATTCTAATTCCTCCTCAATGTGTTCTGCAGGATTTAGATCAGACCATGGCTATGTGTTTGACTATTTCATCAAACCATAGCTGCGTTAGTCTTGAAGTATGAGTGGAGCAGTTGGAAGAGAAATGAGCTTTCCTTGAAACATTACGATAGTTCAGAATGTTCACAGTCTCAGAGTTCATGTTTACAATTACAGGAACTAAAGGATCCCCGCCAAACCATGAAAAACACCCCACCACCACCATGATGCTGCTATCACCAAACTTTTTACAGCTGACCCAATGCAACCCCCCTTAAGCAGGACTTGCCAGGCATTTGCCAAACCCAGATGCATCAATCAGATTGTAAAGAGAGATCCATCACTCCAAAGACCATTTTTTCACATGTCCATAGTCCAATGACAGTGAACTTTGCATTCTGGGGAGTGATATTCAGCATGTGAGTGGCTACACAACCATCAAATTCCAGGTTTTAAACTCTAAACAAATAGTCCTACTGCTAGCACTAACAACTGCGATGAACTTTGGAATTCCTGAGTGATTTCAATCAATGAGGGACTTGTGATTTTGATTCCCTGCCCTTTACAGAGTTCTATGATTGCATTCATCAATTTTTTTCGGTCCGCCACTTTGTTTTTCTGCAGTTTCCTTGCCTCAAATGTTTCCACTCTTCACAGCTACATAACTTGCAGTGAGTTTTGGCTTCTGTAGAAAGTCTGAAGTGCACAAACTAATATCCCACAAAGGTGGCTTCCCAATATAAAGCTACAATCAAAATCCTAAAGCTTTTTATTAATTAATCACTGTCTCACAAATGCATAAATAAAACCTGACAAACTACTACTAACACTCTTATAGTTTAGGGTTATGCATCAAATCATGTCATCTGTCAGATCCATTTCTTAGGGGAAGGGGTGCCTGATACTTTGGGTTACATATAGTGCATATCCTTGATAATACAACTCTAGAGCTGTCAATGATTGCATTTTAAAAATTATTGCTGCTTAACAGCAAATCAATTAAACTACTTCTTGAAATCCAGCTCAATTTACTTATAGATTAAACAAATTATAAAGAACTCTTCTGACAGTTTAACTCAACTTGTGGAAACTCTTAAGCATTTTCATTTTTTATATTTAATTTTGACAGAAACACAACTTTTACTGAATTTTAGCTCATTATACTAATTTATTTCTTATTATAAGGAGAGAGTAAAGTGATTTGTTTACAAGGAAACTTGTAATTTAGTACTGGGGGCTGTAGAAAAATTACATGAATGCTTTTCTTAAATCAGATTTCTCTTAATATATTTTTGTTAGAAGGGAAGAAAATAATCTTCTAACCCTTAAATCTAAAAACTGTACAGAGCTAATTTTTTTAAGTATTCATTTAAAGAAATAACCCTCACCCCATAAACTTGCCCCTAAATAATTATAATATTAAATTTTTTTTGAAAGTTTTAGATTTAAAATTATAAAAAATAAAACTTAAAAAACATAATGAACATTTTAAATATATTCCCTTAATGCTCCAAAATATATTTACCTGTAGCAAAACACCACTGTGAGCATCAACATTGGGCCATGGGTTTTTAACTTTTCCTAATTCAAGCAAGATTGGTGGAACAACTTTATAAATAGTAGAAACCAATTTAAACATGGAATCCTGTGGAAGATGTTTCAATGCAAATTCTCGCTGAGCAACATAACGAGGATCGGTTTTCCTCAATACAGCATGTCCATAACCAGGCACAACCTGCAATATAAAAAAATTGAAAATTTACTATATATTATTTTTCTTTGTTAAAAAATGAGGATAAAATTAAACTAATCTAAGATAACTTAGATCATCTAATTTGGAGAAAAGAAATTTTAAGAAATAATTTCATAACGTATTTTAGTTTATTAACTTTTCTACCAAAATCATACGTTTGTTAAATAAATACGTCATTAAATTTTTTAAAAAAAGAGCTTCAAAATCAAAACTCTGACATAAAAGGTACTAAACTATAATAGAAAATTCAAACAAAAACTATAATACACTATATTACATCAAACAAAACTATAATAGAAAATTTTACAGACTCATTTTGATTGATTGAATATTAGCATTGCACTGTTCAGCTACAAGAAGGCTTTTGGCAACGGATCACGTAATTTTGAACCACGGTCAAGTGACGTGGACGACACCTGAGCTGGCACCCCCTCTCCTAACTACCACACCAACAAGAGGACGTTTCAGCTCTCGACAGATTTAACATGCATCGCTGCCCAACACAGTGGGTCTTTAGTGGTACTGGGCTCGAACTCGTGACAAGGCAAGCCACGATCTGATACCTATACCACTCGGCTACCGCGGCCAGACTCATTTTGAAACCAATTTTCTAAGAAATATAAAAAAATATATATTTGTCCCCTTCTAATTTAATACATTCCTTTTCAAGTAAGGTGTAAATGAATGACATGTTTTAGGTTCAGATGAATAAAGCTATTCAATAAAATTGTCTTGCATTTAAGACTAAACAAGAGAGTACTATAAAAAAAAATTTTTTAAAGTCAGTTCCTACTTAGATCAACAAAGAATTTTTTTTATTTTAGCTACTTTTTATTAAATAGTTACAATTAATATAAATATGGCAGAATCACAACAATAAGCTGTAATTAATTTTTATTAATTATCATTAAAGTATCGTATTGTCATCCAAAACAATTGTGCATATAAAATTTCAGTTCATCTGAATGCCTTAAAACGTGAGAAAAAAACCTTTTCAAGTTTTGACACAAGTCGCCAAAATGGTACCGACGTGGCTTTATTTATAATTCTTTAATTAGTTTTAACCAATAAATATTTATTAATTATAATTAAATTACTGTATTGTCATCCAAAATAACCATGTATATAAAATTTCAGCTCAATTCAGCGCTTTAAAAGGTATTTTATTAACGATTGAAAATTTCACCAAGATAAATAAATATATAGAGAGTGAGCTAATAGTAGGAATTGAAAAAAAACTTGCATTTAAGAGATATAATACAAGAATCTTTAAGATCCTTTTTAAGGTTTTATTCATTTTCAATTACGTAATAAGCAATAATTCTGATAAACTATTTACTATAATGTGTTACTGGCAGAGAAATTATTAGAAACATATGTTTTACATTTAACACATGCATGCTTAAAAGACGGTAAAGATATTTTTATCTTGAAGATTCTTATTATACTATCAGATTTTGCATTCCAGTTTAACCAGCTTCAAATCAAGATTGTCTTAGCTTGCTATGAGCATTGACAAAGCCACTCAAGGACACTCTACCAACTATTGGGTTGTATTTCAGAAGTTTTTGTTTTCCCTAATGGGGAAAACTTTATGCTAATTGATTATGGGAGGATATTGCAGAAAATTTAGTTCATTTTTCGGTATTTATCAGTTATAAAGGTTGCTATCCCAAGTTGTCATCAACAAGAACATAGGTAACATTACTAATCTATGATTGCTTCTGAGCTAAAATCCATCTGTGTCTGATACCAGGGCACATTAAAGAAGTTTTTCAACCCAATCGTTAACTGTCAGACTTTTGTTCTCAGAATCCTAGATTGAGATAACTTATTCTCCATACAAATATCAACAGTACTCTGACAATCTACAAAATTTTACCTTCATTTCATGCCAAATAGCTATTTGCTAAAAATTATCTAAAAGGTGTGCACTCATTAACAAAATTAATTTACATTTTGGAATACACTGCCAAACATTGGATTTGACCCTCATTTAAAACATGTTAAGCTTGCAAGTCGAACTTTATTTTTAAAAATTTAACTCATGCAAAGAATAGATATTCTAGCTAGTTATATTTATAAATTAAATAACACAGAAAAATATTAAGTGCACAAAAAGCCTTAAAAAATTACTGTGAGAAAATAATTTACCTGTCCAGATTTTAATGTCTTCCATACAAATTCCTTCATCTGATCTTCAGTTACATCAGAACCAAGTTCTTTTTGTAATTTGGTAAGCCAAACAAGGACTTCCTAAAATAAAAGCAATATATGTACTAATATATTTTAAGATAAATATAAATATATTAGTACAAATTTAAAAATAAACAAAACATTCATTTACAAGAAATTATACAAGCCCATTTTTTTAAGCAATTTTCTCATTTACAAGGCCACCTGTGTATATATCAGTCTTGTTCAACTGGTACGTTGTGTGCCCCCGGCGAATATATCCATCCTTCCGAAATGAGGCTCTTTTCTTTGCGCTGTTATCAGTTAAAACTATTCCGAAGTCTTTGGAAGGCAATAAAATAACCTTGACAATGCTAATAAGGGATCAATTTATTTCAAAGAAAAATTTGCTTATTTGTACCTTTTCTTTCCCTCCAAAAACAACACAAACACCTATGAGGAAAATAGTGACCCAGAGGAGCAATTGTGCAACTTTTAACTAGCAGCTAAGGGGTTAAACTAAAATTTAATATATTATTGATATTGAATAAATTTAATTAATGTGTAAATAAATTTTTGCAACTCTAAATTTAATATATTATTGATATTGAATAAATTTAATTAATGTGTAAATAAATTTTTGCAACTCTGCAAGCTTTGTTTATGATGCATTAAATTGATACTCAAAATTATACAATGAGATCAGATAATTCATGAGATAACACTTCCAAGCAACAAGAATTAAAATAAAAGCACTAATTTAATATCCATCCACTACAGATTCTTCAGACAAATAGATGTAAATTTTTGTCATGTTGGGGTGATAACATTACAATTAATGGCCATTTTGGATAGATAACTATTTGCCATCAAAAGTCTACTCGAAAAATCATATTAAAAATTAATATCAAATGAAATGCAGATAGATGGATATCAAATTAATGCTTAATCAATAAACATCTTACAAAAGGCTCTTTCATGTTATAGATCAACATAAATATTTTGTATCAATAATTTATGTAATTGCACAATAATTATATATAATGCAAAAAATTTTAGAAACATTCCTTAATGTAAAATTTTACAACTTAATACATATATAGAGAAAAAAATTTACAAGAATATTTATTTCCATAATTAAAACTGACAGAACTGATTCACTATCTCATTATCAATTTATTTAAATAATATGTAACAATTTAAAATGGTTGTACAAAAATTAATTTTGAACAAATATTTCACAATTTTAATTTGTAAACAAATAACATTGTTTAAGGTCAAAATATTTTTAAAAGCTGAATTATAATGAAAACCCCCAAATCAAGGAAATTTGTAAAGCATAAAAATTCAAGCCTTGTACAAATCTTCAACAGTTTTTTTT
Organism: Trichonephila clavipes; assembly: GCA_019973935.1. Classification (NCBI taxonomy): domain Eukaryota; kingdom Metazoa; phylum Arthropoda; class Arachnida; order Araneae; family Nephilidae; genus Trichonephila; species Trichonephila clavipes. The sequence continues at coordinate 168,255 of BMAU01010900.1, forward strand.
TTACCTGATTTGCAAGGCCATGAAGAGGTCCAGCCAATCCATTCATTCCCGCAGAAAATGAAAGGTAAGGATCAGACAATGCACTGCCAACTAAATGAACAGTATGGGCACTTACATTACCTCCTTCATGGTCACTATAATAAGATAAATGATTATATAATTATCAAATATATATTTAAATTGCATCATGATTATGATTTTTGTTTGTAACTCTACAGATATAATACAGAAAAATAACAATTGAAAAAAAAAAGACATTTTCACCAGATTGTGCAATATTTGGAAAGTCTGTTACAGATAAAAACAATTACACTTTTATAGCAAGAAGAAATGTGATACAGAACTATTTAAAACACTAATTCAGTTTTAGTGCCATAATAAAATTAAAAATACAATCTGTACACAAAAATAAAAATTGTTAAAATTCTAATTGGTAATTTTTCTTTTTTTTCTCTCAAAACTTCCAGTTATTATGGTTTTATGTAAATCTTTTATTCAAGAAACTTAGCATTATAATTTATGAAAAATAACTGTTCACATAAATTTAGACTAGTTTTACATAGAATTTGTACATAATTTAAATGAAAATTGGTTAAGACATTGGTTGAATTTCAGGATAAAGTAGGAAATGGAAATTGCCACCCATAACAGTCTAAAACAGTGGTTCTTAAATGGTGGTCTGGGGACACCTGGGGGTATGCAGAGCCTTACGAGGGGGTATGCGAAGGTGTCATTTAATGTTAAGATTTTCTTCTTGTATAGACTCTGAAAGGGCTCATGGAAAAATTGAAAGATGCCCATCCTAAACCAGATCATTAAATCACCTCCTAGAACATGCATTTCAATCAAAAATATTAAATCAGGTGTTTTTTTTTTACTGTTTGTAACTACAGAGCCATTACTACAGCATAATATTTCCAAAAAAATTGTAGAAACATTTGTGCAAAAACTACGAAATGGATTCATAGGGTGGCAATACAGCAATGATTGCATTTAAATCACTCAGTCATGCATTGGGAGTAAGGAAGAGGTATTCAAAATCTTAGGGGGCTGCGACATCAGGTTTATACATAAGGGGGAGCGATCGATTGTTTAAGAACTGCTGGTCTGAAGTATTATTTTAGTAATAAAATTATTGGACTTGACTGTGTAGCAATTATCACAAAACATGTAAAATTAAAAGCAATCAGTATTTCAATAGAGACATTTTCATACAATTTCAAATTACTGATTAACAAGTTACTTTACAAAAATCGGAATTCTATTCTAAACTGTTCTGCTATAGGCTAAGGCTTTCCAATTTGTTCCTTTCAACAGTTTTTTAGTCTTTCTGAAGGCCTCCCTACACTAAGTTAGTCCAGGTGTTTTTAGTACCTTGATTGTCAATCTTACCAATATATCATTTTATAAGGTATAAATATTACGTTGTAGGTCATAAAAATATTTTAAAAGTAATATGAATAAAATTTTGTAACAAAGGTACCTTGACAAAAAAAAAAAAAAAAAAAAAAAAAAAGAATTGATCAGAAAATTTAGGATGATTTGATTTATAAAAATGAATACACTAAGGTAAATTTAAAGGTAAGTGTAATTAATTACATACAATGACATTAATAAATTTTTTTTATGGAAAATAGAGCAAAATTATCCAAGTTTCAAATTAAATTTATATATATATATATAATTATTAACTTAACTCAACTCAGTGGTGCAACAGCCCATGGAGGCCAAGGCCTACTGTGCCTAACTCAGTACACACGACCTTAAGCCCAGAGGTGCATAAGCAGATGTTCCGGTTAGGTAGTCAACCTGACCCGAAACCTCCAGTGTTAAGTTCCAAGCACACACAAGCTTGGTACTCACTTATCGACCACAGAGGGGATGAAAAGATGAGTCAACCTTGTTCAGCCAAAGGTTTGGACCTCGAATCTGTGGTGTGGAAGAGCGACACACTAACACTCAGCCACTGGGCTTCATATATAATTATTACATCCATAGAAATAATAATTAAGCTAGAAGTCAATTTGAAGATTATGACAAAGCAATAACCACCAAAAGCATGAATGTTAAAATTTTTTTTTAGGGTTTTTTATCGTGTACAAACTCTGAAAACTGTAGATAGAATATATCTATGGGCATCTCATCAACTCTCTTTAAAGGTAAGAAGCAGCACACTATTCTCTAAAGATAAATTTATTCAATGACACCAACCATAATTATTTTGTGCTTTTTCCCTTTAAATATGTAACTTCATTTCCCCTCTAGCATAACCTATCATAAATAAAATTTTAAAGGTATCATTTTAAAGGTAGCCCACGTTTTTTAAAGTCATCCATAATAAGTTGGTTCGTATTTTTTAAATTAAATTCCTAATCAAATTTGGAACTGCCTAAAAGCCACTTTGAATTAAGGTATTTTACAAGATGAAAGTAAGCGACCCCAATGGGAAATAATTTGCAGTTTGTATCAATACTGTTATCAGATGCTGCGGTAAAAAAAGACCTTGTTTCATACATTTAATCATATACTCTTTCTGACTAGAAGCTAGTTCACTAATCACATCAGATGTTTTAAGCCTTCCATATATGTACTGCTCGGTAATATCATATTTTGGAAAAATATTCCAAAAAAGAGGATCAGCATAATCAGCTTGAGTCAAAGATACATTATGTTCTACAAGGAAAGATATAAATACTTTAGCCCCTTTTATATATGACTGAACATCGTCCTTCTTTTGTTAGACTATATTACAAAATAACTAAATTGACAAAAACAAATAGTTCGGTCACATGAAGCATACTACAAACATGAGCAAAGTTGAGTTCTAGAAAGCTTCTACAGTGGAAAGAAAAAAAAGTTTCCCAAAATGAAATTGCATCCACGAATTAGTAAGGAACAAAAAGCTACAGAAATACAATATGCACTGTTTGCATAACCCACTTCTACAACAAACTTCACAAGCTGTAAGAAAACAAACAAATAAAAACAAAAAAAAAATTAAAGAGTTTTTAAAAATTTAATGGCTATAAGTTTTACAAATTTCATCTACTTATTTATGGTTTTTGTGAATGCTGAAATGATTAATAATAGCAGTAGGAAAGAAAATAGTTGGAAATTTTGTGAAAATGTGTAAAAATGAACAATCTAGGCAAAAAAGTGTAACAAATGCTTGAAAAGTATATATTTTACATGCAAGTAAAAGTTGGCAGGCATGTACTAATCACACGAACTGTAAATTTTCAGGGTGATTTTTATATATAACAGCTTTATTAAATTTGATAAATAGGCAATTTAATGATGGTTGTTTTCCATTTTAAAATAATTACACATAATATAAATCACTCAATTTTTCAAAATTTTAAATCATAACTAGATGTTTTTCTTTAGAAAAATTCATCTGTACACAAACCTGTGAATGGTCAAGTACAATCTCATAAGCTCTGTAAATTGGGGATCATCATAGCCAAGCATTGAGGTAAAGTTGTGGGACCAATCTTTATTTGTATCAATAGCGCCAATGTTGCTGCCATCACGGTACAAATTTTTGTAAATAGTAGCTGCTATAGGTGGGAGTTTTGCGATAAGACTCATAGCATCATCATAAGTCAGCTGTAAATTAAGATATTCGTTGCATCTTTAAACATATAAATTTATAAGAGATAAATGCAAACACGTATACAAATTATTAAATAGAAATCAAATCACCTCCCAGTACTTGGCTTTTGATACACCTTCACTGTAGGCTTTAGCAAACACACTTTCTGTGTTACATGCTGTTATAGCAGCAGAAAATTGAGACATTGGATGTAAATTGGAAGGGAAGTTATTTAACATTGTTACAACATGAGGTGGTAAGTCTGCCATTTCAGCCCACTGATTGGATAAATGCTTCACCTAAAAGAAAGTAAAAACTTGTTAAATAGAAATATCATGAGCTTAATATTAATTATCATAAATTTGAGAAATTGATAATTTAAAGGAAAAGTAACTGAAACTCTTAAGGTAACACAGCATAACTCAATTGACAAAAATCGATAAAAAAAAAAATCAAATGAAGTGTATTTAGTTTAGATTACCCTTAACATACTTTTCTATAATCTCACAATATTTGATAGCTCTAAGTTTAAAAAAACATGGAGTTATGATAACTTTTACGTTCTTTTTTATTCACATCCAAATGGAAAATCTAATTTTTAAACTAATTTTTAACTCAGTACGGTAAAATAATTAATAACTTTCCTTTTTTTTAAAATCTAAGACTTTTTCTATTGAGTCAAAAGCTTTAAATATTTTTCCTAACTTTCGTTAATAATACATGTAACAAAAGTTGGTATGCATTTTTGAATCAAAGCAATATTTATTTTTTAAAAATAATTGAGTTTAAAATTTATGTATTTTTTACGGAATTTTCAACAAGCATTCATAAAAAGTATAGTACAAATACTAATTTTGTTATCACAAAACCCATATAAACTTTTATTATACATGGTTCGACATAATAGAAAATCAAATTGCATGTCTATACGTCAATTTTTGTCGAAGAAGTAGCATTTGAAAATCAGTTCAAAAGTTTTAAGTTTTTTCCTTACAAAATTAAATGGTTAGCTTTTTATAAAATTTTAAGCACAAAATATGTTTTACATAATATATACATATAGGGGGCAACCAAAACAATTTTGAAAATCATCAAAAAAAAAAAAAAAAAAATTCAGGTAAATCGTAACATGTCCCCTTAAATCAATTACAATAATGAATTACTATCACATTTCTTCCTGTGAAATATATTAATGTAAATACACAGTAACATATTTTAATTTCATAGTGAGAATTAGAGAAACATATCATAAAAGTAAAAACAAAGCTGAATCTTTGTTATAAGGTTTGGATTTTTTAACATAGCACTTATACAAAGCTATTGGTGTGAAGCACATTATAATTTTGAGTCCTGTCCCAGTAAAGAAAATAACATCTGATCCAACACTCCTCTTTCTAAACTTCCTTACCATGAGGACTATGAATTTCCACAAATTTAACATGCATCAAACCCTCTACCTGGCAGGTCTTTAGTGCCATCAGGACTCAAATCCATTAGACAATATTGACCACAAATTTACGACCATGGCCACTGGGCTACTACCATGTTATAAGATGCTCATATTTGTGTTTTTAAAATGGAAAATCAATAATTTACAATCTTTTCATTTTGTTTCTGACCAGTATTTTCACACATTATTTAAGATCCAAGAATATTTTTAGAAGCACTGTAATCTGGCAATAAACTTCAGTTTAATTTAGTAAAAGGGAGGATTTAGGTCAGAAAAAATTAATTTTTTACCTGTTCAGCAGTTGGTACATCACCAGTCATTAACAACCAGAAAAGACCTTCAGGCAGTGGTTCTTCTCCTCCAGGAACTTTAGGAAGTTGTTCTCGGCACTCTGGAATGGTTAGATCACGGAAACGGATTCCTTCTTCTGGATCAAGGTGAGAAGTTTCTGTCACCAAGCTTTTCATGCCTCGCATACCCCCATAGATCTGATAGGAAAATTATATTAAAAATATATTAGTTATGATCCATTAACACACACTCTTATTACTTTTTAAAAATTATCTCAAAAAAAAAAAAAAAAAAAAAAAAAACCACCACGACAACAAAATTGAATTTTTTGAGAATTTATATAATTTCAAAATTAAATACTATACTGTTCAAATTAATTGGGACAAACATGTTTTTCTTGTTTGAGTTGGTATGTGATTACTAATAATGTCCAGAACCACCTCAAACCCATTATGTTTGCTTTTAGGTAGTGTGACAGATCGACTTTGACTATAATTTATTCATTTTAGTGTAACAGGAGCTCAGGGGTGAGCCTTTCAGTGGGGCAGCTGAAATGTTGTGTTCTGTCTAACACGTGTTACTTATACTTGTTCAAAGATGGATATTACTCCAAGGAAACGTTCTAAAATAAATTGCTCTCAATGAGCACACTTCTATGGCTGTGAGAGAAAACTGTGGCAGTTAGTGTCACTGAATTAAGTTATTTTATGAACATTTGAAAATTCTGGATTGTCTCCAAAAAGAAAACAAAATGTAGGCGCAAGTGGAAAACTACTTTAAGAAATGATAAAATTTTAATAAGTAGCAAAATAAATCCAAAAAAGAAAAGTATAGACATTCGAAGGGATTTATTGGATAAGGGTGTTGAAGTGAGTACCTAAACTACATGGAAAAGGCTTCTCGAAGGTGGCCTTAAGGCAACAAGACAAAGGAAGAAAACTATTTCTAACTCAGAAAATGGTGAAAAAATGTTTAGCATGGACCAAAAAATACTGATCACGGACTGTTAACGACTGGGAGAAGGTTACTTTGAGGGATGAAACACTTATTTGTGCAGGGATGCAAATCAAGTGTAGTTAGACAAAGTGCAGTTGTGAAACTTTGTTACCAGATCATATCCAACAGATTGTAAAACACCCTTCTAAACAGATGTTTGGGGTTTTTTTCGCAACAAATGGCCCTGGAAGCTTAGTTCCTCTTAAATACATGATGAATTCTGTCAAATATATAAAAAATATTATGTAGTAGGATTGTTCCATTCATGCAAAACATTTTATGGAACATTCAACGTGACTTGGTACTTTTGTCAAAATTCGAAATTGGTCCATACTTTTACGCGGAAAATAAAACAAAAGTGCTCGATTGTCTTGAAAATTCCCTAGACTTAAATCCTATTCAAAACTAATGGCATATTCTCAAGAATCGTTTATCTAAGATGAATTGTACAACAACAGAGCAAATGATAAAAAGGGCTATACTAGTAGTGTGTTCCCAAGATGAAGAAATCAAGAACATGTGTGTGCTACTCTAGTGAAGTCAATGCAAAGACAGGTTGAAAAAGTTATTTCTGCTAAAGGAAGACCTACTTCATACTAAAATACAGATTTTTCAGTTTATTTAAGGTATGTAATGATAAGAAGCTGAGGGGGGTAGAAAAATAAATTTTTTCCATTTGTCCCAATTAGTTAGAACAAATTAGTAACAAAGGCTGAAAAAGCAGCCATACTAAAAATTGAAATTTAATGAATCAGGCAACAAAAAATATAGTAAATGAATGCAAAAACATAAATAATCTTTCAATTACTTGGTCCACAGTTATTTCTCCAATAACTTTACTTCCATACACTTCACGGAATTTTTTGACAGATTTTTGATGTTCAATAATCTTTTTTGCCATTAATCCTTTCAAATCCTATTAAAATAAGAAATTAATTAGCAATTATGTAAAGACACTATATTAAATATTTTGCAAGAAATGACAAAATTTCCTTACTGTAGTATCACTGAAGTTCTTTGATAGAACTGAAAGGGGCACAAATGTTGCCTGAAAAGAAAGAAAAAGTGATATTACATAAATAAATATAAACAGTGCAAACATATACCTAATATAATTGAATACTATGATTATATATAGTCCTGAATTTAAGTTAAATACATTTATAAAATGCAATACAATTATTACTTATTTTCCACACCAAAATAGTAACTGTTAAGAAAGGAACACTATGTTTCTCTCTCAGCTTAATAAATAATCATTCAAAACAGTTCAAATAGTGCTAAAGGCACACAATACTAGTAAGCCATTACATAAAATAGTAGAGTCACATTAAATCAATTTCCAAGATTAAGTACTAAATTAAAAAGTAGATTTTGAAGATCAAGAGAACTTATTTCACTTCAATAAAATTTTGCTGGTTGAAATAACTTCATATATATTTTTAAACATAAAATAATTCTTTTTTGATCATAGAAATCAATTGTTAAGCTTTTGTTGGTTCATAAATAAACAAATATCTAAATTTAAAAAAAAAATGGTCAGCTTGAATTTAATACAAGAAAATAAGGTACTTATGCATTATACCATCAAACAATTTTGCCAAATAAATTGCTGTGGCTAAATGCTGTTATTGTGATTCTTATTTTGGAATATGCTTGGAAATGGTTTTCCCATTATTGATTGCATGTTTTTATTTGAAGAAATTGGTTAATGATGTAATATGTAAGTACAGAAAATGAACAACTTCTTTCAAGATAAAATTAATAGCAGCAAAAGAAATGGAAATTAAATTCTAAAAATATATTTTAATGCTGAAGTTACATAATATTAAAACTTCATTCAGATCAACCAAAATAATTCCTTCCATACTTTAAATACTTTACGTTATAAAACATTGTGCAAAAATGCATGAATTCATGAAGAATTAAAAAAATATTCTTCATAATTTTAAAGCAGAAATAAATAACAAAGCAATCAAAAGAAAATATCTCCTTTTTTAAAATACATAAAACTTATTCTATTCTTTCCAACATAAAATATATCTTTAGTACAGTTTCACACATTGGTGCAGCACCATTAGTTATAAAAAAATAATAATAATAATAATATGATATAAGTTCAGAAAAGTAAATTTGAAAAGATGAGAGATCAAAAATACATATTAATAAGGGAATTTTAACAAAAATATTTAAAACAGTTGGCAGCATTTTTTTTATGTGCTTGTATTTTATATATAAATCTTTCTAATAAAATTAATCAGACAACTGAAAGGGAAAAAAATCAAAACTTGAGAGAAAACAGGGCAGATGAAATATCACCTAATAAGATAATGGAAAGATAAAAAAATAACAATTCAGAGCTTCAAGATAAGTTTTGTCAAGAGTGAACAACACTGAGTTAAAGTACAAAACTTTGAGGAATCAGGATATAATTAAAAGTGAGTAAATAATATTCTTTAATATAGAAATATTTTGAATTATAATAAAATTAAGGCTGTTGTGATTTCAACTAAATTCTTATAAAGTTTACATTATTTTGTTTATTGAAAATCAAGTACAAAATGATAAGATCTTTTCTCGCTCCAAAATTCGTACATGAAGTTTAACTATTTCTTTAAAAGATAGACTACATTTCTTTTTCTAAATTAATACCTGACTAATAAAATAACATTAAAATCATGAGGAACAATTCAAAAACTGACTCTTCAGTACTAATACATTTATAAGCTATCGCAAAAAAAAAAAAAAAAAACAGTATTGTCAAATTACTTTTTTTCATAAAACATCCATCAAAAACAAAAATAAACAGTTTAATTTAAATCATTCACTGCCACATAAATTTAGAGTGTCTTGCCCTGGATGCCAAGGTTTTATTCTAAAGAAAACATGAACTTTTACAAAACATAATAATATTATAAGTTACTGAAGTAATATTGTAATGGCATTACAGTAATTTTATTGAAAAAAAATCTATAAGATAACTTGTAGTTGTGTGGTGTCACTGAATAAGATTCCTGTACTCAGGGCCACACTACCAGTTACTTCGTAGTTTTTTTTTTTCAATAAAAATTTTCATAAGGTTTTCTTTGATTTTACAAGTTAATCACCTAATTTCATCTGGCAAGAGTCAAATGTATAATGTTATACTAGATTTTCACAAACATGGTCAATGATCCTCACTGGGAAATACCTATAAGGGGATGGTATTTATTGAGTTATAAAGCAACAACAATGGATTGATAAGTAATAATTAGCAAACCTTAGGAAAATCGTTCGTTGGTACAAGAAAATTGCTGTACCCTACTTTGAAATAATTCTGCAGAATGCATGCATATATAGCCAAAGAAATCGAGGAAATAAAAAGATGAGGATACATCAATTTGGGAATCAGTTATGCATTAATTTGATGGCGACAGCAAAGCAATATAATACAAATACAACTGATTTTCATCACTTAGAACAGGAGTGTCTAACACGCGGCCGCCAGTACGTAAGTTGCGGCCTGTCGACTCTTTTTAAAAATGTTTAAATATGTATATATAAATTTACCCTCAAACAAATTTCAAAATGAAAAAACTTTAAAAATGTTTAAATATCAGATTTTTAAAGTTTTTTCATTTTGAAATTTGTTTGAGGGTAAATTTATATATACATATATATATATCTACAATGTATTTGCCTGTTACCTGTTCATGTTTTAAAATAAATCCTTTTTGATAATAGAAATGTCCTTTAGATTAAAATAGATTTATATTTTATCAAACAGTTACATTTGATTTTACTATAGTAAATTACTTTTTTAATAAATTTTGAATTGCATTTCCTTTACTATGGATGGTACATGATTCTCTGTGTGTGCGACTTTCATTTCTCCCCCTCCTTTTCTGTTTGGAGTGCCCAAAAAGCAAGAGGCAGTTAGAGATGTCTTTTAAAGTTTAACAAAATTATTCAGGATGGTTAAGATAAAAGGTATAATGTGTATACTTAATCGTTTAAGAATGACAGCACAATTAAATTTCAATAATGAGTAACGAAAGAAATTTTAAAGTAACTCCATAATTTTCAAGAAAATGGCAACTGTAATATTTTAAACATTTGATCATTTATTATTATATTATATAAACATTATTATATTATCTATGTCTGTATACATGAAAAATAATGAAAATAATAATTCATTGTTTTATATTTTCACTCCAATAAATGTTTTTTCTGTCTAAATCTGATATATAAATACATATTTTTATGTGCGGCCCGCGAGATTATAATGCTTTTCCGAAGTGGCCCACAAGGTCATTAGGGTTGGTCACCCTTGACTTAGAACATCTTCCTCCAACAGAAAAAAAATGAATACCTAGAAAGTCATGTCAAATGTGAACAGAAAAAAAAAACAAAAACATAAGACTAGGTATTTTTGTCCAGTGTGTCCCAACAATCAAATATTTTGTGTTAATCCTTGCTTGAAAGCTCATCATACACAGCAACAACAATGAAAATATATCTTTTTAAAAATTTTTGGAATACATTCAACATATATAGAAAATTACTATTATGTTATAATATAATCATCTAAGCAATAATTTTAATAAAAATGAATGGTTAATATATTTTTGTGTGTGTGTGTGTACTATATTAATTTTTCTTTCATTCATCCATTCTTATAAATCCTAACTCAAATGGAGATATGTAATCAATCTAAAATTGTAGCTGACAGTTTTGGTACAAACTCTTAATGCGAGATACCTTGTAGTTGGCAGTGAATGGGTTAATTACAGAATATAAGAGTTCTATAGATTCATCTTCCTAACTCTATAATAATCTCTTCACACATGTTAATAGAAACATAACCTAAATTTGTTACAGGCATAAAAACTTTCCATATTAACTAAAAACCTACACACTAATTACTATGCTGTTGTATATTTTTTTTCTAAATTAAAAGTATGATTTATAGTACAAATGAATTGCAGAGAAGCAAATAAAAATTTAAATACTTAATTTTTGCTAATTTATTTTCAGCTTTTAATAAAATTGTGGAATTTACACATAAACATCACCAAAATTGAATTTGTGTCACATGAATCATTCCTTTTTCCACCCAAATCTCACTGACTGACACCCCCTCCATCCCCCAAGTAAAACATGTCAGTAAGAAATAATTTTTTTTCTCTCTTTTACTATTATAATATTATGGCACAATTTGTGGGATGCTAACTTGACTGTTGTGAAGTACCAACAGTTCTTATTCTTATAATTTTGTATTACAATTCCACAGATTATCTTTGAATTTCAAATAAGTATTTTAATTACTTGCCCTTCCTTTAAAACAATATATTTTTACATTCTTGTACTAAAATTCAATGAAATATAATTGAAAAAGATTAACATTTAAAAAAGTTACTTGCAGAATTTTTAATTAAAGTGTTCGAATGAAGCTGATCAAATGATTAAAACAGAACCTCTTTCTCCTGCCTTTTAACAACTGAAATTTGATAAAATAAGACAATCTGTATTCTATAGTTTTTTTGGTGCAAATGGTTATAAAGTGGTTAGAAGAGTTTTTTTGTTTCCACCAAGCACAATTTATTAGTTCAGGCACCCCTTTTCACTTTACTTTTATGTCCTGATCCAATTTCAAAACTCTGCTCAAATAAATAAATCCCACATGCTTAGTTTAATTTTAAAAAAGCAAAAAAATTACATTAAAAAAAGTAGGTTTAAATATGTATTTTTCACTGAAGAGAAGTATTTAGTTAAGGCAGTTCTAATATGCTGTGCATTTTTATTTAGAACATTCATTTTAGATAAACATAACGTAAAAGAACCAGCTTTAATTCAAAATGTGATCGGTGATAACTTTTAATTTATCATTATCTATTTTATTTGAAATAAATCTCTTTGTGTTAATAGAAATACCTAAATACAGGGCCACTTAGGCACAAGCCTAGGGCAAAAAAAATTTGTAAATCGAAAGAAAGAAAATAATAAAAAATTCCCCTGAATCAAAACTTGCAAGGTTAAAACTGATGCAGGATGGGGGGTAACAATTTGTAGGGTGCTGGGGAAGTTAAAACAGCCCTGATTAAGTATTTATTGAATTCATAAAAATAGCACACATGCATTTGATATATAAAAACTCTACACAATTATGTTACACAACATTATATAAGAATAATATAGAAGAGAAATTCAGAAAAACACACTGTTATCATTTTTTTTCCAGGGTTATAGTTTTTATGACTTTTTTCTTTAAATTTTTTTTAAATAGATTTCTAACAATTACTGCAAAATAAAATTTCTCATTTTGTATAAAGACAAAATATAAATGTTATATAAAATTGGTTCTTCAAAAAGCTAACATTGGTGTTGATTTTTTTTAACTAGCATGTTATTAAACATAAGTTTTGATTGTGAGTGTATGAGCAAAGTTTAGATTAGCAGATTAATAATTCAAAGCAAAGTTCTATATCAGCGACTAGAACTTAAACAAATAATGGTATTAAAAAATAATAAAAGGAATTTTTCTGCCCATAAATTTGTATATAAATAAATTTATTTTTTACTAATATGTAGAAACTTCGGTGCAACATTGCTGCTGTCACATTAGATGATCCTTTTATTTCATTGCTTAAGAGTAATGATTATCACTATTAATATATTTCATAGACAACACACTAAATGTCATTTAAAAAAAAAGCATAATACATTTGACAAAAGATGCAATTAATTTGTTATTTAGAATCTTTATTTCTTAGTTTGACACATTTTTATACTATTTGAATATATTATACATACTCATGAACATGCCTACTTCTTGAGACTAAAAAGAAATAATGTATTTTTTTAAAAAATATACTTTAATATTTTAAAATTTCTATTACTTTTACACATTTAATTACCTTTAAGCAATTTTTTAAGAGTTTCCTACAATTTTATGAATGAATTTTTTTTATATTGATGTTTTTCCTCCTAACCTTCCTCAGTGGCTTGACAGCCTAGGCAGGGCCTTGGCCTACTCAATAAGTCTTTTCCAGGCCAGCCTTCATCCTGCTAGCATTCTCCAATTCTTAGTTCTCAAAACTAGGATATCTTTTTCTAGGCCATCAATCCATCTAAGATTTAGCCTGCCCTTTCTTCGTGCGTCAAAAGATTGAACATTGAAAACTTTTTTAGTGATGCGGTCTTCGTTCATTCTGACAACCTGACTTGCCCATTGAATTTGTGGTATTTTGAAGAAGTTTACAATGTCAGATTCATTGTATGATTGATAGAGCTTGAAATTTGATCGCCTTTGCCACGTTCCATTTTCCTGAATTCCTCCAAAAATAAACCTTAAAATTTTCCTTTCATAAATACCTATCATGTTCTCATATGTTCGAGACATGGACCAAGTTTTACATACATAAGATTAATACTGATCTTAATCAAGACTTTTATACATATTTATATATATATATATATATTTTAATTAAAAAAAATATCTTAGGCAATGAAAAACAGTATAAAATTACTAGTCTGATCCCGTTAATGAGTATCAGAGGTTCATGGTTATTAAACTTTGGATATAATGAATGCAGTGGCGCACATAAAGGGGAAGTCCCTGTGTCCGGACTCCCCATAACCTTTGTGTGTGCGTGATTTTTTTATTGATTTGTTACTAATAATTTTATCAATTAATACTAATTATTCATTCAATAATTCATTGTTGACTGTTTTTTTGTTCAAGATCGAAAAAATCAAAAGAATATGTTAGGTAGCGTATTGGAGTATGACAGACATTCGACCCTGGATCCCCCCGTCCTTGAAAAATTCCTGTGTGTGCCACTAAATTAATGCAAATAACAGTTCTAATATAAATTGAGGGTACTAACGTATTATCGTAACCTATTGGTGACATTAAATGAAACAAAGCGCCCGGTTGCCAATTCAGTGTGTACGACGCATAGGAAATTGGGTTGCCAACTTGGCGATTGTTGCGATAATACGTAAGCACCAAATTGAGTAATAATACAAATCATAACAATTCTATTATTATTATCAATGTTATTCTTTGTGATTGTATAAGCCTTTTGTTTATATTTACATTCCTTTGATACTTTTAAAAATCGAAGATACTCATAACAGAAAAACCTTAACTCTTAAAGTAATCTATATAAAATGGCTGAATATATAACAAATTTTAGACTTGCATATTAGCTCATTGATTGTTTTCGCAAAAACAAGAACCAAGACATAGTGCTGTAATATTCACTATCCCATAATGAAAAAAAATTCTTATGTATGATCTAATGCAATAATCATGTTTTTAAGTTCTGAAAATTCTTCAAAATCTAGACACCAATTTATTAGTTGACAAACTGTGATATGTAAGCACTTCACTGATAAAAAAATCCAAAGTGAAACCTTTTTTTTCTTGAAAAATGAAGATATATACATACACCTATCCCCTGATTTATATAGTCCTTTTTTAACACAGTTAATATAATTTAAAAAATACTACATTTTTTAATTTGTTTGCCTAGTAACATTTGTGCTTATATTTCTAGTCATTTTTAAATTTCATTTTATTCTGGAATTTATTTATTGCAATCTAAAAGTGTGAGGATTTTCAATTTCATATGTAAAATCAAACTTACTGTTTGTGATATTTATCTTTGGTATCTTTAAAAAAAATATTAAAACTACTTAACAGAAAGAGTATAACAGCAGTCATTAAATTATATTCCATAAATGAAGCCACATTAAGAAAAAATGAAAGACTCCATTAGAAAAAAGTGAAGTAGTAATGCTCTTCATGTATGAGCACAGCTCCATGCGAATGAGTGAGAGTGAATATTAATGTCACACTGTTCAGCTACACGAGGGCTTTTGGCGACGGACCACGTAATTTTGAACCATGGTCAAGAGGTAAACACCTGAGCTGGCAACCCCCCTCTCCTAACTACCACACCAACGGGAGGACTTTTCAGCTCTCGACAGATTTAACGTGCACTGCTGCCCTACACGGCGGGTCTTTTGTGGTACTGGGCTCGAACTCATGACATGCCTGCCATGATCCGATACCTTGACCACTGGGCTACCGCAGCTCTCAGCTCCATGCGAAAGAGATAATGCAAATGAAAATATAAAAATAGACCCCAAAACAGATTCTAATTCATATGAATACAATTATAAATTTGTTTCAAGTTACTTTGAAATAAACGACTGAATCATGCACATTTTAGTTCATTTTTGATTTACATGATTTTAAAGTAAAAATTTATTATTTTGATCAATACGATTTTTTCAAAGGAATCTATTTACCATGTAAATTGGGGGGATAGCAAATGAATTTTTATGTTGCACTATTCAGCTACTTGTGGGCTTTTGGTGACGGGTTTTGTAACTTTGAACGATGGTCAAGTGACAAGGATGACACACCCGAGCTGGTAACTCCTCTCTCCTAACTTCCACACCACACCAATGGGAGGATGTTTGAGCCACAACATATTTAACATATATTGTCTACCTCTGCACAGCAGGTCTTTAGCAGTACTATGCTCAAACCCATGACACACTAGTCATGAGTCCATTACTTTGACCACTAGTCTACCACAGCAACTAAATTGAGAAGATAGGTGTATAACAGAAGGAAAAAGTATTAATGTCTGTTCTCATATTCTGATGTCAGCAGAACAAAAGATCAATCTGAATTTAATAAAATAAAAAATAAGAATTACAATGTCTAGGAATGATGTCCCAAGACATTGCTTATCAAGGAAGCCTAAGTAAAGTTGTATGTTAGACACAATTGTACATTAATGGAGTCTTGTCATCTAATTTTGTGGATTAAAGAAAAATGTTTTCTGAAACTCAATTCCATGCATACAGTTATTGCTACATAAGAAATTCTAAAAAACTTCAAAATATTTTGGTTTAATTAATTTTTTTTTCTTTTTTGTATTTTAAATACATGATCTTGAAAAAATTAAATAAAAAGCTTATAAAAATCAGTTTTAAGGCAGTTCAGCTTTTAATATTCAAAAATAAATGAAAGACTTAAAATACAGAATTCATTATTGTTACCTAACATGGTTACATTTAGGATATATGAAAGACTTTTGAAAGAAAAAAATACATTAGGAAGAAAATGTTTAAAATAAACTGAATGAAAGAGGATAATATGTATCAAATGCTTTATCAATCTGTTTGAACTCAATAAAAGGGGGAGTTTTCCCATTGCCAAAACAAAAAAAAAAAAAGTTGATCCCATTGGTTGCTTGATATGAAACTGGCCTTACAGTTAACATTTGCATATCACATGAAAAATAAACTACAAAATAGTTAGAATTATTGACCAAAAGGAATTATATTCATTTTATTCAAGTGCAATGATAATTATGAAGTTACTTAAGCTGTTATGAAGACTATCCACAGAAACTATCTACATTAATTGATCAAAGCACTATTGCTAGATTTTTAGGCTTACTGTATTCAAATCTTCAGAAATTTTACAAAACTCACAAAAAAATGTGGATTATACCTAAAATGGTGAAGAATTCTTAATCTATGAATTGCAATTTTATTTTTAATCCTCCATAGCTATAACCTTTTTAAGACAAAGTAAGCTAATACAACATTCAATACATTTCTATTTTTGATAAGTTAATGATAAATTAATTTAAAGAAAGTGATTTCTAATTTTTATTTGGAAATTTCACACACAGCATCAAGATAAATATCCCATTTTTTTTTTACGTTAAAAATAAATTTAATTTCAATTAAAATGTCTTAATTAAGATTTATCTTTTTCATTCGTAATAAGAAAAACAAGAGCATTAAAATTAAATGAATCATTGGTAAAAAAATGATTTTAATAATTTAGCTCAAAAGTTCGGCATAAATCTTCCTACTTAAAATAGGAATAATAGAACAGCAGCTAATTTTTTGATAAACAGCAGTTAATTAAGAATCAATTTTTAATGCAATTATTTAACATTATAGATTAAAAGTCCACGAAAATTATTCATTTCAGTCCTGCCGCCAACTAATTAAATGTTTAATATGAACCGCACAAACAACCTGCCTTTAACAACTAAAGGTAGAGTATAGCTTCATAAAAAAAAATGGCCACTAATCTATTAAATCACAATAAATGTTAAACTTTAAAAGTGAAGTCGCGTTTAAATATTTTATTCTCAAAATTCCACGTCTTAAAAGATTTCATAAAAGTACCTTATTAGTAGCGTTCGATTACCAGGAATGGAAATTTTAAAAAATTCTATTAATTTGATAAAAAAAAATTGTAAGTATATAAGAAAATTTGCAAGGTCATTAACATTTCTTCTAAGCAATCAATATAAGAAAGAATTTTAAAGAAATAAAATAGTCGTGGGAAATATTAATTCCCAAGGCAAAGCAGCAAGAATTTCGACTATTAATAGGAATAGTTGATGTGTATGTGATCACACTGATATATTTATCTTTTCACATTTATTGATACAGAAAAAAAGCATATTCTAAATAAATAGCCCTGTTTAAGCCTTTATTCAAAAGATTTTTACTGAAGAACAATGCGGCAAAACGTAAGAAAAATGATTGCTCATATATTTTTATATATTTCGATACAGAGAACGAATACAAAATTAAGTATCACTTAGAATATGAACATCAAGCATCGAATAGTAGCTATTTCAACAAAAACCGCAACTTTATACAACGATAGTTTAAAAACTCAGCAACAATGTATTTATTTTTAGTTATAAAAGTTAAGTACATATTCTGATGCACGACAAGGTCATGGAATATATTCGGTTACTATATCGAACAGGTGATTATTAATATTCATGAAAGTAAACAACTCGATTCTGAAAAACACCTGAACAAATTGAAAGATGCAATAAAAAAAATGCGGCCGCGCCGTAAAAAAATTATTAAAATGAGATACATTACATAGAGTAACACAGAAGAATACTTATAGTTACCTGAGGTTGAGCAATGAGCCGATTCGCAAATATTCTGAAAAGCGACATTATTCTTAATAAACGAGAACTGCTTACACTTATTAGTTATTTTTTTTCAAAGAAATTTATTTATCAATACTTTCTTTGCCGGTAAAACGTGTAGATCTTATAAATTCTAATCCATTCACAGGACACGAGAACACGTCGAAAAGCCGCCGCTCGACTACACGGCCAAGAAATTCGGCCTTTCGCAGAGGTCGATTGATTGTCTAAAAATAACTTTACTTATGTAGAAAAAGCTATATTTATATGCAATAAAAAATTTTGGTTTTTCATTTTTTTGAAAAAAATATGTGTTTTAAATTTTTTTAAGCACAATATTGTTAACTATAACAAGGGATTATTTTATTGCTCTCGGCTAATACTTTTCCAATAGCGGCATTTACTGTAGTAACGCAAAATAACCAATAGCGATTTCCTGAGACTGAAAGTAAATTCGTCTGCAGATATTTTGGAGGAGTGGTCGGTGAGTGTTTTATATATAATTTTCCGACAGGAAATTTATCTCTCAAGATCAGGGGTATCTAAGATATCCATAATTTTGAAAAGATTAGAAGGTGAGGAGATTGTCATCTTCTGTTTTTAATGAATCATTTAATAAACAATTTATTGTTTACGTTTGGCATATTGACGCAAGTTTTCATTTTAAATAGACATTTTGTACGTTTAGCTTTGTTTTTTATGCTAATTGTTCGCATTAATATTTTTAATCTGTGTTCAACTTATACAATTTACTTTATTGAGATTATGATTTTGTGTGAAACAAATTAAATCGTATTCGACATGTTTTAAATTATCTTCAAGTGTAAAGGACAGTTTTATTATATGCATATAATTTTGATTCTTTTAGGATATTTTAAATAATATGCTTGTTTTTTCTTTTATAAAATTTTCAAAATCTGTACAGTGCACTTATTTTGTTAAATGTGCTGCTGTTTTATTTTATTTTTTTAAAGAAAACATTTTAATGTAATGTTTGGATTATGCAATATACTGTTAAGTTAACATTTTGATTTGTTTTCTTATGTTCTTGCTGATTAAATTTATGGAATTTTCTGAATAAAAGAATTTTTAAATTTACTGATTGTTTATTTTTAATTTTTTTAGTATTTTTATGAAAAATGCAGAGTAAAGATTTTTTAAATCTTTGTTTTAGATAAATATTCTGTTGAAAGTATATAAGCCTTATAATATATCTTTAATTCATTGTTATCAAGGTAAGTTAACTATAATTGAAGCTAATACATTCATGGAGAGAAAGCTGAATTTTATGTATTAGCTTCCCAAGTATTAACATTATGATGATGAAATTTTATTTATAAATTAATTGAAAAGAAACAAGTATTATAAGGAACTAAAGAAAAGAGAAGATTTTGTGGCATCATAAATGTAATATTGAGAAGAAAATGTCTATCTGTAAAGACAGTAAATTAGATGATTAATTTGAAAATGTTTGAAACATCAAAAGGTAAAACTGTTGCTAATAATAAAAATATCTCATGCTACTTTTGTATTAACTGCATGCAATTAATTATCTTAACAGTATGATACAATTTCAACACATTTTTGTTTTTCCCAATGAATTTTGAGTAATTATTCATTGGATGTCATTAAATTAGTGGCATAAAAAACAGGAGGGTTGTGGATTCACCCCCTATACACACACACAGATTTTTAATTTTCACCATAGAGGTTATCCCTTCGCACTTACATCTGTGTGTGTATTTTAGAATGTAATCTTCCCAGTGGCATAGAAGAGAAAATTCCCCCTTCAAAGTTAAGTTTCGGGCCTCCAAGTTGGATTTTACAAAGGGTAGGTACTTGGTGGCAGTCAGGCTTTGAGCCCCCTAGAACCCTGGGCGCTCCCGCAATACAGGAGTGTACGTTATGCCACTGACCCCCTCCACCTTAGCAACCTGTCTTTTTCTGTAGGCAAAACAAGTTGCCATAAATAGTAAAATCTTTGACAATGAATTACAGGCATGTGGTTAATAGGAAAGAATCCAAAATAGTTGTAGGTTTGTTGTTGTATTAAGGTTGAATTTTTAAATTCATTGAGGAATTGTAAAAATGTTTAAAAACCAGTTTTGATGTTGTATAATTCAAAACCAAGGGGAAAAGAAAGCCCAATCAATCAATAATTAAAAAGCATATATAAAAGTAGTTTCATTAAAAATTTTCCTTTCTTTTTTTTTGCCATTTTGTTTTGAGCTATTTTCTAGTTGTAGACAACTGTAGTAAAATTTGGTATCTTTTCTGGTAGTAATTATGCAAATTCTTTTCTAAACTTTGGGAACTTCCTGATAAACTTTGGAAAATTCAGTATGGGTTAGGGGAAAATTTCAGCATTGAGGCAAAGTTTTTGTGAAAGAAATCAACTTAATATATTAATTTATTTCATTGACCAATGGTGTGGCATACATTAAAATAAAAACCTCTTTGTTCTTAACGTTCTTCAGTTTTTTAATGTTATCAATCATAAAGTTCAAAATTAAATCAAATCTGAGTTCTAAAGTGTATGGGATTGCATAATGTTATGTCATTAACACTTACTATTTATTTAAATTGCATTTGCAGTGGTTGATTTATCTGCTTTCTTTTAATGACTATAGATTAAAGCATTACAAATTGGGACATTTTTCTCCAGTGCAAAAATACTCCATCATTGATATTTTGATTTTACTATCCTCTAGTGGCTGTGGTAGTCTAGTGGTCAAGGTCACTGACTCATATCAAAAATCTGTCATGAGTTTGAGTCCTTGTGCCACTCAAGATCTGCCGTGTAAAGGGAGAATGCCAGTGGCATAACGGAGAATATCAGTGCTTCCCTTAAAAGTCGGATTTCAGGCCCCAAGCCGGATCTTCGTACTTGGCATCACTCAGACTTTGCCTCCCCCCTGCATCGCGGGGTTTGCAAGGATGAACATTACGTCACTGGGCAGTACACATTTGAAATCTCAATCTTTCCCTTGGCATGGTGAAGAAGTTCATAGGAGGGCGTCATTAACGCTTGACCATGGTTTAAAATTATGAGATTCGTGGCCAATAGCCCTCATGTTATTTTATAGTGTGACATTCATGAACACTTACTTACTTTGCTGTCCTATAGAAAAGCAGCATATTTCAATGTTTTACTCATTTCTATCTGAGCTAATGTTTTCTTGTGTATAATTCAATATTTCATCTAGTATATTGTAATGTTCAATTTGTTTATCAAATTACATGTCAAAGAGAATATTGTTTGTTGATGGAATATTTCTAAATGTTAGACACAGTATAATTAAAAAATATATAAGTGCATTAAAATCATGTATCGGGGGGTTAGAAGTTTTGCAGATTGAAAATGTGTTTCAAGTTTGGATCACGTTCTTTCTAATAGCCTTAATTATCATAAAATTTTTTAAAAAGTTTGAAGTATCAATATAGTATATCAATAATAACCACAATGCAATAATTTATGAGTTAATCCATTGAATAATATTTAAGGTGTAAAAGAGGAAAATTTAATTAGAATTCTGAAGTTAAATTTAAGATTTAAAATATAATATAGAAAAGTTTGTAAATTTTAAAAAATATTTCAATATATAAATGTTTTTAAAATATTTGCTTTATTTAAAATTGATGAATAGATTTGCAGCTTCAACATTAAATTACAACTTTGGTATCAAAAGAGGTAAGAAAAAGAAGAAAAAAATTTTTAATAATTAAAAGGATATAATATGGATAAATTTTGAATTAAAAAAAGAAATCGCTTTATATAAATTCTATTGTAAGATATAAGTAATACATACTTGAAAGTTATGATGCTTAATACAAATTACTCATTGCATAATTTTAGTTCAACATAAATTCAATAAATTAATGAAATTGATCTGTTACACTGAAAAGTACAGTGTAACACAGATCAATTTCATTAATTTATTGAAAAGTACAGTGTAACCTAAAATTCAGTTCTTATTGTTTATAGGGACTCTAAAACCAGTCACATATTTAATTCTGTTTTGTTTGTATTGAATTATCTTATCACATAGCATCACTAATATTCCTTTTGATGACAATTTGGTGAATCAATATCAAACTCATGGTCCCTCGAACCAACAAGTACCTAAAATTCATATTTTATGCATGACAAATAGAGGCAAGTGTTTGCCTTCAATGGCTATGCATTGATAAATTAACCAGATAACATTTAAAATCTTATCAATTATGAATTTTCAGAAGTAGGAGATTACTAAAAAAAGTGAACTCCATTCTTTTTTAAATCACTTTTGATGGCTGGTGCAGTATACTACATTTTATAATTTATTTTAACATGCTAATCACAATATCTTTAAAATAAATGTTTTTATAATATTTTTTAAAATTACACCCGCCAACGTTCTCTTAGATATAAGGCATCTTGCAGTCTAGTACAAAACAGAAATTGTGATAGTAAGAGGGAGAACTTTATAATTATCTTAAGAGCAGACATGAAGTAGAGGGGCAACCAAATAAATGCTCCCCAGTCATTGGCACAGAATTACAGAGCAGAGAATCGGCTAGGCCAATTTTAAACGGATGGGCCTGCAAATAATCATGTTTGGGGATGACTAAAACACACCACTCCCTACACCCTAGGGAGGACAGAAAGTTGAGCAAGTCTCTGGCCATCAAGTAGACGAGACCAAGATTTACCATCAGTCAACTCTTTAAGAGCGGATATTCTTTTCTGACAAATTTTATCCGTGATAAGTTGCTCAGCATTTCTAAGAGGAATCAATAGACAAGGTGGATGCAGCATCAAAGCCTCTTTGGCCAACTTGTTGGCTTGTTCATTTCCATGAATGCAGCAATGGGAAGAGATCCATTGAAAGATGTTCTCTCTTTCAATTCTAAAAAATGAGTGTATAAGTTGTTTACATTTGAATTCGAGTTCTGATGGGTGTAGATTGTAGTAAGAAATGGTCTTAATTGTGGCCTGAGAATCTATTAAAATGACAATGTTTTGGCCAGCAATAACACTAATAGCTCTAAGAGATATAAATATTGCAAAAAGCTCACCATCAAAATTGTCTGACCAGGCACTTAGAGGTTTTTTAAGATTAAATGTGTTGGACCAGCTCCAGCCCTACTAAAGGAAACCATGGCAGAGCCATCAGTAAATACATGCATTTTTAATTAAATTAAAATTACATGTAATTAAAAATTATTCTGATGCAGGCCAATTTTTTTATTTGATATTGATTTGTGTCCCTGTTGTACTTTGTCATAAACTTGCATTTTTTTATAAGAGAAAAAAGTTTTCTAATAATGGTGCCCAGATTTTTAAAAGTAGTGACCTGAAATATTTCATTTAATGCATTTAAAATTATAGTTGCTTTATTTTATAAAAGAATTTTGAATATTTTATTAAAAATTTTTGTCAGTTTCTATTTTTTAAAAAATAAAATAAATCTTTGTGAAATTTTATTTTGTTTAGTTGATTTGCTTTACTGACTGAAATTATTCTGGCTGATACTTCAAGAAATTCAAAATTTGTTTGCAAATATGACTAATAAATATTCAAAATTTATTTGCTGTTCCAGTAAAATCCAGTTTGTTATTGGGAATACGTATTGTAATTTAAAGTTACTCAAGGAATGTAATTGCGAAATGTACATTTAAGTTATCAGATAACACTTATGGTTCAACACCTTGGAACAGTTTCCTAGTCTGATGAATTCACTGTAGTTCACTGATGAATTTTGAAGTTTTAAAGCATATTGCAATTCTTATTAATTCTTTTAGTTTAAACTATCTTCATGAAATTTTACAATTCAAGTTTAAATTAATATTCTTATCAAATTTATTTTGAAACATTATAATTTATATAAAAAGTATATTTCTTTAAAAATGTATTAGTAAAGGAAAGATAAATTAATTATTGTTTTAACCATTTAAGTTCAAAAGGAAAAAGTGGTGAATCTCTTTCTAACGAAGTATGTGAATTATAGAGTGTTTTTTATTAAAATAGAAAAAAATAATCATTAATGTTTTAAACTATATTTTGCTCTCAATTTATAAGACCTATTTAATAATACAAAATTCATATGACTACAGATTCTAATTATTTTTTTAATTAGGATCATTGTATTATATTTTTATACTACACTCAGAATACTTAAATTTTTTCAAATTAAAGCTCTTTCAGTGGGATTGTTACCTTTAAATAAATTTTTATGTAATCTGTATACTTTATATAAATAAATCTATAGAAAAAATTATAATTCATCTTCTAAAGAAATAAAATGCTCAAAAATCAATGTTGTCTTGTTGACGTTTTTCTCAAAAGAAATGAATTAAGACTCTTGATTGATTCACTTAAAAGAAAGATTTAAGTAAAGTAATTATATTCATTCAAGGTAATAAATTTAAATGAAAATATGCGACTATATATTCTTTTGTCGTAGTATAAATGAATAACTTATAAGATTATTGTTTTAAAAATCATTAATAATTTTATTGTAATTTGTAAGTATTTTCTAATTTCTGAAACGTGTGAAAAATATCCTTTCATTAATTTTGCAAATTTACTTTTAAAAACCTTAAAAATTAAATTAGTTTTTGGAAGTTAATTGGATAAATTTTATTAGTTAGCTAAAAACTTTTTCCATCGTAGTGTACCTTTTAATTAATTATTTTTTTTGCATCACTAAATCTTCGAGGTGTATATTAATTCAGTGTTGAGAAAAAAAGAAAATTCAACTAAAGTTGAGCAAAGTAAAAAATAAGATCTTAAATCGTAAGGTTTTTTTCTTAAATTGTTGAACTTGTGAAAAATAAAACGAATGTACTGAGCCGTGGTTTAATAGTGGCTGTAAAATTATCAAAACTTCATTTACACTTACACTAGGAAAGCATGGAATTTATGTAATATATGTAGAATATAAATACAATACCAAAGATTTCTAAATTCCGGAGAGTGCAAAGTGTAATGTAAGAATTAATGTTATCACATCAAAAAGAGAATTTTTTAAAACTGTATTACATGAATAACTTTACTTTTATAAAACTAACTTGACACATATTTTCTTAGAAGATATTAAAATAGCGTTGGTAAAATAATTCCAGCTGCTACTAATCGAGGTTTAGTAGAACATTCGAGAAGCTTCGTAACACGATTCCTACGAGTTGATTTTTTCGTGTGTTACTTTTCGAATTTATTATTACTTAAAAATCTTCATTTCACGTAAAACAAAGGAGGAAATGCATTATTTTAGTTTTATTATTTTTTTACTTATCGATCATTTGTAACTTGGGTTCAGTTTCTCTCTTATTCTATTGTAGTTTACCTACCTATTTTTTTTACCTTGAATCTTAGAATAAATACCACTTGAAATATAATGCACAAGAAAAAAGTTCATTTTTATATCCTTTGTAATATTAAAAAAGGAAATAAAAATATGCGATCCGCAAATGTGAGATTTTTTATAATCTCCCCCCTATATTTGTTTTAAAGGTTTCGGTTATTCGGTCAATTCTCAAAAATCAAAAATGTCTGTGATGCTAAAACTTACCTCTTGTAAATTTTGTATCCAACTTATATTCCATTTAGTAACACAGCTTATACAAATCTCAAGTTTCCTCAATGGATGTAAACTAAAAATTTGTTCTTACACTCTGAACGCAGACTAAATTGTGCATCGTCTTTTTAAGGTGCGAAGCACTAATCCCCTTGCGACCAACCAGTTCTTAATCTCACTATTTATTAGTACTTTAGTGATATTGATAAAAATAAGATTACAGAATAAATCCATGATATATGTTAGTTTCTCCGCAAATAGTTGTCTTCCCAAGTAATTCTCTTTCTCTATGAATGTATCTTTTCCCATACTTTTAACTTACCCAAGATGTTCTAATGAACCATACCAGTTCTTTTCTTGATATATTTATATTATACAGTGGAATAACGCTTTAGATAAAATATCGGTTAACACGAAATAATGCAACGGTCCCGACAAACTATTTATTTTCATGCATTTTTTCCTCTTAACACCAAACGAACATCACTTAACACGAAGAGATTTCCCTTCTAAAAATGAACAAAATAAGAAAAACATCAGCTAAATTAGACTGTTCTATTGTATTATCGGAAGCAGGCCCGTTTCTAGCAGTTTTGCCGCCCCGGACAAAAATGGAAAATGCCGCCCCTCTCTCCAATATGCAGCCCTTCTTTCTCTCTTATATATCATTTTAAGTCATAAAAAATTCAAAACAATTCGAAATTAAGGACGTAATTACGTGTTATTATTTCGAACGAATGAAATGAAATAGAAGGAATCATCTATTTAAGCAGTCCACTTTCTTCGAAAAATAATCTACTAATGGTGGGGATCACACGCATTTGTTTTAATTTTTAATAATTACACTCAAGACTAAAATAAAGCATCTCCTGTGGCTCTATCTACCCAAACCTCTTATTATCCTTGTCCCCTTATGGATAGCTGAAACCGGGATGGGGAGAAAGTTACTAGTTAAAGATGAGTAAACACATTAAACTTCATGCTTTAACACAGGAGTGTCCAACACGCGCGGGCCACATGTGGCCCGCCGACTCTTTTTAAAAACATTTTTAATTATCAGGTTTTTAAAGTTTTTTCATTTTGAATTTTATTTAAGGAGAAATTTATATATATATACAGTCAAACCTCTATATTTTGAATTTTTCTATATAGCGAACTTTTTTCTGGAACCTTGAACATTTCACGATTTTCTTCGTAAAATAACCTCTCTATAGCGAAGTGCATTTTCTATAAAACGAACTTTTTCTTTTGTGATTCAATTTTTGTTCTCCCTTTTTTTTTTAAAAGAATTTCTGAAAAAATTTCAAGTTTTTCTCTCTTTAACACATTTTATGGTGGTCGTAAATCTTGAACTGGTTTTATTAGATCCTAACTTGCCAAGAGCAATAGAGTTCTGGACGTTTCATCCAAGAAGTGCAACCTGTAACCCTGACTGCCCAGTTCAACAGAAACATCTTCAATATCCTCTTTTACCCTCAGTAGAATTGTCTCGTATCCCCGTGTTCGAAAAAATAATGTATATTTAATATTACTGGTATGCTTTAAATTATAAAATGTCCTTAAAATTCATGAATTTTAGTATAAAATTTTCTTAATATTGAAAATACAAAGTGAATTCTTCGACATTCTTTTCTTGTTTTCCTTGCAATTTTTCTTTTTTTATGGGTAAGATATATAAAATAAACACATATTAAAATTTTTTAAAAAAAGGGTGAATAACTACTTTTTTTAATATATAGTGTTTACAAATTTAAAACTTGTTTTATGTGGTTTAAAAGTATTTTAAAAGATAAGATCTAAATAGCGAATTTTCCATATAACGAACTTCCATATAACCGACTTATATAAATCTACAATGTATTTACCTGTTCTTGTTTTAAAATAAAACTTTTTTGATAATAGAAATGTCCTTTAGATTAAAATAGATTTATATTTTATCAGTTACATTTGATTTTACTATATTAAGTTACTTTTTTAATAAATTCCGAATTGCAGTATGCATATCCTTTACTATGGATGGTACATGATTCTCTGTGTGTGCGACTTTCATTTCTCCTCCTTTTCTGTTTGGAGTGCCCAAAAAGCAAGATGCAGTCAGAGATGTTTTTATCAAATTTCATCAATGAGAAACGAAAAATCAATTCAAAAGGAACACCGTAATTTTCAAGAAAATGGCAACTAATATTTTAAACATCACTTGATTATTGCATTATTATGTTATAGAAACATTATTATACAATCTATGTCTGTATACGTGAAAAATAATGAAAACAATAATAATAATTTATTCTGTTTTAAATTTTCACTCCAATAAATGTTTTTTTTTTGTTTCTAAATCTCATATGAAGGTACATATTTTTATGTGCGGCTCGCGAGATTATGTTTTTCCGAAGTGGCCCGCAAGGTCATTTTGGTTGGCTACCCCTGCTTTAACATATACTCCCGCCTCAAACCCTTCAAGTTTCAACATAAAAGAAAACTGTCTTTAAATATACAGAGTACAAAATTTTAAAAAATAAGATACGTTAAATAAAATACCAAATTCAAACCCAATAACATTTCAGAAAATATATCAAGTTTTTTGTTACAACAAAAAATATATTTTTCAAATTTGATTCAAATGCCGCTCTTAAAATTTGCCTCCCCGGGCAGGGGTCTGGTTTGTCTGGCCCTAGAGCCGCCCCTGCCGGAAGAATGCATTGAAGTAGATGATAATGTGTGTACGTACAGCCCCAATTATGACAAACAAAGACATTTTGTAGTTTGTTTAAAGCTAAAAAATTATTGATGCAGATTACGACGATGAAAATGAAATGAATAAGGCAGCTCCTGTTCCCGTGTCATCCGAAATGAGGAACATCATGAAAAGTATGCGCAGTTACGTAGACGCACATTCCAATGGTGAAATGAAAAACAAAATGAACGGCATCGAACAATTTGTTGACAATTTGATGCTAAAAAAACAATGCATAGAAAAAATATCAGATTATTTTCCAAAAACTCAATAAATGTTTAATTTTTCAAAAAATTTAAAAATTTTGAATTTTAAGTTTCTTTTAAGCTCTTGTGAATGTTATTGTTTCATTTATTTTTATTAAATATACGCATGTATACATATCTATGTAAATAAAATAAACTCTAACAAACTTAATTCTGTTGATATATTTGTTTGTTTTTTCTCAGTATCCTTTAACATGAAAAAATATTTCAGTTTCGCGTTAAGCGATTTTCACTGTACATTATTATTTCATCTAAGTGTACTCATAAGACATTGAAATCCAGTTTAAAGATGTAATTAAAAACTCCTATTTTTTTCCCCCGAGTCAATAAATAATAAAACAAATAATATTGCTGTTTGCTCATGTAAGGTGTTTTACAGTTTGAGATAATGTTAAAAATATGTAGTAATAAATGACAGGGATTAATCTTTTTTACACAATCATACTTTATTAATCATATTGTAATATAATACACTAGTAAAATGAATTTTGCTGCATTTCTTATAAAATTCATTTACAAGAAATTTCCCAGTTTTTTTTAATCGCTTGTATATGTATATATTTGTTTGAATTTATTTATTTTTTATCGAATTTCGGATAATTTTTCATTATATTCTGATATTTTAAGAAAAAGTTTTTGTAATGACATTTATATATACAAAATTCATAGAATTTTAGGGAAGTACACCTAGTTAAAAAAAAGTCATCATCAGTGTTTGGATGAGCTACATATTAAAATCCAGATTGTTCAATAGCCGACTTTTGCGTTAGGATTGATTTATTCACTTTAATCGTTATTTTTTCAAAAAAGCTTTGGTTATTTACTTTTTCGTACCTACACTAAAATTCATGTTTGGTTATCTATTTATATTTCATGCGGGTTGACTATAATGATCTTTTGATACTCAATACTTGTTTTTATTTAAAAACTGATCTTGACGAAACATTTCCAATGCAAAGTAAATGTTTTGAAAAAATAATAAGAATAGGTAAGGTTTAAGTTCCCGGGAAAAGAATAATTGAATAGACTATATTAATTTAAATTAAATAATAAATTTAAATAGACGAGAATTCTATCATAAACCTTTTATCTTTAACGTTAAATAAATAAGAAATAAATTTTTGAGAAGCGACAAAATTGGACTTAGTGTAGATTTTCTATGTATTTTGCAGGCTAATATTTGTTTATTATTTATTGCTTCATAGTGTTTCGTATTGTAAAATTTCTTTTCCTTATTTTGAACTAATTTTTAACTGACTATTTAAATTATACTGTAGTTACAGATATTGTTGAAAATTCTCATCTATATTATTTTATCGTCTGCTTTAATTCAATGATCCATTTAACTCAATTTGCTGATATGTATGTAATCTTTTGCTGTTAAAGTTATGTTGCTTAAAATGGCATCTTTTGTAATTATTCTAAATATATTTTTTCAGTCGTAGAAAAGAATTCTAATGCATAACTAATGCTGAGTGAACTTAATAAGTAATTAATTTTGTGCATTTTCGAGATATTATCATTCATCTAGAGATATTGTTGACCATGTTAGTAATTAGTATACGAATAAAAGGCGCCCGTAGAGAATAAAAACTTTGGTTGCTATTATTTTCACATAGTATGTCTTACACATTTTTATATTTTCTAGTTTTAATTTTTTTTCTCCTAAAAATTCGTTGATTACGTATGTTACCTTACTGCATCGTCAGCAAATAAATTTAATTAAAATTAAATATTAAGCAACGTCTGGCTTAAGATGTGTAGATTTTAAATCAACTTTTTTTTAATTCTTAAAATTTTTATTATTGATTATTTTTTTATTATTGATCAAAACTTTTTTTTTTTGTCTGAAAATGTGTGAAAATTTTTAATTTTTTTAATTCGCCTGTAGATTAATAAAGTTATTTTGCATATTTTGAAGCATTTTAATTGTGGCTCAAAAAGTTCATAAACCTTTTTTGTTTACTAAACTTTTTGTGTGTGAGAAAAGCAACCCACTATATGCATTATCAATTGCTCATTAAACCAATGCATGTTTAAAGAACATGTTTTATAAATAAAGGTATGAAGGAATTTTATAAATTAATCTCCTAAATTTTTTATCCATGCCCTTATTAGTTGGGATGAAAAATAATAAACCTCCATACAGTTTCCGTGCTAAAAAAAATTGGCTGCATTTTGGCAGCAAGTGTAAAAAGCTATTTCATTGCTGGCACCATCTAGGAGCTGCTCCCGCTGCAAAATTTTTGATGCTTTAATTTTTTCAATTCAAGCTTTCGTCAGATGCTAAATATATTTCCGGGATCCATGCTAAAAATCAAAAATGAAAGAGCTTATTTAAATATCGACTGTAAAGCGTTTTCAATCAAGTGAGACATATAATCATCTTGACAGCTGTATTATGGAAACGGTATGCAGGATAATCATTCTAGAGTAGTGATTCCAGCGATAAAAGGTTTATTTAAAACCAATATTAAAACAAGGATTATTTAAAGTTAGTATTAATCTTCGACGAATACAAAACAGAAATGCTCTGAATATTTTTGCAGTTAAAAATAATACTTTTATTTGTCATCATTTTCTGACTTAACTAATGTATATAGAGCAGCACACATTTTAATTTTTACATGTATCTATTTCAAGCGATTTCTTTTCTAAAAAAATCAGAGAAAAATATTTTTTTTTATGTGGAACATAATTTCAAATGTGGGAAATGTTATTGCATAATTTTAAGTAGACATCAATCACGGAAATGTTGAGCTTTTTTTCTTTGAAAATGGAGTACATTTTCTTTGAAAAATATTGGTTATGTTTTTTAAATATTAAATTGATTCTAGTTTATAATGTGGTCGTTTTTAAAGTGTTGGTTAAAAGTTATACTCTCTTTTAATGATCTCAAATGCACTTGCACCACTTTCAAAGTCTACAATATGTGAAAATCGTACATTTATCAAATATTAAATATTTAGAATTGAATATTTGATTTCATTTAAATGAAACCAAATTTGTGTGAATTTTTTTTATTAAATGTCAAAATAAATAAAGGAATTTACTTCAATATTTCTTCAGATAATGTCCTTTAAATTACTTTAATTACAGCTTTACACTAATCTATGCCATTCTCTTAATTTTTATCATTATCCTCCAAAATTCCAGTGGACGAACGAAATTTTTTTGTGTCTTTAACAGTGTTGCCATATATATGAAAATGAAAGGATATTATATGTAGTATGACTTTTTGAACTAAATATTACGTCTTTGCAGAAGGTGGACTTAACCACTTTCAAAGTAGCTGTATTTGTAATTTTGTTACATAAATTTATATTCGACAAAATTATGAAAATTTTGAAGGGGTTTTTTTTTGGGAGGGGGCAATAGATAAGTTTATAGAAAAACCGCTCATAGCAATTTACGTTCATAGTCAGAGATGTTTTAACACTTGTTGAGTCCCTGGGCCCCTACGCAAATGTTGGCCCCCTACGAACCTTAAAAGTAGATTGTACATAACATACGTTGTCAAATACTCGTGCAAACAGTAAGCCGAAACAAACAAATCAGCACAATTTACAATCGCACAAATCCGTCCGACTGACTGCCGTTCTTTGACTTAATGAGTAATGATGGTGTATGGTGGTAGACCTAGACATGGACGACGGTCATCACAAAATAATAGTCTTGTCACTGGTGCCAGTTGACATATAGTCTGCAAATCCAAGTTGCTCGGAGAACACAACCGGAAATAACATTTGACTTTTAAAATTATTTAAATCAGGAACTTATTAAAGCTCAGTCGAGACGAGACCCTGGACCCGGGCCCAGTTGAGGCCTGCTTTAAGACGTCCCTGTTCATAATCATCATTAACTAACTTTTTGTCAAAAATGGACTCACACTACTTTTAAAAAATGGCTTTGTTTCTAAAATAATTTTTTAAAAAAGAGTAAATGCAATTCATTTTCTAATACACAACAAAAAATATTATCCTCAAATTTTCTTCATGCAGATTATCATCATCCTATGTTATTTGAGTTCAAAAATTAGAATACTCATTTTTTTCCACTGATTCGAAAGGAAAGATAGATAATTTTTGTGTACATTTATTTTTTTCAAAAACCAGTTTCTGAGCTAATACACAAGTAGTTCATTTATTTATTTACTAGCTGCATGGCCCGGCTTTGCACGGGCTTTCTCTTTCCCTCATGACGCCAGCAATTATGTGTGTGTTTGTACGCACGCAATGTGAGTGATTTCTAAAATTATTTCATTAAATTTCCCCTTTTCGAAATTTGTTCCACATATTTTCGATTTAAGACAGGATTTTTCCCCTCCCTCTAGCCTGGCATAACACGGTTTTTTTAGTGTAAAATTACTGTTTCCTCTTCCCCTCCCCCTCACAGATAAAATATAGCTTCAAATTTCGATCTATGACTTTTAAAAAACAATAATGCATTAGTTAAAAAATTATTAATGTGAAGCAATAAAAAGAAAACGATTCTTTAGTTGGCTTAAAAATGCCTCTGAAATGTATTATTATCCAAAATAATAGACAATGTACTTTTTTAATTAACAAATAATTAATTTAGTAATGAATTAATAGAAATACTTTTAAAACACACATATATATATAAGTTATAAAAGAACAGTATGGGGGAAGAGAGAGAGAGAGAGCGTAGATATATATTTACATGTACTGAAAAAAAACATTCAAAAAGAAAAAAAAACTAAATGATAAAAACATTTTGATATTTTATTTTAATTTCATAGCTTTCCTTCCACTGTCATAGTTACAAATTTTGTGTAATGAAAGCTTAAAATAGTGCAAATAATTTATATCAGGAAGTGTAATACATTAATATTACTTTTTGTTGTATTTATTGTATGTTAAAATCTTGCCCCCACCTCTCCCTTTTATTATGAAATAAAAATAGTGATGACACTGATGAACGGAATCAATGAAAAGCGAAAGCGCACTGAGGTAGACAAAACAGAAGGGATAAAAAAGATAGATGAATGCTGTCACGGGCTTTTTTGCAAATGGCAGAATTTTTTCCTACTTTCTTGACAATTGTCGTTATATTTTGAAAACTTCTCACAATATCTTTATAAATTTTAGCCTATGTGTTATTCTGATTTATAAGCTATATTACTGTAAAGTTTCATTAAAATCCATTCAGTTGTTTTTGCGTGAAAGACCCACAAAGATACTCACAAACTTTCGCATTTATAATATATATTAGATTATTATGTTACTGTTTTTCCACACATATATGGATTGTTTTTAACTAAAAAATAGACTCTTCCATTATAAAGTAAGATTTACATGTTTCCCTAATTATATTATTTTTCTTTATTGGAAAACATGAATATTTTAAGCATGGGCGTAGCTACTGCCTTATCAATGGTACGGGGCCCCAAAATACATAAGCAAAGACTCTTAAAATGTTAAAGGGTCCTAGAAAAAAGCCCCCAACGAATTTTGATACAGGGCCACTGAGGACTAGCTACTCAGTGATCTTAAGATATTTTTTCTTATCTGTAGTTAGCATTAGTTATTTCCAATAATACGTGAAGTATTTATTTTAATTTATTAAAAGTATATTTAAAGAAATGAAAAATAGGTCTGAATTTAGAGGTGACATGTGCGTGTCTTATAATTAAATTTATTAAATGTGGCATCTGTTAGTACAAATCAATTACTGGATAATGTACATTTAAATGCTAAATAAAACTTCTGTATTACATTATTCCTGAGATTAACATTTCTTACTTGTATTAAATTATATATTTTTTATATTTCTAAATTTGTAGGACTATGATTGACGCGTATTCCCACGAACTTGCTTTTTCATATTCTTCAAAAAGCGTTCCAATTTCGTATCTTTGAAGTGAAGTGAAAAGAGCCAATATAAAAAAAAAAAAAAAAACAACTTCCTACAATAGCAGAAATATTGACTTAGTTTTAACTGTTGTTTTCTATTCAATTAAAAAGTAACATTTTAAAGAAATATGAAATTTATGCTGCTTTTATTTTTTCTTCAGATAATTTTCTTCTTTCCTATTTTAAATTCACCACCCAGGTTTGAAGTTTTGCGATTTTGTCATACTTATGACGCATACATTATCGTCTGATACATCTTTAAGCGGTTCATCAGGTTTGTTCAGTTTAGTTTTAACTAGAGCATAGCATCGGCTATGAATAGTATTATGCAACGCATAAGGAACTAGCTCTTACCATTTTCTTTTATTTATTACATTCACGTCTCGCATGGTAAATTGTAACATACCTTATTAATTTTGTTTTAAAAAGCCGGCTTCCGTAAAAATGTTCCGCCAGCGGGATTTTCATGTGACGTCTGAAGGTCACAACTGAAGCACACTGTCGGAATCTGCTTTTCTTTAAATAATAAATTGATTCGGATTGCGACATACTCATTTAAGTTGCATGGATGTCGTAACTTTGAAGCCCAATATATAACAAGTTATGGGCACTCAGCGAATTGTTTCAGCTATCAACGTGATGTGAACAATCAATAAAGAGAGAAGGCAAGAGAAGACATACAAATACTGATTATTTCCTTCTTTGTTTGCTTTCTTTCATTGCGTTGCATTTCGTGTCGTTAATTTTGATTTTATTGACTATCGTGATGATTTGAGAATGTTCGGACTCACGCTTGCAGTAATCGGGACAAGGAAAAAGAAAGTTACTTTTATCTAAAAATATACAGAAACCTTTTTTTCCTTCTTTGGATAGTTTTGCAATATTCAAATTCACTGTAATGATGTAAAATGTCAATAATCGATTCCATAAACATTATCTCCTTTCCAGATAATCGTGTACTTCTTAAGAGGCTCTGTGATCCCTACATTTTGCGTCTATTGATATTCGATTTATTCTACTACTAGCTGGAGTAACCATTTTTCGCACCTTTGCAATATTAAATAAAATTTAATAATCCAGCTAGCAAGCATAATAGTTTGTATGAACGATCTTCAAAAAAAAAAAAATTGAGTGAGTTATTAACGTCGCTCTATAAAGCAACATAACGGCTTACTGGTGACGAACCTTGTAGTTTCGAACCATGGTCAAGTGATGAGGACACCAGACCTTGTTCAACTGACGAGGACACGCCTCTTCGAACGAACACTCCATGCCAATGAAAGGACTTTGAGCTCGACAGATTTAACCTGCATTAACGGATCTTCAGTAGCATTAGGACTCGAACCCGCCGAAGCTGGCGTCGAGTTCGTGATTTTAACCACCAGGCTTGTGTTCATTTGTATTAGTTATTTTTTGAAGTACATCTGTCGCCCAACCGGTATGGTGGTTAGCGACGCTGACTGCGATGCCGTAGGGACTGGGTTCGAATCCCGGAGAAGACATGGATGTTTGTAAATGTATAGTGCCTTTGCGGCATGGGGGTACTCTAAATAGCCGTCGAGCCGCAAGTCCTCTCGTGTGGTTGATGGAAGGGGAAGAGAGATGGGAGGCCCCTGACCACCCCCAGGGTTTCCTCCCTCTAAATTGGGGTGGAACTGAGAAAAAACACATGGTCACCTGCATGGTGCTTAAGGCTAAGGCTAACGACAGGCATAAATTCCAGCCCTTAGCCGCGATGAATTTCGTGGGCCTCGACCTGACTCCGTCAGGCGGTGGCATTAGTCACAGCACAACACACACAAGTACATCTGTATTTATAAATTAATCTGTATGAAAAATTTTCTATCAGTGAATCGGAGCATTGTAAATCGGATGACAGAGGGGAGAAATATTTTACCCCCTCCTAAAGCAAAATTGTGCCGAAATCAAAAACAAAAAGTGAACAAATTTAGAGTTTTAAATTACGAAAAAACAGGGTTAATCTTTAATGAAAAGAAGTCTCGCTATTTTAGTTACACGCATTTGTTTTTTCATCATTAACATTTTACATTCGCATTATTTCAAAATAAAAAATGTGTTATAAAATATATTTGCTGCACGTCATAATATTGTATGTGTGCTTTTGTGAAGCTTAAAATATTTTCTTTTTAGTAAATTTTGAAAAATGATTGTCTAATCGAAATTTTATTAAAATATGTTACAAAATGAATTTGAATTCTATTTTACTAATCTTTTAGTATTTGCTAGCTTTTAAATTCCAAAGCCTTTCCACCTTTATTTTAAAGCAGTTTATTAACCCGTTACCTGTTAAACAACTCTTATTTCGTTTAAATATTCCTATCACTTCCAGCTTGTAACCTTGTTTACTTTATTTTCTTTTTCCATAGGTAACGCAGCGATATTTGAAATTACGTACAAATGTTTATTTTTTAAACTGATATTTCCACGGAACATGTTTCTGTGCTGGGAATGATTAGCGTTAGTTTTAATAAGAAATTTCGTAGAATTACAAGGTTGTTCGTTAAGGAAATCGGAAAATGTTTCCCGCAGACTTTGAATTCGACTTGAAACGAACAAAAATAAACCTTTTTAGACTTTTTCTTGGAAAAATGCGTTTTCTCTCTCCTTAAGGAAACAAATTACACAGTGATGACTATAGGTATTCAAATGACATTTTTCCTTTTAATACTTTATTTAGTTTTCTTGTAAAATTATATTATTTAGCATTTTAAGATGTCAATTTTTTCGTTCAAATTCAGAATTTCCATCAAAATATTGAAATTTGTTTAATGATTTATTTAAAATATTTGGTATCTTTCTGTAAGGAGATATGCATTTAAAGTTAGGTAATATTTTCGTTTAATAAAGGATAACTATAGTTGCATTTTTCGTTAAATTAAATTTTGTTCAGAAATTATTTCTGTAAAATTTGATGTTTGAAAAGCTTAAATGAGGGTTCTTTTTTTAATGCATTTCTAATTGATTAATGAAGATTAATTTAACATGAGATGGCATTAAAAAGAAATACAAGGTATTATTTCGGTTTACAATAAATGTTCAAATAATTTAAAAAGTTATGATTAAGACTCTTACCAGAAATCGACCTTATACATATATAAAAAATCCACATTATAAAATATGTTTAATATGAGATTTTTTTAAGGGGAGTTGGAAACCTCTCTCTTTCTCTATACTGACAATGTTAAATTGGCTGTTTTCGATGTACCTTTTCTCAAAATCTGTTTTATGTACATGCTTGAAATTTTTTATACTATTAAAGTACACCTCTCTCACATTATACTAAAATGTGCTTTTAGCTAATTTTGAATTTTTTAATAAATTATGAAATATTTTATTAAACATTGCGAAATTTGACCCATTTTTTACTTAAAAAATTTGTAAAAATTAATTTTTTGAGTTTTTTACAAAAAGCTCATTTTAGTATATATTATAGACATCATTATAAATAAATCATAAAAAATTTACATACCTGTGAACAGTAGTTTCTCAGAAAAGGTACATCGCACATTAAAATTTACATTTTCAGATAAATTGATTTTAATGTATACAGTAAGACTTCTAATCGGCTGGGAAATAAAAAAATAAAGGCCCAATTTAAAATAAAAGATACATGTTTTGGTTTATATCAGTCGTTACACTTTTAAGCAAAAACAAAGTAATTTGCTTACAATTTTCTCTCTCGCCATTAAAATGGGCGTGGCCCAAATTCAACGATTATTTAAAAATACGTTTTAAGGCCTTCTAAATACCCTAGAGGTAAAAGTAAGGTATTTTTAGAAAGGCTAAAATCTATACAATTTGAAAATGTAAAAATCTCAAATTGTCAAAAAAATAAGATTTTAGCTTTCCAACACCCCTTAAAAAATTCGTCGGTTTTTCAACTCTATACCAAAAAATTATCTTCAGATATTTATATTTTTCTTTCAGAAAGCATTTTGTACAGTTTTAACAAGATTTAAATAAAGTTTGGACATTTATTTGTTTTTACAAAATATTAATTTAATGAACGGATATCAGAATTAATATTTTCCGCATTCTATTTTAAATTTCAAAAATTATGTGTTTACCTAGGTTCATTTTAAGTTTGTTTCAAGAATAAGGTTCATACTTTTTAAGTACAATTTTGTCATGATAAAATAGCCCGTAAGAATCATTTTGCGTATAAAATGAGAGAAGAGAGCGTGACATATGTGTATATATTCCAAGTCTTCACACCAATACATTGACACTTTCTTTCCAATATTTTGAAAACTTAAATGAACACTGTAATTCAGTAGCGAACACAGGAGTTTTTGAAGGGAGAAAGGGTCCAGGATCGAAAGTCCACCATTCTCGTATAATGCATCAATGGTGGCGTGGTAGTTGCGGCCGTGGTATTTACGGACACTCCGAAACACATCGTGGTATTTGCGAACACATCCCCCCCCATCTTAGAATAGATAAAGAGTGCAGATAAATAAGGAAATAAATACTTTTAAAAATCACAAATATAATTTTAAACAGTATTTTAAGTGGCAAATCTCTATCACCGGGATAATTTTTTTTTTTTTTACCAAAGTTTTCTGATTATCGAATTATAAGGAAATATTTCCCTGAAAGTGTTTATTTTTATTACATTTCGCTATGTTTAAAATGCCTTCACACTATAATAGCTTAATTCAATATAAATAATTAAATTTCATTGGCAAAAATGTATTTATCTTTGTAATTCGATAATCGAGTGTAAAAAC
This sequence comes from Trichonephila clavipes, assembly GCA_019973935.1. Taxonomy (NCBI): domain Eukaryota; kingdom Metazoa; phylum Arthropoda; class Arachnida; order Araneae; family Nephilidae; genus Trichonephila; species Trichonephila clavipes. The sequence goes on from BMAU01010900.1 coordinate 207,757, forward strand.
AGAAAACTTCGGTAAAAAAAAAGAAAGAAAAACGTTATCCCTGGTAAAAGATATATTTGCTACTTAAAATACTATTTAAATTTATATTTGTGATTCTTAAAAGTATTTATTTCCTTATTTATCTGCACCCTTTATCTGTTCTAAGATGGGGGGATGTGTCCGCAAATATACCACGCAACCGCATCAATACGCCTCCAAAAATATGCTTTTGATTTTGTCGACTTCGGGAACAAAAAGCAGTAAAAAACTAATTATTGAATACACAATTAGCATTAATTAATAAAATTAACAAATAATAGCAAATATTTAAATTTTACGTACCAAATACATAGGAATTAACTTAACTCGGTGGCGCGACATCCCATGAAGGACAAGGCCGACTGTGCCCAACTCAGTATAAACGACCTTGGGCCCTGAGATGCATGAGCAAATATTCCGGTAAGGAGGTCAGTCTGACGCGAAAACCGCCAGTGTTAATTCCCAAGCAAGCTTGGTACTCATTTTATCCACCCATTGAAGGGATGAAAGGCTGAGTCAACCTTGCCCAGCCCGGGGTTTGAACCTCGGACCTGTGGTGTGGAAGCGCGATGCACTAGCCACTGGGTTTCACATAAAATTATAATCAATCGAAAAAATCAAGAGCTTTTGCCCCCCCGTGTGTGTACCACCGCTGTAATTTCCTCAAACACCCATATGTAATTTTGTCTTTCGCTCTGGTGATCGAGGGATAAGATTCAGGTTCTTCGCTGTTTTACGAATGTATAGAAAACTCTTTTCGAAGATTTTTTTTTTAAATAATAACCTAATCGAAATCAAAGCTTTTTGTCACTTTATTTTTATTGAAAAACCTCTATAAATTTATTGAAATATATTGTATTAAGAATCTGAAAGCATTTTTTAAAGGCAACCTAGGCCCATCTGGTCTTCCTGTCTGTCACGGGGAGGCAAATTGGGTCTACAACGGGTCTCAGAAAACTTGCGTAAAGTGAAGGCTTTATTCAGGGAAGTTTTAAGGGGGGCGTGGGTCAACTAGTCCCAAGGTATCTTCTCGTTCTGAACTCGGCGTGAGTAAGATTATGATCCGAATAATTTGAATCATCAAATGTCATCATCGGACATATTCTCCGAAAAATTGAGAAATCGTTCGTCTCAATTTCACTTGATGTGTATTGAAAATAAAATATTATTAACAGCTTTTGAAGACACAAGGATTTTGTTAATTTAAAATGTAGAAATGGGCGGCTCCAGTTGCTTAGAGGTAGTGTGCCCGCTTCGTAAGAATAAGGTTGCGGATTCGACCCCAGCTGGAGTCGATATATTATGGATGCGAAAATCGTAGAGCATGCATGTCATATGATTATGTGGCATGTAAAAGATCTCTTGAGTATCAATTTGGCCCGGTAATTAAATCACGGCTATATTTAGCATCTGATGAGAGCTTGAATTAAAAATTAGTTCGAGTGTCCAAATTTGATTATGAGGCCTCCACTAGATGATGCCACCATGAAACTGGGACTTGCCGTGTCTGCAAAGGCTAAGTGGCTGAAATGCAGCCCCATTGGGGGGGGATGTAGAGAATGAATGTTTTAATAAGACTTCTTGTTATTATGGATTACTTTTGTTGAACTTTACATGCTGTATATATACCGAATTTGTGATAAAAAGGTTTGCAGGTGGGGCCTTCTTTTACATAAAGGCCTCAAAAAAGTCTTGAGATATCGCTAGTTGTATTTTCAGGTATTTCTCCAATATCAAGATAATACACATACACAGAAAAAACATACATTCGTTCAAAAAGTTTCATTTAAAATTTTCAAAAAACAAATGGACAAATTAATTATAATTGCTTATTGTTTGTAAGTATGTAAAAGGATACACGATTGGGAGATTCTTATCACGAAAATTATTAGTAACAGTTACAATCAATCTGGAGTATAAAATTATTTGTGTTAATTACTATCGTTCAAATTTATATATTCGAAGCATGTTTGATTTGTAATAAATGCATAATTAATTGCCTTTTATATGCGTAGATTTTTTTTTTAGTATAAAATTTAAAAAGTGGAGAATCGGTAATTATGCAGTATCTATTTCAATATAAGGTTTGTGAAACTAGACAAAAATATGCAACCATATATGATGGTCTACTTAAAGTAGGCTGTGAAGCGCCTCTTTTGACACATTTATCTACGTTATGCATTCGTTTCACATTGAAGTGCCCGGTTTTACGCAATAATCAATACGTTCCGCCGCCGTAGAAAGAGCAATGACCTCTTCAGCGCTGTCGCTTGAAAAAGAACTACAAGCTTCAATTAATTCTTTCCCTCTCTTTGAGAGGGTCTTGTATATTTATAATTTTGGGGGTTTTTTTTTTTTTTTTACGGGAACGTTGAAGAGTACTAAAAGAGCTCAGATTTTATTCTATTTTAATACTGCTATCGATTTTTTAATGTTAGTATTTTATCGCTATGACTTATATTTTCTCGTCTTAAATATTTGTGGGTCATTTTAACATTTCAAAAAATAAGTACCTTTTTACTGGTTTGCTTTAAAAGTTGTAAAAAACAGCGAAATGTATGTTGAGTGAAATGAAACTCATATTAAGTATTTATTTGTATAGAAAAGAAGAAAATGATACGATATTCGAAGATTCTTATATGAGGGAAAGTACTGCACATGATTTTATAAACCAAAAATGCCGCCGTTGTATAAACTTTTAAATGAAATATTTTAACAGATGAAGGATTTTAAAATCTTTCTTTCTTTCTTTCTTTTTTTTTGTTGTTGGATTTGTCGAATCGATTATGAAAATGACATGTGTACAATTGGAAATCTGTTGATGATAAACAATTTGTTAGTCTCCTAATTTGGAAATCAAATCTGCATTTTCTTTTAAATTTATTCTTTAATCATCCATCTACGCTGTACCACATATTTTTATAGAATTATGCAGTTCTTGAGAGTATTCAGAGAGTTAAAGGTATTGTTGGAAACTCATGCTTTGAATTCTCAGAAACAGAAGGAATTTTTCTGAATATAATTATACATGCTCAAAGAAAGAAAAGTTGCTTAGCTTTTTTACATATCAAATGCAATTTTTGATTGATTTACCTGTAAAGGAATTGTATCCTAAACCTGCTGAAATTGATAATTAGGGATGAAAATTATAAACCATGATGTTCGCATTAAAATTAAGAAAGTTTCTGTTTAGTACGTCGACCAAGAATCAGTAAATATTAGAAAAACAATTTATACATGGCGGGATTTTTCTCCCATGACACCTTTTTAGGATTAAGTAAATATTGCATAGATTTTTTTTAATGAACTTTTTGCATATTAAACTTTTTTTATTATAATTAAAAAATGTTAAATAAGACTACGAAACTGTTATTAAATTACTTAAATCGTTAGAAATATTCTCCCCACGCTTCCTTAAATATCTTTTGAATACATAAAAAAAGAATGAATTAATGTTCATCTTGGCTCAAGTTTTGAGGAATTTGCCCTAAGAAAAAAGAAAGAAAGCTTTAACTTTTTAACTCTATGACAGATTTTCTTATTTCGAACATACCACGCAAAGAAAAGGGGATGAAAAGAATAATGAAAACATTAAAAAATTGTTTTAATGTATTAAATACGAATTTTCGAAATTTTGCCACGATATTACTGAATATATAACAGAAACGGTATTTCATTAGTAAAAATGTTCTAATTTCTGATAAATTCAAATATTAGATTTTAAGTTTAAGAATTGGAAGTGTATGAGTAAAATCAAAATATCAACTATAAAATGTAAATAATAAAAAGGATTCTAAATTATTTATTAGTTAGTTATATTAATAATTAAAAATAATAATAACCAATTTTTATAACAAAACCTTCTTATCAAAAAAAGTTCTTCATTTAGGATTTCGTTATATTTATAAATAATGTTAATGGACTAAATTCGTGTGACGTCATAGTAACACACACATGTTTCTAGCTAATCAGATCATAAACTCATATGACGTCATATAAACATAATAAAGGTAATTTCGTGTTTCCAGCCATTCAATTTTTGAGCTTCACTGTTGCCAACTTCTGCTTTTTGCTGAAACTTTCTTTTGAAAAAGTATATATTTGTCCACAATAATAAAACAAACAAAACACTTGACAAGAAATAAACAAAATGCATTTAGTTTAAATGTACATGAAGTCTTAAATTTTTAAAAACCTTTCGGAAGAATCTAAATTAACATCATGAATTATCTCATAACTATTTAAATTATATCTAAATTTTACAAGCAGGACTGCGACTAAGTCTAAAGTGAAAACACATGATTGTATTTATCATGTGACTGCCATGTAAATTTAGCCCTTTAAGACAGGATGTTTCGAATATATATTCTTCTATTCAAAATAAATTTCAAGCATATATTTTTTCCCTCCTTTCAAGTATTAATCATATAATAATGCCCGTGATTTTCTTATCGTTTCTGTTATATAAACGTTGTATTTAGAGATTAGTGATGTACAACATATTTTATTTTTAAAGATCAATAAATAGTTACTAGAACTATGTGGTTTTTTTTTAAAGTTATTTTTTCATATTGTTAACTTATTTTATGAATATAATTACTTATATTTCTTCTACTTCACTCTCCTCGGTGAAATGTTTTTATCAGAATATTGTAGATCGTTTCAAGAGAATAAGATAAGATACTTTTGTTCATTCTATTTTTAATGTTCTAATCGGAAAAAGAATATACATAGTAAAGAAAACAGTTGGGTGATAACATCACTCACACTCAGAAGGAATTCCTCGTAAAGTTTTATTATGGGAATATTGTTTTCCATTTCTAGTTTTATTCCGATACTTATTTTTATATTTCCCTTGAAAATTGAACGACTTCGAATTTTTATTTGATATTATTACTTTTTTCTTAAATTTTTAGGGGGCGCGGGTGGAAGAGATAAGTTTGCTAATAGGCTAAATTTGTAATTATAAACTTATTTAGCACCTTTTTTAAACTACTTAAAAAATAAATGAAAAGAGAGGAAATCTAGAAAAATCTAGTGAACAGCTTCTTATTGATTCCCTTTCTATTTATGTATAAGGGTTTTTTTTCTATATGCATTTTAAATATTTAGCAAACATTTTTTATACATATATCTTTATTTCAAAAAATGCGCCAATTTAAATTTTTTTTCTACGTTCATTTATTGAAAAATAACACACGAAAAGCAAGAACAAACCGGCAACGCAAAGAAATATAAATAAACTGAAGTATGCCACACCAATTTACTATGGTTGCCAACTCTCAAAATGTCGCTAGATACACTTACAAAAGTCGCTAAACTCGGAAGGAATTTCGTTTTAAGTAATAGCTAAAAAAATTTTTAGAAAATTATAATCCATATTCCTCTAGTGATCCGTGGACCAGCGGGGCCGCGGTAGCCTAGTGGTCAAGGTAACGGACTCATGGTCGGCGTGTCATAAGTGCGAGCCTAGTACCGCTGAAGACCCGTCGTGGATGATGATGCTGGGCGTCACTGGGAAACGGAACGCGAAGCGTTCCTCCATCCCATATCTGGATTGTGTATGTGGCCTGATGTGGGTGGGCCTGCCTGGGAGAGAGTGTCCTGATTGGTTGGTCGAAGGTGGCAAGAAGGCGTGGCTACGGAATCTGAGTTTTTCTTGAATACGGTTTCAGCGGAAAAGTCCTGAATTGTGTCTGAATGGTCGTGGCACCCGTCGTGGTGGGGTGCGATGCTTGTTAAATCTGTCGAAGCTCAAACGTCCTTCCGTTGATGTGGAATTTATGAGAGGTGGCCGTCCTCGCGTTACTTGACCATGGTTCAAAATTTCGTGGTCCGTCGGAAAAAGCCATCGAGTAGCTGAATAGTGCGACGTTTATATTCACTCACCCGTGGACCACCGATTGGAGACCGCTGGTATAAATCCTCCCCCCCTTCTTCGAAATGATTATAGTCGTTTTTTTCTGTTGTATCACATGGGTTCGAATCCTGGTGCCGTTGAAGATTTGGAGGGGTTGATCCACGTTTAAATCTGTCGAGGATCAAACTCCTCATGTTGGCGCGGCATGGAAGTTTGGAAAGTTGGAGGCTAGTTTAAGTGTTGGTTGCTTTTGTTACTTGATGAGTACAAAATTAAGAGGTTCATCGTCAATACCCCCAGCATAACTCACATTGTATTTAAAAAGTAATACTTCATATTTTGTTAACTCATTTTTTTTTATGAACCTACCCTGGAGTTAAGTTCTCGAATATCTGAAAATTCTCGATTTTTAGAATTAAAAAAATGCGGATTAGAAAATTGTGCATAACTTAATTCTATTGTATATTTGTGTGGGTTTTTTTTTCTTTGCAAAAGTATCCAAAATTTTGTACTAACTAGTAAGGTGACCAATCGTCCTCCTTTGATAGGCTATGTCCTTCTTCTAGAAGTGTCCTCCCAACTGTCCTCCTTTTCAGTATTTTACAAGTAATCTCTTTATCTCTGTATCAGTGGCGCACACAGGAGTTTTTCAGGGGGTCCGGGATCGAAAGTTCACCATTCTTGTATCATCCTCCTTTAGATTTTGTCAGTTTTCGGGAACAAAACACAGTAAAAAACTAATTATTGAATAAATAATTAGCATTAATTAATCAAATTAATCATTAATAATAAATAATTATTTAAATTTTACGTACTATATACTTAGAATTATAATCAATCGGAAAAAAAAACAAGGGCTTTGGGGGTTCGGACCCCAGACCCCCTTGTGTGCGCCACTGCTCTGTATTATTTAAAGATTTAAACACTGATAAATTACAACAATGGGAAAATCAACATATTGAAATTGGTAAAAGATGGGTGGAAATTTTTAACGATTTTAAAAATGAACACATTTCATATGAAAATTTAGTTATTCTTGTTGAATTTACGTTGTATTACCCTGGAACTAATGCAGCAGTTGAAAGAGTTTTTTCAATTAGTAATGATTTTGGGACAAGTGAGAAATGTAGATTGAATGTTGCTACTTTTTAGTTGCAGCATTTACCGTAAAATTTAATATGAAGAATATTTCTTGCTCCGATATTTCCAGTACTTTGTTAGAAAATGATGTATTGACAAAAAATATTCATTCAATTAGCTGCATGGCCCGGCGTTGCACGGTCTTCTTCAAGTGTACAGCTTTTCACCTTGGGAAATTTTCCCTATCCCTCTCAGTGTCTGCGTGATTTCTGTATTAATGTCATTAAAATTCTCTTTTTCGAAGTTTCTTCCACCTCTTTACCCCGTCATATAGTTCTGTTTTCTTTCCATTTAACCCGGCGTTGCACGGGGTTTATACCCTTACCCCCGTGGAAATTTTCCCTTTCTCTCTGAACGCCAGCAGTTCTAGGTGTAAGGCAGCGATGCACGTTAAATCTGTCGAGAGCTGAAACGTCCTCCCGTTGGTGTGGTGTGGTAGTTAGGAGAGGGGGTGCCAGCTCAGGTGTCGTCCACGTCACTTGACCATGGTTCAAAATTACGTGGTCCGTCGCCAAAAGCCCTCGTGTAGCTGAATAGTGCGACGTTAATATTCAATCAATCAAGCCAGCAGTTCTAGGTATGTGTCATGCGCGATGTGAGTAATTTTTATATTTTTGTCATTTTTTTAAATTCCCTTGTCCGAAATTTCTTCCACTTTTCTTTGTCAGAGTTTGCTTTTTCCATTTTTTTCTTTTCCCTTTGTTCTGCCCAGCGTTTGTGCATGGCTTTTTCAAGTATAAAACTCTTTCTTCCCGGGATAAGACCTTTTTTTTTTTCAAATTTCTATTTTCGATTAATAATTTATAAAGCTAATCCAGTTTTATTCACAAGAAAACAGAGAATCTATGAATTTCTTATTAAATAATTAATTTTGTAATGAATAATAAAAAAACAATACAGCAGTTTTTAATGTGTTTTTTAATTAATATCTTTTTAATTTTTTAAAAAAAATATTAATTTATAACCCTTTTTGTTAAATAATGAATCAAAATTTTTTTTCTGTTAGCCATTGAAACGACTGCTTATTTTTGGATAAGTGTTCTTAAATTCAAACGTAAACAAACGTATTTATTTATATAAGGCTATCTTCGCAAGAAACGGCAAACGTAAAAACGCGCCGAAGATACCGAAAGATAGGAAATGATCCGTGGAATCCATTTTGACCATTTAATTTTTTAAATTACAATTATTTGACAAGATATTAATGAAAAACGATAAAAGGCACAATTCGTATGCATTGTTGTAACAATGAAGACCTGGTTTGGCCAGTTTGGCTGAAAATCGATTTTTGTCATTGTTGTAACTATAACATTCTTACAACAATGCAAACAAATAAAAACTGGCGCCAAAACCCAGTTTTTTAATGTTTTTAATTAATATCTTTTTAACTAAATTTAATATCCGAAAATAAATGGTCAAAACGGATTCCTCGGATCATTCCCTAAATTTTGATACCTTCTGCTAGTTTCTGCGTCTTGTGGTTCTTGAGAAAATTGGGATATATAAATTACATAGATACGTTTGTTTACCTACGAATTGTAATAGTGTAGATAGAAAAGTATTTCTTGACTTAAAAGGGATGTTAACATAATTGTTATATTTTTGTTTAAATTAATAAAATGTTTCATTTATTTGCGATTTACTTTTTTCTTAAACTTTTTGTCGTCCTTTTCATTGTAAAAAAAATGGTCACCTTATAACTAGCCACAACTTTTTGTACATAACTATACGGATCCTGTTCTTTACTTATATTCAAGTCTGTATCATATTTGTCTTTCGATTATTATATTGTGTTCCATACGACAATATAATTTAAAAAATAGTTTTAAAATCAGACTTTTTAAATGACAATTCAATAAACACAGTAACTATCAATATTTTAATAACGTAAATTATGTTAAATAAATCCAAAATGTAATCACTTACATTACGATTTGTGTTTTTGGAACTTAAATATTTTTTGCATTTATAGTTTACACTCTCAAAAAGTGTATAATGTACATGTTTCATCAAATTCACCTCTCTGACTTTTAATTTTTGTTTATGTTTTTGTCATCCCAAGATTCTCTCGCTTATAGCTTTAATTTAAATTGAATTTGGTTATGGGTAAAAAAGCAATTCTTTATTTCGATTGCTTTGCAGTAATTTAATGATTCTGTAAAACATATTTTATGTTATTTTTTAAATTGACTCTTACCTGCTAATATGCAATCTTGCCCATTCTTTGGCTTCTAAATGCACAATATGAAAACGAAGCAATAAACTAGAAACCAAACGACAATTCCCTTTATGATGCCGTCATATATTTAACTAAATTGATTGCATTTTAATTGTATTAATAAATACTTGGTTTTAAAAAAATGATTAGGTATTCAATAACATATTAAGATATTTGCCTTATTCACGTTAATACATTGCTTTTGCACAACTAAATCGTTTTGTAATGGAAAAAAATGAAAATAAATTTTTGACATTTTAAAAGACATTTGACGGTAAAATCTATATAAAAATAATCACTTAATAAACATAACAAATTTTAAATCAATATGGTCAAGATTTTATAGCATTTTAAAAAAATGCAAAATAAATAAATTATATAACTCTTTGTGATTTTTAAAAAAATATATATAGCCTTGAATGTGTTAGAGAATGAAATAAGAACAGGGTCAATAATAGCTATAATATGATTTTTATTAAACTGTAGGCAAGAACTTTAAAAATAGCTTTCAGGTTGAATAAACAAAAATATATATATAGGATTTTTTTTAAAAAAAATGTAATTATCTATAAAAATTAATATCGAAAGTATTCAAAATTAGTATTTTAGAGAGAGAAAAAATGTATAACAGAGCATTAAATGAGCCGTTTTCTTCGAAAATGGTGTAAGTTAATTTTTGACAAAAAGTTAGTTAATTGTAACATTGAATACTATCTGCTATGAGGTTTTTTCTGTGAACAGTTGTCCAAAATTTTTATCATTTTGTCAATATAAATTTACATAGTTACTGAAATTACAAATATAATTACTTTGAAAGTGGTAAATATCACCATATAATACAAAGTAGACTTACACCACTTTCAAAGAAAACAGCTCATGTATATCTCTTAAGGCGATCTTCGCCATATGTACGAACGCTTGAACGATACGCGGAGCACATTTTCAGACAGAAAAATGTGTCAATTTTCATGAAAGTTTGTAACGCTATATTTCATGCATGTGTGTATAATATAGTGTTTTTAAAATATTCCACATATATAATGCGTTTTTTCTTTTAAGATGTAAAGGAACAGTTCATTTAGCCTTAAGGGATTGGAGGGGAAAAATGCGAAACACATTTTGCACGAGGAAAAATGAATCGACTCTGATAAAAACGAGTAGTATGATAAAATATGCTGCTCTTTATAAGATAGCGAAGCCAGAATATAACATTAATGTCGAAGTACTTTTATATCCGAAAAAATATTCCAAATTCGCGGGTTCTGTTCTTTAACATTTAGCTAAGACAGCATTATGAAATTATTTAATACAATTGTCAAATTAGAGATTTACACAAAAGTGGAAAAATTTAAAACGAAAATAATGTTAGAATATTCTGCTTTTAATATTTCTTGTAACGGCCTTTTTTTTCCCTTCAATTCTTACTATTTGTTCACACTCTTATATATATATAGTCTTTTTCAAATTTTCCCTATTTCAAAAATTTCCAAATTTGCCCTGGATGTTAATACAGTTTTATCAAATATTAATTCGTTAATTAAATTTAATTAATGAATAAATGGTAACAAACAAAAATAATAGTCCAACATCGTATATAAAAAGGAAAATCACTCGTTGTGTCCCTGTAGCGCAATGGATAGCGTGGCGTGTTGGACTTCTAAGCCAAAGGTCGTGGATTTGAATCCTACCTGGGATGGCCTAATTTCCGAGCATTTGATTTTCGAATGAATAAATAGTAACACAAAAAAAAATACTAGTCCAACATCATATATAAAATGGAAAATCGCATTCTATTTTGCCACTTATTATTGTGATTCTCTCATATGTATATACATATTCATATTAATTGTAATTATTTAATAAAAAGTAACTAAAATAAAAATTTTCTTTAACCTAAGAAGGAATTGACTTAAATTTTTATATATATATATATTACTTGTTAAGAACAAAATTTAAGAAAAATTTATTTAAAAAACATTAAGGTTCTCTTTTCCTTGATTACTCGAAATTTCAAAAATATATTGGAACTCTGAAATTCTATTCGAATGTTACCTCATTTGAATGGCTCTTGTACCAAGCAGAACAGTCGCTGGACGATTCTTGTAGAGCAGTGTTCCGCAACCTTTTTATCGCCGCGGACCGGTCAACGTTTGTTAATTTTACCGCGGCCCGCTGAGGGGGAGGATGTTGATTGTTTATATTTTAGACTGCTTTTTGATTTAATAGTTTTAATTTAATTGTATTTAATCGTGACTTCTAATTAAAATATAGCTAAACTAAAAAAGAAATATCAAGTGATTTAACGAGGAATATTAAATGATTTTCATAAAAAGTAGCCCAAACCTAAAAAAAATATACCACAGTAAATAAAAGAGAAATAATTTAACCTTTAAATATCGGCGGTACAACTGTCGTACCAGAAATTTTTTTGTCACTCGCATCGGCGCTGGTACGACTGTCGTACCAAGGCTTTAGAGAGAATTCTTCCCCCCACCCTTTTTTTCTGCACATCCTTTTACGATTTTCCCTGACCCGTTTTATGACTTTGCTTCTATTGTCCATAATTGGGTGGGTTATTTTTCGCCAACATTTTGCGCATTCCTTATCATTGGCGACATTTAGGAACAAGTTTCGACTTTAAAATATATATATATATACTTCATTCGATGACTATACGTTGTCTGAGCAACATAGTTTTCTTTTTTATCTTGCTGTTCCTTCTATTTTTTAGAATGCCCCGAAAATTTCTTACACAAATCGAGATCGAGAATTTGATGAAAAATTTAGATGAAGAAAATTTTGATGATAATGATTCAGAAATTGAAGATGAATTTGAAAATAGTATTTTGGAAAATAATGAGATTGAATTAGATGTATCAGCTAATTTTGATGAGGAAGCTGATGGCTTATTCTCATGGAAAGAGGTAGAAGGCTCGGAAATGATAAATGTATTGCCATTTTCTAGCAAAGTTGGATTGAAAGTTGATGCTATCAGTTTCAAAACTGAAAACGATTTTTTTAAACTGATGTTATAACAGACGAAATTTTAGCAGTTCTGGTTGAAGAAACTAATAGATATGCATTTGATCTACTTAACCTTCATGGAGAATCATCTGATAAAAGAAAGCATGCATCTTCATGGAAACCAACCGATAAAAATGAGATTTTAAAATTTCTTGGCCTTATTTTATTGATGGGACACATCGAAAAAGATAGCATACAGGATTATTGGACAACTGATAATCTGATAGAAACTCCGATTTTCAGAGAAGTGATGCCCCGAGATCGTTTCCTAATGATTTTAAAATTCTTACACTTTTCTGATAATAGTTTAAAAGAAATCAGAGATTCTCCAACTTACGACAGATTGTGGAAAATACGAAAAGTTTTTGATTCTTTTAACAGGATATTTAAAGAAGTGTATGATCCCACAGAAAATTTATCTTTCGATGAAGTTATCATTAAATTTAAAGGAAGAGTGTTATTCAAACAATACATTCCAAAAAACGCAAACAGTGGGGTTTGAAAATGTATAAAATTGCAGATGCCACTGGCTATACTTATGATATGAGAGTATATCTAGGTAAAGATAAAAAAGAAAACCTTTCAACATCTGCTTCCTATAACGTTGTATATACAATGACAGATTGTATAAAAGGTAAAGGTCATAAAGTCTTTATGGATAATTTCTTTTCCTCGCCGGAACTTTTTCGAGACCTTTTAAAAGAAAGAAGTATTATATATATAACTCCTGTGGAACTGTACGATCTAATAGAAAACATTTTCCAAAGGATCTGGCTCCTTGTAAAATGAGACAAGGTGATGTTGCCGTGAAATTTTGTAATGGAATGACAGCATTGTGTTGGAAAGATAAGAGGCAAGTATATATGCTGACCAATATGCACAGCCCCCGAAACGAATTAATCACTGAAGAACGAAAAAGATTTTAAAAAAAATTGATGGTGACGTTTCTCTATGCGAAAAAGAAAAATTAACAACTACCAAGCCAAAAATTGTGGCAGATTACAAAAAGCATATGGGATATGTTGATTTAGGAGACCGCATGTCATCCACCTACTCTTTTGCTAGACGAACTAGAAAATGGACAAAAAAATTATTCTTTAGCCTCATCGATATTGCTGTTCTGAATGCTTTTCTAATGTTTAAATCATGCCGAACTTCGTCAAAATTCAGTTTAAAAGAATTTAGAATGAATTTAATTACATCTCTAATAGGAAAAAATAAATCATAAAAATGCAGAGCATTCAGTAACAAAAAAAGTTAGGACAAATGATAATACATTTTCTCATTGGCCATTTGACGAAAAGAAAAGAAGAAGGTGCGCTTATTGCGCGAAAAAAAATGTACAAAAAAGAACCACTATAATCTGTAAGTCATGCAATGTGGCTCTTTGTATTGACCAGAACTGCTTCGAAGATTATCACACAATTTATTTAAAACTTTCTTAACACATAAACCAATAAAAATAAAAGACCAGAGTTCAAAATATTAAAACTGATACATTTTTTAAAAAAATAAAAAAAGGCTCTTTTAAGAGCCAAAAATTTCAAAAAGTAGAACTCACTTTCACAAACAGATATTTCAAAAACATGCTTACAAAAGCTTTCAATTTAAGATATAAATTTCTCTTAGAAACAAAAAAGTACCGTAAAAATAAAATTAAAACAAATTAATACATTTTTTTCAAGATTAAATATTCATAAAACCAGTTGTTAATTCTGTCGAGGTTCGAGTGAGTGAAGATTAACGTCGCAGTGTTCAGGTACACGAGTGCTTTTGGAGACGAACCTCATAATTTTGAACCATTCTCAAGTAACGAGGACGACACCTGAGCTGGCATTCCCCTCTCCTAACTACCACACCAACGGGAGTACGTTTGAGCTCTCAACAGATTTAACGTGCATCGCTCCCCAACACGGCGGGTCTTTCGTAGTACTGGGCTCAAACTCATGACATGCCTGCCATGATCCGATGCCTGGACCACTAGGCTACCGCAACCCTCTGTCGAGGTTCGAAGTCACCATGTTGGTATGGTGTGAAAGTTTGGTGAGAGGGTCAGATTTCTGAAGTACAGCCCCAGTAGCCTTTATATTGCTATAGAATGCGATGTTATTAAAAACTCAAATCTAATTAATCACAAAATATTTGGAGTACATTTATTGTTATTATTTTTTCGTGCAATAAAAGGGCGCTAATTCAAAAATTAAAATGTTTAGAAAAATGTCCTACATGTTGTTCTTAATGTTTTTACATATTTCATCGAATATTTTTGAAAATTTGAGTTTTTTTTTATTACATGGTGTAATTATTGTTATTAAATATGTAAACTGCTTTTTTAGAGTGAAATAAAACATTTAGTATAATAATGCTATGCTTATTTTCTTAAAGTTTTTCTTCTGTTACAAATTCTGTCGAATAATTTTGAAAACATGGGGTGGATCTTTTTATAACATGATTTTCATTATTGTACTTGAATATATAAGCTGCAATAATTATACCGAAGGTAGCATGTGTACACTTACTTTTAACAGATTTATTACATAACTACCTACTTACCTATTTTACAAAACATATATATAAATGCAAGCATCGATATTATTGCGAGTTTATAATTGAAATATATATACTACTCTCAGAGGGTGTTGTCATTAAGCTCTGATTACAGAAGCTATGAATTAAATATTCGGCGTATTTAAATAATATTTTAACGTTTTACTAGAACAAATATTTTAGTAATATATGATTGTCAACTTTTTAAAATAATTTACGTAAGACACAACTGTAATGATATCTTAGTATTTAACGCTAAATGATTATTTACTGGTTTTTTGGAACATGAAAATATTTTACATAACAAAAAAGAAATATTTTACAGAAAAAAGTTTTAAAAACTTTTAAATCATTTTATCATACAAATGATTATATTGTAAAGAGACCTTTTTTTTTTAAACTTTCTATAATAGTTTTCTCATACTAAAACAATGAATACAATAAAAATCTTGTTCTACTCTCATAGTACTTCTGAAATGCTATTCATCAAACTCTAGAAAATATCTATTTTAATTTCAGATTTTACTTAAAAAAAGACAAGAAAAAAATAACAAAATATTCATTAGAAAATTTACAGGCCGTTCAATTCAAAATGGGTATTTTGGATTTAGAATTTTAAAAAAATCTATTTTGATATAATAGTGCGCCAAATATTGCGATTTTCCGTACTCCTGAAAGATCCCTGACTAAAATTTGGCAACCCTTCCCTCTTTCTTTGCAAAGTGTGAAACCTTTTACAATACCAGGAGGGGAGAAAATAGTCAAGCAGGACCTTCCCGAGGGGGAAAGAAATTTCCTGCTCGGATTCGAATGCGCGGAATGGAAGGGAAATTTTACCTCAGCGAATGCCGAATTCTAAAGGTTAATGTTTATTTTGTGCGGACCGGTAGTATTTGATCCACGGACCGGTCCGCGGAACGGGGGTTTTCGGAACACTGCTGTAGAGCAGTGGCCATATCAAAACTTTGTTCTATGGAACCCTGAGGTTTCACGAGGTATACCTAGGCATTCCTTGAGTCAAAATAAAAATTTGAATACTACGATAAATCAGTAGGATTGCTAGATAAAGAGAGGGAACAACTTATGGACATTACAGATGCGCCGTTAAACTAAATGTAAGCAAGAACAACTCCTAAATGTTCTGTGGCTAATCCATGCATATTACACAGATATTTCTCACGCATCACTAAGCATTTTAATGTCTTTCCGAACAACGTATTTAAGTGAAACAAAATTTTTAACGTGTGTGGCTACAAAAACAAAATATAAAAACAGATTAACCGCAGAGTATGAAATACGACTGCATATCATTTCAATACACCTAGATTCCGACAGTTTGTGTAAAAAAATGCAAGCATATATTCCAGTTACTAAATATAAGGCAAGGGTAAGTGACACCTGGAGCACAAGTTAATGAGTTAACTACATTAGTATTATATTAAATTTTTTGAATAACAAACACAATACTTTTTAAAATTGTCTTTACATAAAGTAACTACAATACTTTTTAAATATTTTGTTAAGGTATGTTCTTCTGGGGATGAGATGCAGTTCCGCGAAAACACCTTATAGTTCTAAGGCAGTGGTCCCTACGGACCCCCAAGGGTCCCCAATATTATTAAGGTGGTCCGTAGAAAAGTAAAATTTGTTCAGGGGTCCCTGAACATATTGTCAGAGTGTCCGCGCAAGGTTTAATGTAAAATAAAAAAATTTTGATCCAATTTTTTTTTTGAAATTTAAATAAATAACAATAATTCACTTAGATATTCCCGACTGGGTGTTGAACCCTTTTGCGCATGGGCTAACTCAGATCCCGAACACAGGTTTATCCATGCTAATACCGGAGCATCTTATTGAAGTGTTCACAAATGAGAGACTTAAACCAATGTTTGAACAAGGATATCACAAATTCTGATTACAAAAACAGATCCCAATTTTATATCCTGTATTATGGGCTATTGTACAGAAGTTGTTGACTACTTTCACCGTCTTCCTATTCGGTAGAAGGTGGATTCAGTGCCTCATCACACAAAAAAAGAAACGGACTAAAAACTAGTGCTCGCGGGGATTTACAGTTGTTGCTCACAAACATTGAGACGGACTGTAACGTCACTTCTCCAAAACATCAACAGCGGTCGGCTTCTTTGTGGACCCGACTCCCACACGTGCATCTTGCAGCTGCAACGCAACCCCTGTTTGACCCCCGAGGAATCTAGCCCGTCGACCGGAAGATGAGAGGAGAGATGCTTTGAACTTGCACGGGAGCGGTGGCC
This sequence comes from Trichonephila clavipes, assembly GCA_019973935.1. Taxonomy (NCBI): domain Eukaryota; kingdom Metazoa; phylum Arthropoda; class Arachnida; order Araneae; family Nephilidae; genus Trichonephila; species Trichonephila clavipes. The sequence continues at coordinate 224,837 of BMAU01010900.1, forward strand.
AACGAATCCTCCTCTCACAAAATATTGGACTCTAACAATCTATAATTAAATTTAATAACTTTAATGTATCATTTAGTAAATAATATTCAATAGTTGTGACGTAAATAAATTCCATACTTTAATTATCCAAGAATACGCTACCCCGTTATTTTTTCAAACGTTACAGCTTAGAGTTTTGGTGGCAGCGCTTTGGGATAAAAAGTTAGCATTCAGGACCCGTGAGAGGAGGAAATTTTGGGTTTTTACGGACGGACCGCAACGCAGGGAGAAAAAGACATCTTCGGAAGCCGTGCTGCAATTGAATTCAGCTTTGGAGAAGGAGAGCGTCCCGCTCAAAGATCAAACTGATCTATAGTGTTAACGGCCAGAGTGTCCGAAGGAAAAGCGATTTTCGGAAGCCGTGCTGCAATTGAATTCAGCTTCGGAGGAGAGCGTCCTGCTCAAAGAAGATCAAACTGATCTATAGTGTTAACGGTGAGAGTGTCCGAAGGGAAAGCGATTTTCGGAAGCCGTGCTGCGATAGAATTCATCTTTGAAGCCGTGCCACGAGTGAATTCAAGGCTGGTCAAACTGACCACACTTATTGTTAAGGGTGAAAGATTCAAGATTGGTCAAAAAGACCATTGTTCACACGAAAGAGTTCAAAACCACTAATGTCATATTACTGCACAGAATGTGCTTCCGACAGCAAGCTGAGTACTTCAAATGGGTGAGTACTGCTATATTTTTGAGTTGCAAACTGCATATTGTATTAGGAATTTGGGTTAAAATGTTCTTTACAAATTTTGAAATACTTAGTGTTTTTTCTTGCATGGGAACAGTGTTATTTTGTTTCTAGAGAATTGTAATTGTATTTCAAGCATTGTGTGCAATTTTAGCTTAAGATTTATTGTGTTTTAAGTCTCTTGAATGATTTTGATTATTTTTAGTGTTAAGTTTTTCTTTGTTTTTCTGTGTATGCATGGGACCAGTGTTATTGTATTAATAGAGAATAATAACAATAGTGCAAAATTTAGCGTGACATTTATTTGATATTGTTTAAAAAATGGCTTTCCTTGGTAAAGGGAAAAAGCAAGACATGTTGCAACTTGCTGAGGAATTAGGGATAAATGCCACTTTAAATATGACTGTCCCTAGCATAAAAATTGCAATCACTAACAGTGAAGGCTATGAAGAGGAATTTGTTAAAAATCTGTATGAGACTATCATTGCAAACGGAAAAAGATTGGAGGAGTTAGAAAGGGCTGAAAAAAAAAAGATTGGAGGAGTTAGAAAGGGCGGAAAAAATGAGATTAGAGGAGTTAGAAAGGGCTGAAAAAATGAGATTGGAAGAGTTAGAAAGGGCTGAAAAAATAAGATTGGAGGAGTTAGTAAAGGAGCATTAAAAGAGAAAGAATTACAGCTGAAATTTGATTTAGAAAGGTTTAAAATAGAATCCGAATTTAGGGTAAACGATGAATCAAACGATTCTACAAATGCATGTTCTGTAACCTCTAATTTAAACTTAAAAAAAATTGATCCCAGATTTCGATCCTAAGCAGTCAGATATTAGTTTATATCTAGTGATCTTTGAACGCCAGGCTAAAAGGGCGTTAATAGAAAAGAAAGAGTGGGTGGGGCAATTATTGGGTTTGTTACCCCTAGAGATCGTGCAAATTATTGCTCGCGAACCGGAGGAACAAGCCGAAAATTACGAGATTATGTAAAGAAATTATTACTTAAAAGATTCAAGTTATGTCCGGAGGTCTTTCGGCAAAAATTTGTCCAACACCAGAAAAAATCCGATAGCACCTGGAAGGATTTCACTTTTGAAATTACGAATTATCTAGATGAGTGGCTGATTGGCTTAGAAATAAATACCTTTCAAGATCTTAAAGATCTAATGGTGGTAGATCAATTAAAAAACGCGCCAATGCTAGTATGAAAGATCATTTTTTAGATAATTGGGCAAACCTTAATTCAGCTACTCAAATAGCAGAACTCTTTGATAATTATGAGGACGTCCGAAAGGTAAATTCGAAACCCATGGATAGGTGGGGCAGAAATGATAAAATTTTGACATACTCAGGGGTCAAGGAAAAAGAAAATAGATTTGGGAAAACTTCCCCCAGATTAGGAGCTTCTGTTCCGGAGAGTACTAGAGAGAGAACTTTTGAAAAACGCGTGATACAAAGATGTTATCATTGCAATATGCCCGGACATATAAAAGCCGTTTGCCCTAAATTAAAAAAAACAAAACGACGGAAACTCTCAATAATATTGAAGGAAATGAAAACCCGGATTTTCTTAATTCATATACAACAAAGGGCTCTGTGAATGGTCACGAGATAGACATTCTTAGATATACGGGAGCGACAATAGATTTAGTATGTGCAAAATACATACATCCTTCTTCTTTCTCTGGTGAAAATGTTTGGATAAACAACCGTTAAGCCCAGAATTAGTTTGTTTACCTTTGGCGGTCGTGGAAATTTCCGGAAATTTTGGAACGGTGCAAACTAAGGCAGCGGTTTGTGGAAATCACTTAAATCAACACGGTCGATATTTGCTTGGAAATAAAACGGCCGAGCTAATAAAAGGAAATTTAGGCTATAATTTCCTGCCAGTCGAAATATTGAATGCTGTCCAAACAAGGTCTCAACTCAAAGGGGCTAGAGAAGAAAGGGGAAGATGAGGTTATAATTGTTTCTTCGGATGCAGAGGACGAAATTTTAATACCTGCACTCCAGGAATATGTTCCGGAATTAGCGCTGCTAAGGGTTACGCGAGAAAATTTAATCAATGCTCAAAAAAATAGCGAGGAGATTAAATCCTTATACGAACAGGCAGCCAGTCAAGTGTAGGTTACCAATCAGGTTTATTCGCTAGAGAAGGAATTATTGGTCAAAAATCGTGAAGATAAGTTAGGTAACGTGGTGAAGTTAATAGTAGTGCCGGAAGAGTTGCGCGACCCCATTAAATCCTTGTGTCATGAGGGAACATCTGCACACCTGGGAATTACGAAATCCAAAGACAAATTAAACAGATATTTTTACTGGCCGAATTGCTATAGAGATATGGAACAGTTTGTAAAAACTTGCGATCAGTGTCAGAGGGCAGGGAAGCCCAATGATAAAAAGAAAGCTCCACTAAAATTGGTCCCTGTTATTCAGGAGGTTTTACTAAGCTAAATATTGATGCATGTGGGCCTCTCCCGATCACATCTAAAGGGAATCGATATCTTATCACGGCCATCTGCATGTCATCAAAATTCCCTGAAGCTATTCCGGTGTCTGATATTAGTTCCGTTAGTGTCACAGATGCGCTGTTAAACATCTTTAGTCGGATGGGGTTTCCCCGTGAAATACAATGTGACCAGGGTACTTCTTTTACTAGTGCTCTGACTACCGAGTTTTTGAAAGATTCGGAATACTTGTCAGACATAGTTCTGTGTATCATCCACAGAGTAACCCTGTTGAGCGATTTCATCGAACGTTGAAACGACTCTTACGAGTCTTATGTTTAGATGCAGGCTCCGAATGGGACAAACATCTTCCGTCAATTCTTTTAGCGTTACGGACTGTATCTCACGAAAGTACAGGTGTACTTTCAGAGTACGTCAGAGTTAGTGTATGAGAAAAATTTACGCACCCCAGAGACGTTAGTAATGGAACATTGGATGGAACCGGAAACAGAAGGTGATCTCGTCACTGAATATATGTTTAAATTAATAAATAGATTAAAAAGATGCCAAGAAGTAGCTATAAATAAAATGGAGGAAATGCAAGTTAAGCGGAAAACTTGGTATGATAAAAACGCAGTAAAACGTGAATTTAAGGATGGGGATTTAGTCCTAGTGTTAGCTACATCCAGAACAAATAAATTAGCAGTGCAGTGGATAGGTCCTGGGACAATTTTAAATAAAATTTCGGAAACGAACTATTTAGTCGAAATCCCCGGCAGACGTGAAACATCTCAAATCTATCATATAAATATGCTAAAACCATATTACAAAAGGCCAGAACACGTTAACGTAATTATTAATGATGAAACGCAAAACTCTCTCGCAGACCAGGAATTAGAAATTCCGTACTTAGAAAACAATTCTCTCGTTTATGATTTCGAGGACGTAATCCAGGCTAGCGAGTTGAACAAACACCTTCACGACAAACAAATGGATCTACTGCGCGAATTATTAAATAAATACTCTAAATGTTTTTCAAACAATCCCGGTTTAACTAATCTGGTTGAACACGAAATCCGGTTAGTTAGCGATCAACCAGTTAGGACGAAGCCCTATCGAATGTCGCACCGACAAAATGAAATCTTAAAAAACGAAATTAACCGAATGTTAAAATTAGGAATCATTGAGGTAGGAGAATCGGATTACATGTCCCCTATGATTTTAGTTGAGGTAGCTGGGAAAGAACCTCGTCCATGTATTGATTACAGGAAATTAAACGGGATCATTAGAACGGAATATTTTCCTCTTCCGAATATCGAAGAACGTGTAGAAAAAGTATCGGCGGCTAAATTTATTACCGTCTTAGACCTATCTAAGGGATATTGGCAAATACCTTTGAGCAAAACTGCACAGCGATACGCAGCCTTCTGTACTAGCTTTGGTACATACAGACCCCTAAGGATGAGTTTCGGATTAAAGAATGCTCCATATTTCTTTAGTAAACTCATGGCTGAATTACTTAACGGACTAGAGGATTTCGTTGTCCCGTATCTAGACGATATCGCAATTTTCTCAGATACTTGGGAGTCGCACCTTAAACATATGGAAACGGTTCTGCAGAGAATAAAGAGAGAGAGAGAGAGCTAAGTTAACTATAAAACCTTCAAAGTGTAAGTTTGCGCAACAAAATGTCAAATTTTTGGGTCACATTGTGGGTCAGGGTTTTCGCACCCCTTCCGAGATCAAAGTTCAGGCTGTTCTAGAGTTCCCTACCCCTCGCACGAAAACCCAAATACGGGCCTTCTTAGGTCTAGCAGGTTATTATCAAAAATATATCAATCTGTTCTCGGTAATCGCTGCTCCGTTGACGGACGCGTTGAAGGGAAGAGCAAAGAAGGGAGAAATTACGTGGACGACCTAGTGTGAAAACGCATTTCGAGAACTAAAAGGGAAACTAATTGATAAGCCCGTCTTGTACGCGCCAAATTTTGAACGAGAATTCATTGTTCAAACGGACGCTTCAAACGCAGGTATGGGAGCAGTTTTAACCCAATTAACTGAACAAGGTGAGGAGCATCCAATCCTTTACCGAAGTACGAAATTTTCAGAGGTAGAGAAGCGCGCGCGTTATTGTACGACGGAGAAGGAATGTGCTAGCATTGTTTTCGCAAAAGGTTACATTATTACTTAGATGGAAATTCATTTTTAGTTATGACCGATCACAACTCGTTGGTGTGGTTGAATAGAAATGTTAGTTCTAATCCTAGATTGATGCAATGAGCTTTGGCTTTGCAACCATATAATTTTAGAATTGTACATCGGTCGGGTAAAAGTCACAAAAATGCAGATAGTCTCAGCAGATCGGTGATTGATATTTAGGAATTGTTAGCAATGTTCTCTTGCTCATGAATAATACTTGTTACTTATAATGTTTTTTTTTAGTTAAAGGTTAATAATTGTATTAATTTTATTTATTTACTAGTACTGTATATGTGTGTTTATGCGTGTCAAAAGATAAAGCCATGAAAAGCAAATGTATTAATATGATTAATTTTGTGTATAGGGTTTTAAAATATACATGATTATTTAGTTTACGCAAGAGGCATATTGTGAAAAATATTTTGTGTGTGCGGTTGTACACTTCGCATATCATATCAACATGTCGTTAGTATAATTTTTATTAAGTATTGTGGCGAAGAATATTTTAAGTGTAAGGTCTTACACTAGCATTTGATGTAACATGTTGTTAGTATAATTGATAATAGGCATTGTGATAGGAGTGTTCGTATTTTTATTTAATGTTATAGTATGTTTTCTTACATTGCTATTGATCATTTTCGTAATATGGATTTGTGTAAGTTCCCTAGCAAGAACACTCACTCACTCGAAATAAGTAATTCCAAATTTAGTTCAGCGTTTTCTATAGTAGTTAAAATTGCAGCTCAGAAATATAGTGGTGCTTGATGAAGGGATGTGTCGGTAATCTGTCAGTTGTCTCATCGTCATTCCATTAAATTTTTCTCAACGGAAAAGTTCTATAAGAGAGGGCGAGAGCTGTAACGTCACTTCTCCGAAACATCAACAGCGGTCGGCTTCTTTGTGGACCCGACACCCATACGTGCATCTTGCAGCTGCAACGCAACCCTGTTTGACCCCCGAGGAATCTAGCCCGTCGACCGTAAGATGAGAGGAGAGATGCTTTGAACTTGCACGGGAGCGGTGGCCAACGAATCCTCCTCTCACAAAATATTGTACTCTAACAATCTATAATTAAATTTAATAACTTTAATATATCGTTTAGTAAATAATGTTCAATAGTTGTGACGTAAATAAATTCCATACTTTAATTAACCAAGAATACGCTACCGTTATTCTTTCAAACGTTACACGGACATAAATACACTCATAACATCTTCATCAATTTTATCCAAGTCATTAACTTTTTAAATATTTTTTTTAAAACATAAGTTATAATTTTAATAAATAACTCCTAAAAAAACGGGGTTTTTTAAAAATTTTGTAGTTTTTATACTATGCATTTTTGTAGCTTTTTCACTTGGGAAAGTTTTGATTATAAAAACGTGTCCATGGTTTAAAAAGTTTTTGGAACCACCGTGTTTCAAGGAATCCGTGGGTCGATAAAGTTTAAAAACCACTGCTCTAAAGACACGTAGCATAAACATTATGAAATAAATTACTGAAAAAAAATTATGGATCGTATTTACATACCTCTTACCCCATCGAAATGAATAGCATTTCATTTGCTGTATGTTCCAACGAGTATTTTCTATATTTGTTACTTCCATGTTAGGTATCCGTTGGAAGTCTGTGAAAAATCTACTGTCTGCACTCTTCTTTCTCAAGATAGATTTACAGAAAAGCCAAAGTGCACCAAGAACCCTCCTTAACCTTATCTGTATATTCTCTGATAACAGGGGAAGAAATGTTTACAACAGGATAGTCGATTTTTTTTCAATGGGTTGGTGGGTTTATTTGTAAACTGAATGTTATCAATGAAGCATTTCTTGGAAGATACGGGGAAGGAAGCCTTATCTATCTTCTCCTTTCCACATTTTTTTTAACTATGCTAGATTTCCACATTTTTTTGGTGATGGGGTTTTTCTAAGGAGATCCGATTAATTTTGACAACACATCGGATTTTGTTAATTGCTTAAACAGTTGCGTTACCTATAACATAAATTTCAGTTAACAAGATTCAATTATGAGTATTGATGACCAAAATTATTTCAGTTTTGATAAATCACGAAATTTCAAGGAAAACATCGCACATGTTTATCTTTGAAGTAGTTTTTAATACATCGTTTTTAAATTTGCCTTCGTTTAAGGCTGTCTTCGGTCAGTGTTAAAGTATAGGACCCAAAATCGAATATTTTTGCAGATTTAAAAGAACTTAAACATTATTATTATATTCTAGCTTCGCTATCCGACAGACAGCAGTATATCTTATCATACTCTCATTTTTAATTCAGTTGATCCATTCTTTTTTCGGTATAAAATGTGTTCCGTATTTTTCTCCTGTACTGTAATATTGAATGAGCTAACCTGTACGTGTTAAATGGAAAAAAAAAATAAGTATTCACACACATTTATTTTCTTGAAGTGTTAAAAACGTTATATTATTAATAGATGTATGAATTGTTATAATGTTCCAAATTTTCATGAAAATTGAGTCTGAAAATGTGCTCCGCGTTTCACTCAGGCTCTCGTACATTTGCCGAAGACAGCCTTAATGTTGAAGAATAAATCCAAAAAGAATACATTTTCATATAAGTAAAATGTCCATATACTGATTTAAAGACCTGTGCTGCTGACGACTGCTTACCATCACATGCAATGTCGTGAAAATTTAGATATTCTATTAACTCGCTATTTTTTTTCGACGCTTATAGAAATATTCGTTTACCATTACAATATAGAAAATGAAATTCGGCTCATATTTTTTACCAGAAAAAAGTGGTTCGATTCAATAATCTAAAAAAAAAACAATCTTTTCTTTATGATAATGAAGACAATATATGACATTAATATTTGAATATTATTGAAGTTAACTTCTTATGGCACGATAGGGAGAAACTTCTGTTACGCGTTACCAGTTACGGTTAGCGGTAAACGTAAGGTAGAAATGAATGAGTTCCGAATCCCCCCCCGTTTTAAAAAACGCCATCTAACTCGTACTATCTATCTCAGACAAAAAGTAATTACAGAATCGGAAAGATCATTTTTTTCGTCACGATATGGTTTTTTTTTTTTTTTAACAAAATAATGATATTTTCTATTTTTTACGATTTTTTTAAAAATGAGTCAAAATTGATACGCTTTTATAAGAATGGTTTCTAAATCATTTTCCCTTTAATTCTGTTCGAGTTAATGAATTGATATTTTATTCTAAACAAGTTCATGCTTTTCTCTTTTAGAATCAGTCATAAAAATAAAAAAAAATGACGGAAATTTTTTTTTGCGATTTTTCAAAAAGTACTCAAAATTTTAATTAAATAACTTCATTATTTATAAAAAATATTCTAACGAAATTTTTTCTCAATATGTAGAATAGTATTTATTATCCGTAATCTGTTCAAAGATTGAAAAAATAGATTAAAAATTACGGCTTTTAAGTTTCTTTTGTGTTTTTCGTCTATTAGCCCTGAGCTAGCACCCACCCCCCTCTCCTCATTCAACAGCAGCTTTAACAAGCCTTTCCTCTTTTAGCTTTGCGATACATACTTTGTTTTGTTTTAACGTTACCTAGAAGTCAAATTATAATCAATTTTATGAATTAAAAAAAATCGGAAGTGAGTCTTTAATCTACCCGAAGTAGGCATTTAAAATGGTTCAAAATCTGTCAAAAATTAGTTTAAGGTGAGTTTGTTGGATATACAGTTTTGAAATTCTTTTAAGGAAGTAATACAAACAATCTATTGTTTTAAAATTTAGTGGCAACACAACATTTCTTCCAATAGTTTGGGAATAAAAGATTGTGTTTACTAAATTTTCAATCGAATGGAGTTTCTAAATCCAGTTTAAGAAGTGAGTTTTTAAATCATATATATGCTTTGGTGTAATTAATTTGATTGTTGTGAAAGTGTTATATAGTACTTCATTAATTTGTATTTTAAGACTACAGTGGGCAGTAAAATTTTTTACAAACATGTCCCAAATTTTTTACTTGCTCTATGTAACTTAGAACTAAAATCATATAAAAAAAAATTGGTGAGAAAAAAATGAGTATAGTTTTTAAAAATTTAAAAACTTTCCATGCGTTTTGATTTTTTTTTTAAATTTCATCACCTGATTTAACTTCTTTAAGCAATTCTTTACAAATGTATGCATGCAATGTAATGTTTTACATGATAATTTACAAAATATGGGTAAACGCAAATTTTTATATAAAAATTTCAAGAATTTTAATGATTTCCTATACATAAAAAACTTTAGTTTCTTTCACCCTATCACTATTATTACAATGCATCCAAGAATTTATAACTATGCATTAGGTGAATACTTCTGGAAAGTTTGTTTTGTTATAATTCGACAACAATTGCAACGCATGGAACATTTTGCATTTTTGTTTCGAGGCAAATTTTTGATTTAGACTAATAATGATGATACTTTTCTCAAAATATATATACAATAATTTTTTTTTTAGTATTATGTATTGAAAATGAAAATTTTGTCTATACTTATACCTTTTCCGTCCTAATTATTTTTTTTAAATACAGTGTGGAATAATAATGATAATAATAAATTTGTTAATTATATAAAGGGTGTTTTTTGAGAGGTATAGAACTTTAAATTGCGATAAAACAACGATGTATTATTCGATTGACATGAATTTCTTTTTATTCTAAAGATAATCTTGTGACATTACATTTTAAATATGATTTCTGGCATAGGACTGCCATGGCTGGGTCGGATGTAGTCCAATCTGGACGTCCAATTTTCGATGACTTTTTCCAACATTTGTGGCCGTATATCGGCAATAACACGGCGAATGTTGTCTTCCAAATGGTCAAGCGTTTGTGGCTTATCCGCATAGACCAATGACTTTACATAGCCCCACAAAAAATAGTCTAGCGGTGTTAAATCACAAGATATTTGAGGCCAATTCACAGGTCCAAAACGCGAAATTAGGCGGTCACCAAACGTGTCTTTCAATAAATCGATTGTGGCACGAACTGTGTGACATGTTGCGCCGTCTTGTTGGAGCCACAGCTCCTGGACATCATGATTGTTCAATTCAGGAATGAAAAAGTTAGTAATCATGGCTCTATACCGATCACCATTGGCTGTAACGTTGTGGCCTTCATCGTTTTTGAAGAAGGATTCCACCAGCCCATAAAGCGCACCAAACAGTCGGTTTTTCTGGATGTAACGGTGTTTCGACGTACACTTGTGGATTAGCTTCACTCCAAATGCGACAATTTTGTTTGTTGACGTAGCCATTCAACCAGAAGTGCGCTTCATCGCTAAACAAAATTCGCTTATGAAAATCGACCATTATTTTCGAAATAAAATTGCACAATTTGAAAGCGTTGTTCAGGTGTGAGTCTATTCATGATGAATTGCCAAACCAAACTGAGAATAAATCACTTGACAGATGTTAAATCGGTCGCCATCTTGGAAAGTAATGCCAACTTAAACTTCTATACCTGGAAAAAAAACACTCTGTATAAGATTACTTCAAAATAAAACTTTGTTATACAATTCAATACATGTAAGCCAAAGAAGTTAACTTCTAACGCGTGTTCACACTGATGCACGCTTTCTTTCTTTTTTTTTTATACAGAAGTGCTTCAATTCTAATTTTATTCTTTAATATTTTAGTATATAGCTTTAAATAATTGAAATACATCGCAGTTTGCTGTTTTAATGATTTTAATTTCTAATTGTATTTGTTCATAGATGAATTTAATCTTGAATCTTGTTCTAAAGACTATTTCTGAGATTTTAAAAACTGCTGTGCTAATGGAACAAGAGTTGCTGAGGATATATGAGGACGATCTAAATTTTTCTATGATTGACTTCTTTCCTTGACACTGGATCGCTAAAAAAATAATCATGACTCACGGAGTAGCTATGAAAAATATTCACGAATTTTAACTGTGGTTTTGAAGAATTATGATACAATATTGTAGAGATAACGTTTTTTTTTAATGAAAGTATATTTTTGTAATGAAATGTAAAATATAATTAGATAATTTATCCCCCTATTTTTTAAGTATTTAATAAATATTCGCGTTAAGGCTACTGTCTATTAATCATTTTGAATTCGTGAACATAATGTTAATCTTGTGAAAGCTTTATTTTTCTCCTTAATCTTAAACTGGTGCACCGATTTGAATGCAATAAAGTGCATTCGAAAGAGTAAACAGTAATAAAAGTTTGTCTGGAATTATATTTTTTCGCTATACTTGAAAATATTTCTGAAATATCTGAAAGTCTACAAACGAATGTTTAAAATAGATGCAAAAATGAAATACTGGAGAAAAAGATTTCCATTTCAATTTTTAAAATAAATAAATGTTTGCTGATTATTATAACGAGAAATAGACTATATAACTATTAAGTTGCGGGAAATTATTGTAATATCTTAAAGAGTTGAACAATTTTTTTCATCAATTTTTAATTAATAGATATCGATAACAATAAAGAAGATTGCAGAATCAAAAAATCTTATCTGAAATCATTTCCCTTTTCACATTACTATATAATAGCAAATTCTGTTATAAAAGTATTATATGTGACACATTCTGTAATAAAACGCTTTTCTAAAAATTTTTTTTAAAAAATCCTTTTTATTTGACAATGTTTTAAAAGTTGTGATATAAAATTGTATCAGATGATAATAATATAATAACCACATGATACGTTTATTTGCAAATGATGCAGTAAAAAAATCACAATCTTTTAATTTGTAAAAGCTTTTTTTTTAATATGGAATGAATATCTAACAATGGATCCAGCTATTTAATATTTAAATGCATTAAAAGAGTAATTATCATTTTTTTATACACACTTTTAAGGTTAGTTTTTCAATAACCTATCTCCATTCGATTAAAACATTATTACCATTCGACAAGATATTTAAAACTAAAAAAAACGTAAATTTAAAGTAATTCAAATTAATTAGTATGTTTATTTTTAAAATCAGCCGTTTTTTCACACACACATATATAAATGTATACTTATTGCAAGAAAATACTTATTGTGTATTGTTCGCCTATATTACAATATTTTATTTTACGATTTTATTACTTTATCGGATTGTTTTTAGACTTAAAAGTACTGTAACGTCACGTTTCGAAAACAACAACAACATCTGGTGTCGGTTTCTTTGTAGATTCGACGCCCACACGTGCAATTTCCGATCCAGCGCAACCCCTGTTTGACCCCCGAGGAATCTAGCGACCCGACCGGAAGATGAGAGGAGAGATGCTTTGAACTTGCACGGGAGCGGTAACCAACGAAACCTCCTCTCACAAAATAGTGGACTCTAACAATCTAATTAATTTTAATAACTTTAATGTATCATTTTGTAAATAATTTTCAATAGTTGTGACGTAAATAAATTCTCTATTTTAATTCACCAAGAATACGCTACCGTTATTCTTTCAAACGTTACAGCTTAGAGTTTTGGTGGCAGCACTTTGGGATAAAAAGTTAGCATTCAGGACCCGTGAGAGGAGGAAAATTTTGGATTTTTACGGACGGACCGCAACGCAGGGAGAAAAAGAGATCTTCGGAAGCCGTGCTGCAAGTAAATTCAGCTTCGAGAAAGAGAGCGTCCTGCTCATAAAAGATCAAACTGATCTATAGTGTAAACGGCTAGTGTCCGAAGGGAAAGCGATTTTCGGAAGCCGTTCTGCGATTCAGCTTCAGCTTCGGAGAAAAAGAGCGTCCTGCTCAAAGATCAAACTGATCTATAGTGTTAACGGCGAGAGTGTCCGAAGGAAAGCGATTTTCGGAAGCCGTGCTGCAAGTAAATTCAGCTTCGGAGAAAGGGAGCGTCCTGCTCATAGAAGATCAAACTGATCTACATCTACAGTGTTAACGGCGAGAGTGTCCGAAGGAAAAGCGATTTTCGGAAGCCGTACCACTAGTGCACATAATTTGCTTCTGACAGCAAGCTGAGTACTTCAAATGGGTGAGTACTGTTATATTTTTGAGTTGCAAACTGCATATTGTATTAGGAATTTTGGTTAAAGTGTTCTTTAGAAATTTTGAAATACTTAGTGTTTTTTCTTGCATGGGAACAGTGTTATTTTGTTTCTAGAGAATTGTAATTGTATTTCAAGCATTGTGTGCAATTTTAGCTTAAGATTTATTGTGTTTTAAGTCTCTTGAATGATTTTGATTATTTTTAGTGTTAAGTTTTTCTTTGTGTATTTCTGTGTATGCATGGGACCAGTGTTATTGTATTAATAGAGAATAGTAACAATAGTGCAAAAAATTTAGCGTGACATTTATTTGATATTGTTTAAAAATGGCTTTCCTTGGTAAAGGGAAAAAGCAAGACATGTTGCAACTTGCTGAGGAATTGGGAATAAATGCCACTTTAAATATGACTGTCCCTAGCATAAAATTGCAATCACTAACAGTGAAGGTTATGAAGAGGAATTTGTTAAAAATCTGTATGAGACTATCATTGCAAACGGAAAAAGATTGGAAGAGTTAGAAAGGGCTGAAAAAAATGAGATTGGAAGAGTTAGAAAGGGCTGAAAAAATGAGATTGGAGGAGTTAGTAAAGGAGCAGGCATTAAAAGAGAAAGAATTACAGCTGAAATTTGATTTAGAAAGGTTTAAAATAGAATCCGGATTTAGGGTAAACGATGAATCAAACGATTCTACAAATGCATGTTCTGTAACCTCTAATTTAAATTTAAAAAATTGATCCCAGATTTCGATCCTAAGCAGTCAGATATTAGTTTATATCTAGTGATCTTTGAACGCCAGGCTAAAAGGGCGTCAATAGAAAAGAAAGAGTGGGTGGGGCAATTATTGGGTTTGTTACCCCTAGACATCGTGCAATTTATTGCTCGCGAACCGGAGGAACAAGCCGAAAATTACGATTATGTAAAGAAATTATTACTTAAAAGATTCAAGTTAAGTCCGGAGGTCTTTCGGCAAAAATTTGTCCAACACCAGAAAAAATCCGATAGCACCTGGAAGGATTTCACTTTTGAAATTACGAATTATCTAGATGAGTGGCTGATTGGCTTAGAAATAAATACCTTTCAAGATCTTAAAGATCTAATGGTGGTAGATCAATTAAAAAAAAACGCGCCAATGCTAGTATGAAAGATCATTTTTAGATAATTGGGCAAACCTTAAATCAGCTACTCAAATAGCAGAACTCTTTGATAATTATGAGGACGTCCGAAAGGTAAATTCGAAACCCATGGATAGGTGGGGCAGAAATGATAAAATTTTGACATACTCAGGGATCAAGGAAAAAGAAAATAGATTTGGGAAAACTTCCCCCAGATTAGAGCTTCTGTTCCGGAGAGTACTAGAGAGAGAACTTTTGAAAAACGCGTGATACAAAGATGTTATCATTGCAAATATGCCTGGACATATAAAAGCCGGTTGCCCTAAATTAATAAAAAACAAAACGACGGAAACTCTCAATAATATTGAAGGAAATGAAAACCCGGATTTTCTTAATTCATATACAACAAAGGGCTCTGTGAATGGTCACGAGATAGACATTCTTAGAGATACGGGAGCGACAATAGATTTAGTATGTGCAAAATACATAAATCCTTCTTCTTTCTCTGGTGAAAATGTTTGGGTAAAAACAACCGTTAAGCCCAGAATTAGTTTGTTTACCTTTGGCGGTCGTGGAAATTTCCGGAAATTTTGGAACGGTGCAGACTAAGGCAGCGGTTTGTGGAAATCACTTAAATCAACACGGTCGATATTTGCTTGGAAATAAAACGGCCGAGCTAATAAAAGGAAATTTAGGCTATAATTTCCTGCCCGTCGAAATATTGAATGCTGTCCAAACAAGGTCTCAAGTCAAAGCGGCTAGAGAAGAAAGGGGAATAGATAGTGGTGATGCTAAAAAAGGGGAAGATGAGGTTATAATTGTTTCTTCGGATGCAGAGGACGAAATTTTAATACCTGCACTCCAGGAATATGTTCCGGAATTAGCGCTGCTAAGGGTTACGCGAGAAAATTTAATCAATGCTCAAAAAATAGCGAGGAGATTAAACCCTTATACGAACAGGCAGCCAGTCAAGTGCAGGTTACCAATCAGGTTTATTCGCTAGAGAAGGAATTATTGGTCAAAAATCGTGAAGATAAGTTAGGTAACGTGGTGAAGTCAATTCTTTTAGCGTTACGAACTGTATCGCACGAAAGTACAGGGTATACACCGTCAGAGTTGGTGTATGGGAAAAATTTGCGAACCCCAGAGACGTTAGTAATGGAACATTGGATGGAACCGGAAGAAGAGGGTGATCTCGTCACTGAATATATGTTTAAGTTAATAAATAGATTAAAAAGATGTCAAGAAGTAGCTATAAATAAAATGGAGGAAATGCAAGTTAAGCGGAAAACTTGGTATGACAAAAACGCAGTAAAACGTGAATTTAAGGATGGAGATTTAGTCCTAGTGTTAGCTACATCCAGAGCAAATAAATTAGCAGTGCAGTGGATAGGTCCTGGGACAATTTTAAATAAAATTTCGAAACGAACTATTTAGTCGAAATCCCCGGCAGACGCGAAACATCTCAAATCTATCATATAAATATGCTAAAACCATATTACAAAAGGCCAGAACACGTTAACGTAATTATTAATGATGAAACAAAAAAACTCTCTCGCAGACCAGGAGTTAGAAATCCCATACTTAGAAAACAATTCTCTCATTTATGATTTCGAGGACGTAATCCAGGCTAGCGAGTTGAACAAACACCTTCACGACAAACAAATGGATCGACTGCGCGAATTATTAAATAAATACTCTAAATGTTTTTCAAACAATCCCGGTTTAACTAATCTGGTTGAACACGAAATCCAGTTAGTTAGCGATCAACCAGTTAGACGAAGCCCTATCGAATGTCGCACCGACAAAATGAAATCTTAAAAAAACGAAATTAACCGAATGTTAAAATTAGGAATCATTGAGGTAGGAGAATCGGATTACATGTCTCCTATGATTTTAGTTGAGATAGCTGGGAAAGAACCTCGTCCATGTATAGATTACAGGAAATTAAACGGGATCATTAGAACGGAATATTTTCCTCTTCCGAATATCGAAGAACGCGTAGAAAAAGTATCGGCGGCTAAATTTGTTACCGTCTTTGACTTATCTAAAGGATATTGGCAAATACCTTTGAGTAAAACAGCACAGCGATACGCAGCCTTCTGTACTAGCTTTGGTACATACCGACCCCTAAGGATGAGTTTCGGATTAAAGAATGCTCCATATTTCTTTAGTAAACTCATGGCTGAATTACTTAACGGACTAGAGGATTTCGTTGTCCCGTATCTAGACGATATTGCAATTTTCTCAGATACTTGGGAGTCGCATATTAAACATATGGAAACGGTTCTGCAGAGAATAAAGAGAGCTAAGTTAACGATAAAACCTTCAAAGTGTAAGTTTGCGCAACAAAATGTCAAATTTTTTGGGTCACATTGTGGGTCAGGGTTTTCGCACCCCTTCCGAGATCAAAGTTCAGGCTGTTCTAGAGTTCCCTACCCTCGCACGAAAACCCAAATACGGGCCTTCTTAGGTCTAGCAGGTTATTACCAAAAATATATAAATCTGTTCTCGGTAATTGCTGCTCCGTTGACGGATGCGTTGAAGGGAAGAGCAAAGAAGGGAGAAATTAAGTGGACGACCGAGTGTGAAAACGCATTTCGAGAACTAAAAGGGAAACTAATTGATAAGCCCGTCTTGTACGTGCCAAATTTTGAACGGGAATTCATTGTTCAAACGGACGCTTCGAACGCAGGTATGGGAGCAGTTTTAACCCAATTAACTGAACAAGGTGAGGAGCATCCCATCGTTTACCTGAGTAAGAAATTTTCAGAGGTAGAGAAGCGTTATTGTACGACGGAGAAGGAATGTGCTAGTATTGTTTTCGCAATTAAAAGGTTACATTATTACTTAGATGGAAATTCATTTTTAGTTATGACCGATCACAACCCGTTGGTGTGGTTGAATAGAAATGTTAGTTCTAACCCTAGATTGATGCGATGGGCTTTGGCTTTGCAACCATATAATTTTAGAATTGTACATCGGTCGGGTAAAAGTCACAAAAATGCAGATAGTCTCAGCAGATCGGTGATAGATAATTAGGGATTGTTAATAATGTTCTCTCTGCTCATGAATAATAATTGTTGCTTATGTTTTTTTTAGTTAAAGGTTAATAATTGTATTAAATTTTATTTATTTACTAGTACTGTATATCATATCGAATGGCGATGCGTGTCAAAAGATAAAGCCATGAAAAGCAAATGTATTAATATGCTTAATTTTGTGTACAGGGTTTTAAAATATACATGAGTATTTAGGTTACGCAAGAGACATATTGTGAAAAATATTTTGTGTGTAAGGTTGTACACTTCGCATATCATATCAACATGTCGTTAGTATAATTTTATTTAAGTATTGTGGCGAAGAATATTTTATGTGCAAGGTCTTACACTAGCATTTGATATACCATGTTAGTATAATTGATACTAGGCATTGTGATAGGAGTGTTTGTATTTTTATTTAATGTATTGTATGTTTTCTTACATTGATTACATTGCTATTTCGTGATATAGATTTGTGTAAGTTCCCTAGCAAGAACACTCACTCACTAGAAATAAGTAATTCCAAATTTAGTTCAGCGTTTTCTTTAGTAATTAAAATTGCAGCTCAGAAATATAGTGGTGCTTGATGAAGGGATGTGTCGGTAATCTGTCAGTTGTCTCATCGTCATCCCATTAAACTTTTCTCAACGGAAAAGTTCCATAAGAGAGGGCGAGAGCTGTAACGTCACGTTTCGGAAACAACAACAACAACATCTGGTGTCGGTTTCTTTGTAGATTCGACGCCCACACGTGCAATTTCCGATCCAGCGCAACCCCTGTTTGACCCCCGAGGAATCTAGCGACCCGACCGGAAGATGAGAGGAGAGATGCTTTGAACTTGCACGGAGCGGTAACCAACGAAACCTCCTCTCACAAAATAGTGGACTCTAACAATCTAATTAATTTTAATAACTTTAATGTATCATTTTGTAAATAATTTTCAATAGTTGTGACGTAAATAAATTCTCTATTTTAATTCACCAAGAATACGCTACCGTTATTCTTTCAAACGTTACAGTACTATATTCTATTGATCATTGTATTTTGAAAGTTAAGTGCTTTTTAAATGCTGTTATATTTTATTTTTCACTACCAAAAAACTTCCGGATTGTGAAATCCTTCTCCCCCCCTCTCCCGTTTCATTTTGCACGTGTTCCAAAATTCTTCTCAATGTGACAAAAAAAAGGGAAAACAAAAAGATTGTGACTAATGTTATATTTATTCTTTTCATTTTATTTTATTCTTTTCCTAGATGAAAATATGTTTATTTTTTATTCGTGCTTCACAGATGTATCGAGGATTTTTTTTTTCTTTTTGAATTCATCTGTTATTTATTTGATTTTTTTTTACTGACATTACTTGTGTTTGTTATCTTTGTAAATGTTAAACCAGACAATAGGACTTTTCTACTTGCATTTCAAAAACGTCTTGTTGAAAACTATAAATTAGTTTATTTCTTAATAGTGCTTTTTGAAGAGGAAAGTAACAAAAGGTTTACCTCCGGATATACATCCTTCTTAGCAATTCCTTTTTTCTTTGAAAGTTTTAAAATTTCTATTAATGTTAAGCGAATTGAAATAAAACTGATTCAGTAAATAAAAAATTAAGTTTTTGTGATATATTAATAACTGTATTATTTTTATTTGTACTTAAGCAAGAATGCAAAACATTACCAAAACTCAAAGCTTCGTAACTCAAGACACATGAAACCTTCTCGTGACCTCTTGATGTATTGAGATTGAGAGAAAACGCCATGAATTAAATTCTCATGACGTTTTCATTCTTTAAATTGTCATGAATTAAATTTCGATGATATTTGCTGTGCTTTTAGTAAAGTGACCAATCCTTCTTTTTTAAGTTCTGTCCTTCCTCGAAAAGTGTCCATCTACTCTTGTCCTTCTTTTCAATATTTAAAACTAATCCGTTAATCTCTGTATTCAGTGATGCCAGACCGAAATATTATGCGTCATATGCGGGTACAGTTAACACCTTCTAGAAAACTGAGTTAAGTGCTTATTGAAAGAAATGCCTGATATTAAAATCGATGACAATTGTCTGTTTGAAGAAATTAGAAGACTTAATGCATAGTTAAATTTTCATAAATTAGAACAATGGGAAAATCTAATCATTCAATCATTGAAATTGATAAAATATGGGTGGAAATATTTAACCATTTCAAAAATGAACGCATTCCATATGAAAGTTTAGTTATTCTTGTGTTGAATTTATGTTGTGTTGCACTGGAACTAGTGCAGCAGTTGGAAAGAGTTTTTTTTCGGTTGGGAATTATTTTTGGACAAGTGAGAAATCAAAATTGAATGTTGATATTTTAGCTGCAGCACTTGCCTTATTTCTTGTTCTGATATTTCCGATGTATTAGAAAATGATTTAGTGACAAAACAAACTTCATTCAATGGAAAAATACTGATTAAAAAGGATATGGACATAATTTGTGAAATTTTGTTTGAATTAATAAAATGTTTCATATATTTACATTGTAATTTTTTCTGAAATTTTTTTCGTCCTCCTTTTCATTGTAAAAAAATTGGTCACCTTTCCTTTAGTGAAAAATATACCGATAAATAAAAGAGTTAAGCGTATCAACTAAGATGGTCGCAATGACTGAGGTCTAGCAGTATTCAGATCGAACTCGGGCATTAGTTAATACTTCGCAGAAGACTCTGGCATCGGTTACCTAGTGGTCATGATCACAAACTCGAGCCCACGAAATGTGGGGTCAAATTATGATGATACCTATGAAGGACCCCCCTTCACCCGTATAAAGCGGCTGATGCACGTTAAATATACCAAGGTCACATTGGCAAAGTTTGTAAGTTTGGACAATGGGATTCCGACTTAATTTATCGCCGAAAGTCTTTGTGTAGTTTCGAAGTGCAGACTTGATCGTGTTGGTTCTCAAAAGCATTTTAAATCTGTCGGAATTGAAAGTCTTCACATTGGCGTGGTGTGGAAAGTAGGTGAATGCTAATTTGGTGAATTATCTTGAACGTTGGCGATTGTTGCGATAGTACGTAAGTACCCGAGTTGCTTTCAGTGCGAAGTTAATAAACACTTGATTGAATTTTTTTTAAAAAAAATGTTTATTTTTCGCTTTTAAATTAAAAACATTGTACTGTAGATGCTGATACGCGTTAAAAATGTCATAGCTCAAAACCTCGTTTTAATTTAGTATTTATGTTCAGAGGGAGGTGCCATCTCTAATATCGACTTCGTCATCTGACCATGGCTTAGAATTGCGAGACATATTAGATATCTTCAAGAATTTCATTCAAATAAAGAGCTAGGAATCTTTACACAAATTGTAATGTTGGGAAGAAATTTTAATTTGAATTAAAAAAAAAAACTGTTCCTTGTCATGATCAGTTTGCTAAAGGGCTGATAACTCAGCACCATATACAACTGATGATCATCGTGCAAAATAAAAAAAGGAGCTCACATTACAAAAGTAATGTCTCAAAAGTCCTTTCGTTTGCATATTAAGGAGAGTAAATTGGATACTTACGTATTGTCACAACCTATTGGCGATATTATATGAAACGAAGCACCTGGTTGCCAATTCAGCGCGTACGACACATAGGAAATAGGGGTTGCCTACTTGGCGAGTTATTAATAGAGTTGGCGATTGTTGCGATAATACGTAAGTACCATCATTTGACTTGGACTCAGAATTAAGAGATATACTCTTAATGTGCTAAGGAAACCTTAAGAGTCGAATAGAAAAAGGCAAATTAAATTTTTTACGAATAAAATTTAAAAACAACTACGGTAAATAAATTTCGTGTAAATTTAAGTAATTTAAGCAGTTAAATTTGGCAACTATCTGAGCTTCACTCGCGTTTGTTTATTTGTATTGCATGATAGTTTTACTTATTGTTTTAAAAAAATATTCATCGTGATTATAAAATTACTTAAAATGTATCTGTGAAAACACAAAGGGATAATGGATTTATATTATTCATTTGGTGTAAGTTCCAATCTGGTTCGCAGTATAACGTTCTATGATGATAAAACGTTGATTTTTATCTCTGGAAAATTGTTTGTACTTTTTGATTTAGAAGCTCATAGTCAAAAAATCATCGAAATTGTTCAGGACTGTGAAGTAACTGCCTTAAGTAGGTGTGAAAAACATTTGCTACTTGCTGTAAGAGATAGCCCACCGTCCGTTTACTTGTTCAACATTGAATCTTCAACTAAAAGATTATTCAATGGGCCCATGAGAATGAAAAGCGACACTTACTTTTCTATTTCTGCGTCTACGAGTTTAAAATTTATAGCTGCTCAAGGTTGTGAACCAGACTGGCTTTTTGTGATTTGGCTGTCGACTACCCGAGAAGTCATCGCTGTGTTCGATCCAACTTCTGAAAGACTAGACTCTGTGGTACATGACATATCTTTTAATGCTGGGGAACGAGAAGAGTTAGTGGTTGTTGGCAAAAATGTTTTCAGGTTATATGAATGCCAGGACGAAGAAGAATCCGAAACAGTTAGTTTCTCCGAAATAATCTTCGAAAAACACGAAGAAGGACACGAATACTACTCGATAGCTTGGCCACAGAAAGAAAATTTGGCTGTTGGCAACTCTAAGGGTAAAATTTTGTTTTTCCGTGGTATTGACTTAGTGTATGAAATATCTGTCTTGGATATGTTACAGAAAACTTCCCAAAATGATTCCATTTGTGTAAGTACCAATTCTCCATATTCACAAGCTGTGACTTGTTTAGGATGTACATCTAGTGAACTCTTATGTGTTTTCGCTGGAAGAACACTCGTCATATACAAAGGGGAAGAAATATCTCAGTATACACCCAGCAGAAATGTACATCTTTCACCTCCAAAACTTAAGCTTACACTTCCGGGAGAACTGCTCGGCCTTCATGATTTTATTATGTGTCTAGATATAAGTCCTGGCAATGGACTCATATGCGCAACGACCGCTTATGGACAACTACTTTATTTGGATCTTAAGAAAGACGAGAATAATCATAGCTTTCAGATTCTTTTGCCACGTCAACATAATGGTCCCATTATAGCAATGGATGTTGCCAGAGGCAAACCACTTGTTGCTACTTGTTCCGAACAATCCCTGATTTTATGGCATTATGAAAAAAAAGAACATGACTTGATCATGAATTTCAAAGATACTTTACAAGGTCTAGCTATCCATCCATCTGGATTGTATTTAGCTTTGGGTTTTTGTTTCTATGTCAGAATTTGTGCTATTTTACACGATCAACTGTCAGATTGGAAAATGTTGGATTCAAAGGATTTTTCTTGCGTGTTGTTCGCGTATGGAGGTCACTTGTTAGCTGTCGCGAGTGATACGAGAATTGAAATTTATGATTTTTTAACTTTCGTCAGATTAGCAAAGTTAGAAGGACACGCTGGGCGTATTTCATCCTTGGTATGGAAAGATGATGACACAAGACTTGTTTCTGGTGACATGCGTGGTATAATTTGCGAATGGGATACCGTGTCGTGGTGTAAACTGTGGGAAAACACTGCAGTCACCTCATATTCGCGCCTTGATGTTGTTCCGAATAAGAACGCTATACTAGCTATAGGCTCAGATAAAATTCTGAAATGTGTGTCTGACGGAAATGTACGATGGGAATTCAAATATTCTAACAGGTTGAATGTTATTGCTGTGAGTTTTGATGGAAGATTCGTCTACACTGGAGCAGGCGACGGTTGTTTGGGAAAAATATCCCTACCATCCTGTGATATTTTGTTTAATATATCTGCTCATAGTGGAGAAATAACGGAAATGGTATTTAATTCTACAAATCGAATATTGTTTACTGTATCGAGGGACGGACTTCTTTTTGCTTGGAACACTGGTTTGTCATTTGAAGACGTTGCCGAGAAAACATTAGGCAATTCTGTTTTTGCTAATGTGGCCGATCTTTCTGGTCAAAAACAGAAGATTGAGCTGCTTCGAATGTCTCTTAAAGAGTCTGCTGTAAGTTATGAGTGTGACATTAAGCTTGGCGCTTTGAAACACGAAGAAGAGATGCAAAACATGTTTATCGATCACGAAGGGGTCATTAAAAATCTGAATAAAAAAACAGTCGATCTAAAGGAAGAAATTGAAATTATTTTTTTCGATTTCTACTCTCTTGAAACGTTGCAAAATCTCGAAGACCTCAGTAGACAAAGGATGTTCGAGTGCGCTGAGGAACTGGACGCAGCTTACAAAAGAACTAGTGAATATATCCAAGAGACACAGGAAATGGTAAAAAAGTATGAAGATTTATTAGAAGCCGCCGAGAAAGTTTACACAAGAACATGGACTTCTGAGTTGAACAGGGAAGAAGAAATACTGAGGCGAATTAAAAATCTTGAATCGGCCATTTTACTGGAGCAGGAAAATACTGTTAACGAAAAAAGTGCTTTCGAGCAGGACAAAATGAAAGTCAAGGAAGAAGCAGCCATTGAAAAAGCTCGTGTTGAAGAAAGCGAGAAAATCAGAGTTGAAACGGAAAGACATGAAATGGAACTGTTGGAAACTGAAACAAAAAAACTGCGTCAGATGACAGTCCTGATGCGGGAAGACGCGTGGAGGAAGAGAAAAATCGCCTCGGGGGAAGTGGATTACGACATCAGTGAAAAACTTAATTCCATTGACGTCCTTCAAAAGAAATACCGCACCCTAGAAGACAAGCTGAAAGCGAAAGAAAAAATTGCACTCAATCAAGACATGAAGTATTTCGAATTGAGAAAAACGGTGGGGAATCATCAGAGATCTCACGCTATCTCTAGAAATATCGTCGATAGATTGAAATCGAGCATCGAAAGAATCGGATCTGAAACAGAGTCTCTGCGAAATGAAATGAAAAAGATTCACGACTCCATTCCAATGATGGAAGAAAAAATTCGATCGACTAGTGAACAATGCTCGACTTTAGACAAAAAACTACGAGAAACCATTGATGGATTCAGAGACAAAAGAAGCCGGCTGTTAGACAAGGAAAATATTCTATCGAGGTACAAATCCTTTCTGCATGAATGTCTGTCTGAGAATTGCGATCCTCAGCAGTTACACAAAAATATACTGCATCTATTCGACCAGATTAAAAGTGATGTGGACGAAACGTTAGATCCAGATTTGAAAGCTGAGTTCTCTTACCAAGTCGAAACATTACAACAGACCTACCACTACATGAAAAACGATCCGAATATAACAACGAAAGAGCAATCTCTGGCAGTATTTGAATTGTCACAGGAAAATTCGAAACTTTTGAACGAAGTCCATGAAATACAAATGGAACAGGAAAGTCTTCGGGATACGATTTTCCAGATGGAAGTGGCTATGGGTATGCCTCACACTAGACTAGCAAAGATCACCAAAAAGGTGGATGAGTTGAGGGAAAAAATTGAATTTGTTGTGTCTGCCTTGATCAAGAGCAGAGATGCAAAAGCGAAGGAAATCAAAAGGCTCGATGCCCTGATAGAAGAACAACAATCCGAAATAGAACGTCTTCAATCTGAGATTACGAAAAAGGAAGAACGGGGGTGAAATAATAAGTTTCTGTTTATTAAAAATGTTATTTTGATTTCAAATTATAAAAAACTTTTAAATAATAAATTCATCAAAACTATAAAGATTGAGTCTGAGTCACCTTGGCAGTTTGAATGTCTCACCTTAAATGAAAAAATTACCAATTTCTTGCTAATATAAAAAAGCGTTATATTTGTGAAGTTGCTGTGCTTGGCATTTTATTACTTGATGATTTGGATTTTTTTTAGCGCCAAATAGATAATTATCATCATCCTCGGTGCGACAGCCCAGGCTGAGCCAAGACCTTCTGAATCAGACGCTATAGATAAGCGGTTCTTGAAACTTTCGATCGCCGTGGACCCCCAAGATTCTGAGCATCCCTCCCTGACTTAATATTCTTGATCAAAATACTAGTTCTAGTAGAGTTTTTCATTGGAGACAATTTAGTGATCTAGTCTAGTATGGCACATCTTTCAATTTTTCCACGAGGCCTTTCAGAGTCTTTAAAAGAGAGAAACCTCGACATTACATGAGAGACTCCACGGCCCCCTAGAGACTCGCTGCAGAATCCCAGGGGTCTGCGGATCACAGTTTAAGAATCGCTGCTATAGATAATTATAGAATTTCGTTAGTGTATGAAAACACTTATTTTCTGTAAAATGATAGAAACTCATTAAAATAAATTATATCGGTAAAATGAAATAGGCTGCTCTTTATAAGGTCGCGAAATCAAAACTTAATATTAATATTTAATCTCTTTTCTATTTGAATTTTTTCTTCCAATTTTGGGTTCTATTCTGTATCATATACTAGAAATCCAATGTATAACAAATACGTGTATTGTAACCACGTTAATTCTTTTTTTGTAAAAAAAAATATTCCTGTGTCTAATTTCCTAATTGTACCTGTCATTCACCAGACACGGTGTTGGATTTCAATTTTAGTACTGGTAATTCTTTTTGTAATTTAGGGATTGAAGTCTCTTTTGAAGAACTCGACATTTTTACGAGCTTTTTTTACGCTTGTAAACATCACTTATGACGTGCACTTTCTTAATGTGCATTTTGCATCCGCATAAAAGGATTTCCTTATTACCTCCGTTTAAAACAGTAGTAGCATTTGTTGAATGATTTCCTGTTTGAACTTTAAAAGCTATATATATATAAATATATGTATTTTATCTATATAAACCAAACCATATTCAAATCTGGAATCAAAAATAACAAATTGCTTTGAATTTTTCCCCACCTCTTAATAAGATATTGAGTTAAGGGCTCGGATTCCAACTGCATTTTTTATTTTAATTGATGCATCAGAGCCCACTGTACAGAAATTCTGTGCATTTTCTTCCACATTAAGAAAAGGCGTTGTGTGAAATTTCAAAATTACGCCTCCTTCCCTTCATTTACTGTTTGAAATAGACCCCGTCCATATTTTTTTTATTCTATTGTGTGGTATACTTTTCTTCTAAAACACGATTTTTCATTGGTAATATAATACAAATATTGATTTTCTGAGTTTATCATTGGTTTCATTGATATGGTATTTAGTTTCTAATATTTAATTACAAGATCGAGAGAGATTTCAAATCCCTCTAAATATTTTATTTAAAAAAAAGGCGGGAATATTTTAGGGCTTTATATGGATTATGCTCCATTCTGAATGTAAAATGTTTTCTAGTGTAGTAAAAGTGTTTTACAAAATAATTTTTCGCCATTTTCTTTGAGGTCGCTTTTCTTATTTTTGGGAACATTTTTTAAATCCCCCTGTTTCTTTTTTTTTACGCCATCAAGAGGACTAGTGTTTTGACTATCAAATAATCACCTCAAATTTTTATCACACATACAAAGACACTTGTTTGTAGATATTTTTAGTTATTTTTCTTTTTAATCTTGCTAATCTGTTTACTAAAAATTTGATTCTTGATCAATATAATTCAATTGTCAAAGTTTTAAAGCTACTTCCAAAAATCTTTTTTAACATCTTCAACCACATGGGATGGTTCCCATGTGTGTTTTTATGAAGCGGTTTTTTTTTTTGGTATTTAAGGTATTTATACAGCTCTGGTTTTTAAATCATAAGTAACTAAAATAGTATTGAAGTAGCTTTAATGCTAGGTATATTTCTACTTAGGTTGGATAAGCGTAATTCCAAATATATTATTTTCTTATCTATCTAAAAAAAAATTACAAATGATCAACCTTAATTTAGAAAACACATAATATAAAATTCCAATAACACAGACTCTTGGTGGCTAAAAATATATGTAGTTTAACTTTGCATATAACAATTTTATGTTATTGTTTCAAATACATCAGAATGGAAAACAAATTTTCACTCAGTTATAAGCATTTGAACTATCCAAATATGTAGTTTTTAGGTTGGATCCATTTTCGTTCCCTACCTTAATTATCGCCAATTTGGCGAAATAAATCTCTGACGCCATATTGGAATAGAACAGAAGTCACCTAAGTGTGCGTTGCAGCTTCTTGGCAAATACGCCTCAAACTTTAGAAAATATTTATCCTTTACTTTAATTAACAAGGGGAGGGGCACGGCTAAGGAAATTTATTTGGGGACGAGACTTTGTGTTATAGTAGTAGTACTCCTTTAGGGTGTTCAATCCTCAGTGTAATAGCGCCGAATACCACTTATGCCACTGCATCGCTGACGCTAATAAAAATTAATTGTATAAATGCTAAGTATGAATTTCGGAGGCTATTTTCTCCGAATTGACTGGCCATTCGGCGCTAATACATTGAGGGTTGAACACCTTAAAGGAGTACTACTATTACACAGTCTTGTCCCCAAATGAATTTGTTAGTCATAGTTTAAACTCAGATAGAGCGCCATGGGAAAAATCAATTCCAAAAGGGCGCCGCGTGTCGAAAATTTAGGGAAGTACCAGGATAAAAATGCAATTTTTTTGTAGCTATTAGTCAATACAGAAAAACGCACTTGGCACCATTTTTTTTTAATCCGTCGCCAAAGATGAAGACCAAACTAGGGCTTTATTTCATGTTTCTCAAATTAACTACTTTAAATTTAAAGCCAAAAATATTCATTTTAACATTCAATCAAAATGAGATTACTTTTATATTTATTATAGATTTCTGATTCGAGATTGATTGATCGCGAGTGAGACGAAACGGCTACGTATTAGTATTTAAGGACCACTTCTCAAAGTGGCCAGAAATTATACCCCTTAAAAAGGCCTCGGCTAATGTAATAGCTGATAGTTTATTTGATGATTATACATCGTGTTATGGAGCTCCAATAAAAATGATAAGTGATAACGGTCCCAATATATATCGAGATTTTTGAACATTTTAGTAACCGATTAGGCATACGGCATGTGAAGGCAGTTGTGTACAGACCTCAGTCGAATAGAACTGAGCGCGTTAATCGCGATTTTGTGCAAATGATTACCAGTTATGTTAACGATAATCATGAAACCTGGGATTAGTTCTTACGAGAGTTCCCGTATGCGATAAGAACGGCAGTGAATGAGACTACGGGAAAGACACTTGCAGAATTGTTTTTAGGTCGAAAATTGATTACCCCATTTCAGAAGTTTGTCATGGTTTCGGACGGAACAGAGTTTGTAGTAGGAGATATTGAGAAATTGTTTGATGAGTCTAGAAGGAATACTAAAGCTGAACATGAAAAGTGGGCAAAATAAAGGGTGTTTTTTTAGAGGTATAGAACTTTAAATTGCAATAAAACAACGATGTATTATTCGATTGACATGAATTTTTTTTATTCGAAAGATAATCTTGGGGCATTACATTTTAAATATGATTTCTGGCATAGGACTGCCACGGCTGGCTCGGATGTAGTCCAATCTGGACGTCCAATTTTCGATGACTTTTTCCAACATTTGTGGCCGTATATCGGCAATAACACGGCGAATGTTGTCTTCCAAATGGTCAAGCGTTTGTGGCTTATCCGCATAGACCAATGACTTTACATAGCCCCACAAAAAATAGTCTAGCGGTGTTAAATCACAAGAACTTGGAGGCCAATTCACAGGTCCAAAACGTGAAATTAGGCGGTCACCCAACGTGTCTTTCAATAAATCGATTGTGGCACGAGCTGTGTGACATGTTGCGCCGTCTTGTTGGAACCACAGCTCCCGGACATCATGATTGTTCAATTCAGGAATGAAATAGTAATCATGGCTCTATACCGATCACCATTGACTGTGATGTTGTGGCCTTCATAGTTTTTGAACAAGTGGTCCACCAGCCCATAAAGCGCACCAAACAGTCAGTTTTTCTGGATGTAACGGTGTTTCGACATACACTTGTGGATTAGCTTCACTCCAAAAGCGGCAGTTTTGTTTGTTGACGTAGGCATTCAACCAGAAGTGCGCTTCATTGTTAAACAAAATTCGCTTATGAAAATCGGGAACAACGGCAATCTCGTTTTGGGCCCATTCGACGAATCTACTCCTTGCTTGATCATATTTAAAATGTAATGCCACAAGATTATCTTTTGAATAAAAAAAAATTCATGTCAATCGAATAATACATCGTTGTTTTATTGCAATTTAAAGTTCTATACCTCTAAAAAAACACCCTTTATTATAATAAACGGAGGCGAGATGTTCGCATTCGAATCAATGACTGGGTGTTTGTTCAGACACATCCGTTAAGTTCAGCAGTGAAAAAAGTGGTTGCTAAGTTTGAGCTAAAATTTGATGGTCCTTATAGAGTTGATTGATTGATTGAATATTAACGTCGCACTGTTCAGCTACACGAGGGCTTTTGGCGACGGACCACGTAATTTTGAACCATGGCCAAGTGACGTGGACGACACCTGAGCTGGCACCCCCTCTCCTAACTACCACACCACACCAACGGGAGGACGTTTCAGCTCTCGACGTGCATCACTGCCCTACACGGCGGGTCTTCAGTGGTACTGGGCTCGAACTCGGGATAATTCAAGCCACGATCCAATACCTATACCTCTCGATTACCGCGGCCACAGATTTGAGATGGAAGTTGGAAATATGCGAACGGCATATTTCCAGCTTATTTGTTTTTTATTCGAAAATACATAATACTTAAATACATAAGAATTAATTATAAATTCTCTTTCCTCCTTGGCAATGATCCAAATTCGAATGTCTTTATGTTAATTCTTTATATTTATTTTCGTACAAACTGATATTTTGGGATTCTCCAACCACTTTTCGTGTCATTTTTATAATTTGGGGTCGTTTCTATTTCGGTCTTGATTTTGTTTGAATTTATAACTTGTGTTTATGATTGAGAAAAAGAAAATATGGCTTTGTATGATATTGTTTTGGTTGACGCTATTTCATGCACGGTTTCACTTGTCTGATTTTTGTTGGATAGAATCCAAACAACCTAAAAACATTACACCAGATATTAAAAGTTTTTGGCGTTGGTTAATAATAGAAATGCTGCTCTCGGCTTTTTGTAAGTGTTATATTGTTTTTGGTTTGAATATGTTCCACCTGCGCAACCTCTATTTGTTTTATTTAACTTTTGTTGTATGTATAAGTTTGGATTTTTAGCTTTTTTGCTTTAACAATGAAGAGAACTATGCATACATTGTAAGAACATTTTTTAAAAAAAAGTGTATCAAAAATGGTTAGCAGAATAATTTGGGAATACTTTTCAAAATAATTTGCAAGAAATATGCAAGGTAAACGGTTTTAAAAAAGCTATAAAAATTATTCACATTTTATTTTTTAATTGACAGACTAGCTATTGTGTTTTCCGGTTTTTCTTTCTTTTTCTTTTTAAACTCATAAACACAATTTAGTACATACAACTATTAACTCAACTATATAACTCAAACACAACTATATTTTTTTGACCTTTTAATCTTTCAATTTGGAACTTACATTAATAATTCATCTACAGTTTCAAAACATTTGATTCTGACTAACAGTCATGCTTCAGTTCAACATCTATCCAACTGGACATGTATAGGGGGCTATTACTACTTTTTTTTGCACGGTTTTTTGGGAAAATATGTAGAAATTTTTCATCTTACATGATTTTTTAAAAGTGTTGAACATATCCCCAAATTTACCATGCGTCGCATGTATATTTTTACACTATTTTTTTTTGCACCGATTTTAAATAAACGTATTTATTGTGTAAAAAAAAAGTTGGTTGTACCTTTTCGTAACTTCCGTAGAATTATCAATATGCCTTTATAAGCCAGCAGGATCTGAGTGCAAAAATAAAAATATCATTCGCTGAACCGCACTGACGCTCAAAAAAATTTTATTGCTGGAAAAAGATGTCCCTCATAATCTCTCTCCATTCTAGTATTCACTGACGTCAAAAAACCCATCCATAATCTATTCTCATCAATCTCTTTTTCTTATTTGCATAAGGGCTCCCGTTAGACGCGACGGCGAGTGAAATTTTTCATCGAATTGTATTTCTCACTCTCCAGCTACTTGTTCTGGTTCTATTAGGACGCTTGCCATACCCGTGCGAGCACGGTGACCTAAAATTAGAGGCAAGGATCCCAGACGACTTTCCCGTTTGGTGACCTTTCAGGAAAAGCCACCCTTGACTCACATACTTCGCATTTCTCGGTGTATGGATTACAATGACACATTGCAATTAATTTAGT
Organism: Trichonephila clavipes; assembly: GCA_019973935.1. NCBI lineage: Eukaryota > Metazoa > Arthropoda > Arachnida > Araneae > Nephilidae > Trichonephila > Trichonephila clavipes. The sequence continues at coordinate 256,471 of BMAU01010900.1, forward strand.
TGCAGTCAGCCTTACTTGTGTTCATTACTATTGATTGATTTGGATGTCGTTGTATTGAGATATGGCTGGCGTTATGATGAGAAATTTTTGTATTGATTGCTCTTGTGTAGGGATGTTTAAAGATAAGAAAATGTTTTCCGGTTTGAATGAAAGTGCCTTGCATGGAACACGTGCACAAATTTAATATTTTGAACAAAATTAATGCTGCTGAAATATTTTTCAATTCCTACTATTAATTCACTCTCACCCTATATATATATATATATATATATATATATATATATATATATATATATATATCAAATTTTTTCAATGTTGTTTAGATCATGAATACCCTTTTAATTTCTTGAGATCTTATATTCATCACAAATACATTAACCGTCTTGCTACTTCGAATTCCAAATCCACCACACAACAATAGGTTTTCAAAGTCAGCATGTTAGTGGTCTTGCTGTGAAGATTATATCATAACACTCATATCACAGTTTACATTTTTTCCACACACATCTTAAACATCTTACACATTTTTGACAACCAACCAAATTAGAGCCTAGCAAATTTACATTTACAACCAATTCAAATTTTACCATATTTGATTGTCGTCATTCTATACTTGTCTTTGCTGGCTGGTTTAAAAGTCAGCTCAAAATATGTTTATGTTTTTTCGAATTTTTTAACTTGGTGAATAATTGACTTTCATTAATGGCAAGATGCTTGTTTCTCTTCGTAAAAGCTTTGTGAGTAAAGAAATTTTGTTAAATTATTTTTTGAAAGATACTTTTCTTATGTAATTGTTCTAGTATTTTTCTACTTTTCTTACATAATTATTTTGTGATTTTTCTGCATTAAGAGTTTGGGAGAGTTTGTTACATAATAGTAGTGATTGGTTTTATCATGCTCTCTGAGTTATACTTTCTCTGAAGCTTTGTTTATTTTATTTGGTTTTCCTACCGAGTTGCAAAGGGGAAGGTTGGCGCCTTCAAACTAGTTTAACCCCACTTATTCGGTCCTAAGTCCGAAATTGCTTTCTGACTCGCTAGGTTCTTCTTTTTTTGTACTTCTTTTATTTCTCTATAATTTTGTTTTTCATGTTCAGCTTTCATATTTTTATTACGTAATTTCTTGTTATGTTCTTTATCTATTATTTCTTGTTTTTGATAAATATTACATATTTCTTTTATATATATATATAAAGGGTGCTTTTTTAGAGGTATAGAACTTTAAATAGCAATAAAACAACGATTATTCGATTGACATGAATTTTTTTTTTTATTCGAAAGATAATCTTGTGGCATTACATTTTAAATATGATCAAGCAAGGCGTAGATTCGTTGAATGGGCCCAAAACGAGATTGCCGTTGTTCCCGATTTTCATAAGCGAATTTTGTTTAGCGATGAAGCGCACTTCTGGTTGAATGGCTACGTCAACAAACAAAACTGCCGCATTTGGAGTGAAGCTAAACCACAAGTGTATGTCGAAACGCCGTTACATCCAGAAAAACAAACTGTTTGGTGCGCTTTATGGGCTGGTGGAATCCTTCAAAAACGATGAAGGCCACAACGTTACAGTCAATGGTGATCGGTATAGAGCCATGATTACTAACTTTTTCATTCCTGAATTGAACAATCATGATGTCCAGGAGCTGTGATTCCAACAAGACGGCGCAACATGTCACACAGCTCGTGCCACAATCGATTTATTGAAAGACACGTTTGGTGACCGCCTAATGTCACGTTTTGGACCTGTGAATTGGCCTCCAATATCTTGTGATTTAACACCGCTAGACTATTTTCTTTGGGGCTATGTAAAGTCATTGGTCTATGCGAATAAGCCACAAACGCTTGACCATTTGGAAGACAACATTCGCCGTGTTATTTCCGATATACGGCCACAAATGTTGGAAAAAGTCATCGAAAATCGGACGTCCAGATTGGACTACATCCGAGCCAGCCGTGACAGTCCTATGCCAGAAATCATTTAAAATGTAATTCCACAAGATTATCTTTCGAATAAAAAAAATTCATGTCAATCGAATAATACATCGTTGTTTTATTGCAATTTAAAGTTCTATACCTCTAAAAAACACACCCTTTATATATATATATATATATATCTTGTTCAAATTTTCAATCGTTAATAAAATACTTTCTATTCATCCATTCAAGTTCAAATACATTTTTTAAAACTTGTAGTGGATGACACTTGATGTTAATACAGTTTTTTTCTAAATATTAATTCACTAATTAAATTAAAAAAATGAATAAATAGTAACGAACAAAAATAATAGTCCAACAGTACATATAGAAAGGAAAGTCTTGGTGTGTCTTTGTAGCGCAATGGATAGCGCGTTGTACTTCTAATCCAAAGGTCGTGGGTTTGAATCCCACCTGGGATGGCCTAATTTCTGCGATTGTGATTTATTTTTCACTATACTATTTTATGAGTATAATTACATTTAATTAATTCATAAATAGTAACAAACAAACAAAAATAGTATAACACACTATATAGAAAGGAAAATCGCTTTCTATTTTGTCACTTAATGTTGTGATTCTGTCATATGTATATACATATTTATATTAAATGTAGCTATTTAATAAGAAGTAACCAAATTAAAATCTTTCTTTGTTGACCTAAGTAGGAATTCACTTAATGTTTTTTTTTTAATATTATACTTGTTTGATTTTGCTTTGAATTCGCCAGGTTGGCTTTTGGTCTTTCAAGCGATAAGATGGAAAGAAGAGAGAAAAACTCAAATGTTATCTCTCGAAGAACTTTTAGATGGAAGTTAGATCAATAAACCTGTGTTTATAAAAAATTTAGCAACTCATACAATTAGTCTTAAATATTCATCAATCCGGATGATTTCATCGAAAAAAAGGAAGGAAGTGCAATAAGTTATACATCCACATATTACTTTGACGGAAATGATTTATTTCCTTTCGAGAATGGTACGACTTAAAATAAAATGTTAGTATCGATTTTATTATTACATAATTGATTGTAATGCATAATAAACATGGGTGTTTATTATTATTCCACGTGTGTATATGTTCTTATACTCATTTTCTTTGAGCTGATCTCTTTGGTTTCATAATTTTATTAAAAAAATACATTTTAATTTAGTGCATTAACTTCATTCTTAATTTATATAGTTAATTGTAAATTAATTCTTAGTTAATTAATTGTTAACTTAAAATAAGTGGTCCTAAATTGAGAAAGGAAAATTAGGCTTCCAAATGTACAGATTAAATACTATCGTAATACAAAAATAATTGCTGTATAATATTAAATACTCATATTTAAGTTCAGTACAATTTTGTATATTCTATCTTCGATTAACGTAATTCAATCTTGACATTTTGCAACTGATGGCTCTAAGGATATAACTGGTTTTTTCAACAATAAAATATGGATGTAATATATATACATATAATTTTTTCTCAATATTCATCTCAAAATGAGGAACCTTCTTTACTCACTATTCATATTTTCATTTTATTTTACTGTCTGGTGTTCCATCCACGCATGATACTTATAGATCTAATTCTTCAACATGGTTCTGTTTTTTCTATTATGTCGAAAATTTTTGCTGTATGGAGAAGGTGGATCCATGAAGTATTGCTTAACCCTAAATCGCTGGTCTACTTCAACGACAGCTTTAAAAACTATAATAGGTCTCCATTTCGGTCCAAAAACTTTTGGTATCTACAATTTTAATAGCTCTACTCCTCCGTTACATGTTTTGTCTGTTTTTATCCAATTTTAATACGATATTCTTTTGCACCATTTATTATCTAGTGATATGTTTCTGAAAATCCAATTTCTCTCTTTCGTTTTTAGCCTTGTAGGCTATATATATATATATATATTCGTAATCAATTCTTTAGAAGAAGATTTTTTTCCCTGGAAAAATCAAAGTGTTTCAGAATTTATATCCAATCCTAATTTTTCTCTTTATTTTTCTATGTATTATGATGTGTTCCATAAAAAGGCAACTAATTGTTTTCGAGCGCATCCGTTGATTTGATGCAAATTATTATTCTATACATTCCTGTTGCATGAAATGTACAACCAAAGTAGAACCATCCCCAGAAGCTGGTATCACTTTTTAGCGTGGCACCATATAGGCGATACCAATTACCGCAAGCAATTTTGACGCTCAGTTTTCTCCCCAGAGGGAGACACATGAGCTCTGACGTTGCGAACCTGTGCCAGGATTTAATTTTGCCGAGAGTATTCAAGCCAAACAGACACTCTAGAGATCTTTTTCATGCCGTATAATCATACGACATGGCCACTGTCGATTTTCTGCATCATGAAAATGAACCAACGCTATGTATCCCAAAATTACAATTAAGTAAATATTAGAGACCAATGAAGGTCAACTTTAGTTATGACACACGTTTCTATTGTGCAATTGGCATCGTGTTTATTAAATAGTTCTAATAATGGTCTATGAGCTTGGAGACTTAATATAGGTATTTTAACAACTTTGAATGTAACCTTATGGTTGGGATGCTTGAAACGGTTTAGGCGTGTCGAACAAAAGACAATAAGGGAACATGGCTATTCACGCACAAAGAGATTATGAAAATCCACTAAGACCAAGAGGCATGACGGCCAAACTAGTTTGGTTGATTGTGGTACAAGCTCTAACTCATCGTTTGGCATCAGTGTTCTCCATGCACAGTGCTTCAACTGTTAGTACGCCGCTTGACTCTGTTTATCGATTTTTAGCTAAAGTTGGGAGAGCTTTTCAAGACATCTGTTTGTTATCGGGGCTTATCGTCACAGTTTCCAACAGATTTCACATAGAGTATTCAGCCGCGAGTTTCTCGTTTTACTTTCGAAACAGATAACCATCCCATTTGTGTATAGAAAAGATAGGATCGGTGTTCCGAAATAGAATTTGTTATGCAAAAATTCAAACCCATTACCCCTAATGTGGGATGTTGTCACATAAAACGCTCCTCGTAGCCCTGCTTTGAGCTAGATTAATGATTCCATGTAATGTATTGAAATGGTTTGTGTTATCCTTCATTACAAGTTTCTAAGGTTCTGTGTTCTACGTGAAATCTATAGCTTACTTTCGTGTCGTTCAAATGTTACTCTGATCAGTAAAATATGTTTTTCTACAAGGGAATTATTGTTAGACGTAGTAAGTCCCCAGCAGTGGCGTTTTAGGGTACATATTTTTAGCATAGAGATTACGCTTCGGTGCTTTCGTTTGCGTGTTTTTTAGAGAATATATCTCCTCTTCACCTACAAAAAAGTCTATAAACGTAATGGATCGCCAGATTTAGATACCTAAGAATATAAAGTTATCGAGGTTGTAAGGGCGCCCCGCTCAGGTGCCCTTCTCCTTGATTATCAGCGTGAGCTAGAGGTGTAGGAATAAAGGAAGAACTAGGAGCTGTCATGATCTTAATATGACTTTATTAAGATCTTTAACTTAAACTTCTAACAAATTAGATAATAATAATATATGTGAGAGAATCTACGGTGGCTTAACTCACAATATATATATAATACCGAAGTAACGTAACCCGGACCACTATCAGTACTAACTTCCCTAAGCTCAACTCCTAGACTATCACAGATCCGAATATTAAATAGTCACTCCTACCTTTAATGTAGAACGAAGTCGTAATCAATATAATCCTGGATGAAGTTGCAGTTTACTGGAGTGGATCTTGACTTAATGGCTCTCTGTCACGAATAACTTCTGTTGGCTATCATTTAACCTTTCCAAAACCTCTTCGCGCTTGAATCGCTGATTATCATAACATTCCCTGAATTGCCACCCAGCTTACTCTAACTTCTGATATTTAAAAGCTTCCTAATTTGCATCTTTCCTTCACGCTTCACTTCTTGGATTTGGTTGGAAAAGAGTTGCCATTAATTCTGGCCCTAAAGAACCCAAAGGACATGCTAATGAAAAGACGCGTGAGCCCGTCACATGGTCACATTTGATGATGGTGTGTCAAAATATTTATGGTAGCAAAAGGTTAGGGCTGTTTCCTTTCTTACCGATCTACAAGTATACGAGGTGTGTAAATTAAGTAATGAGACTGGTAGCGTAGTGTTTGATCTGGCAACACTGGGGAAGAGGGACATGGAGGGGAGGTAGGTAAACATGTGATGCGTCATCAGTATGAGTTTGATGTCGCTGAGTCAAGTTAATTGTCTCTAGTGATTTGTTTAGTGAAACAGGTTTTTCTTGTGTGTTCTGAAATGAGTGACAATAATTTCGATCAACGATGTGCTATCAAGTTTTGCTTCAGACTTGGACACAACGCAACGGAAACATTTGCAAAACTTCAGCAAGCCTACGGAGACAGTGTTTTGTCAAGGGTCCAGGTTTTTTGATGGTTTAAGGCATTTTCAGAAGGAAGAGAGTCAATTGAAGATAAACCTCGCAGCGGAAGACCCTCAATTTCAAAAACCGCTGAAAATGTCGCTGAGTCCGGGATCTTGGGCGTTCAGATCGTCGCTTGACAGTCAGAATGATTGGGGAAGAGTTGAATTTGAATCACACCACTGTTCATGAGATTTTGACCAATGAATTGAAGATGAGAAAGATCTGCGCCAAAATGGTTCCGAAAAACCTTTCTCAGTGAACCGTTTCTTGGCCAGTAAGAACATTCCTGTTGCTCCTCACCCCCTTATTCGCCCGACTTGAGTCCTTGTGACTTTTTCCTCTTTCCGAAATTGAAGAATCACCTCAAGGGACATCATTTTGGGACAAAGGAAAACATTCAAACGGTTGTAACCGACCAGCTGAAGGCTATTCCAATATCCGATTTCTACCAGTGCTACTTGACCATGGTTCAAAATTACGTGGTCCGTCGCCAAAAGCCTTCGTGTAGCTGAACAGTGTGACGTTAATATTCAATCAATCAATCAATCCACCAGTGCTATGAGGAGTGGAAGAAACGTCTCCAGCGCTGTGTGGCTTCAGAAGGCAGTTACTTTGAAGGAGACAATGTTGAATCGTAAGTTTATTGGAATAAACAAGTGAAAAAAATCAGTGTCATTATTTAATTTACACATCTCGTACATCGCAGTCAAGGCAAATATTTCTGATTGTAACATTCAATATACGATTTTTTTTAACCATTATTGCGTTCTATGGTTTTGAATGTCTAATCATTTCATCATTTTCTTGTGCATGTCTGCATATAATATCCATTTCCCTTGGATAACATTAACTGTACATTCTAAAACTGGCTTGAAATAGTACTTGGTAACTTTGTGTGGAATGTATTGGAAGTTTGGTATTTCTATTCATCATCCACTTCCTTCCTCAAGTCTTTCTCGGCCAAAATTTTTGTCCCTTATTCATGTAGTACCATTTACTATGCATTAGTTTTAAGTGTTCTTTCGTTTTTTTTTTTCTTCTGATTCTTGGGAGGGAAGGAAACATATCACGCTCTGCTTAACCTGTCCAAACCTGAAAAGCTGTGGTTGACTGCATTTTGTTCTAGAAATTTGTGCGTTGAATCATCGTTTTTCGAACAAACATTTATGCGAACGTGATAAGACACTGAATTTGATGTAATCGGAAAAATACTGATCAAGAATTCGCTCCTTTTTGAACTTGAGACGAAGGTATGTTGCTGGCTTAAATTATTTTATATGTGTTGATTATGTATTTAATTTTTTAAAAATAACAGTGGAGGTCTCTTGTCTAAATATGCGTTCAAAGACTTTCAATAAAGTTCCCAACGAATCAGTGATGATTCTGATATTAATTTAGCTTCATCGAATGAAAGCAAAGTTGTTGTAAGATATTATTTTTCTTTTAAAATTGTTCTTGTACGGTAATTTAATATATCTATTTTCTTATAAAATTCTTCCGCGAAAAAAAAAATTCGTTTCCGAATTAATCATACGTAGTAAAGTTTTGAAGTTTCTTGGAAACACTTATCAATTCTAAAATGTTTTTGAATAATCAGTTTTGTGTTCTTAAACTAGTGTGATTATTTTTATGAAATACACAGTCCAACCTTTATGTAACGAAGTCGTTTAATCCCGAAAAAAGTTCATTATATGGAAAATTCGTTATATAGAGGTTCATCTTTCAATTTTCTTTTATCCACATAAAGCAAATATTAAAGTCATAAACTATATATTAAAAGAAGTAATTATTCACACATTTTTTGTAAATTAATATATATTTATTTTGTATATCTTACCTATCAAAAAGTGTGACAAATCTATACGGAACTTTATCACTAACCTTCTGAGACGTCTTTTTATGGAAATTTAATTCCCTACCTATTTCCAATCAGCTCCAAAAAGAGGACAGGGATTCCGTGTTATGCAGATTAGATAAAGTATTTAAGTCAAATGGAATAGTAAAGTGAGAGGCAGTAGGAGAGAGAGATTGAAGCAGGAAGTTATAATAGTGAAGTTAGAGATTTATTATTGAAGATTTCTAGGTGGATAAATTAGGCTCAGGAAGAGCTGAGATTCAGTGTGGTAAATATTGATTTATAATTAAAGTCTCATTAAAGTTTTATATTAGGAGTGAGATTAAAGTTAAATGTTCAATAGGAACATTATTGAATATAATTCTGGGATCTCTTATTGCGGTAATCTCTGCATGATCGATATTCTAATTGTTAATTAATTGGATCAGTAAATATTTAAGTTAATGTAAAGGAAAGTCCCATTTAAACCTCATAAAGCTATTTGAATTATTTGTTATTAAAAGTATTTGATTCTATTTGGGAAAGATAACCAAATAAAGAAAGTTATTCATAAAAATGGCTACTGGTTCTTCTTTGACTCAAAATTATTCTCGTTCTCAAAGTGAGATCCAAGGGGATCTTCACAAAAGAAAGAAAAACTGCAAGAAAAGTTTCTTGTCACCTTGATCCATTTCCTGAAGAATTAAATGTTTTTCTTTGATCCTCAAGTACTTAAGTTTTGAACAGCTTTGAGAAGTTACGAAAGAAACGATGTTACCAGTACGACTGATCTACACTACAAATGAATGGAGACTAGATCAAGGACAAGAGATTCCCTGGTGGGTAAAAGGGGATGTCGAACACGTTTCCAGTGTACTGATCAATGGGGTTTTTAAAGGTTTTACTGGCTGGATGAAATGCCCAGAATTCTATTGCTCTCGGTGAGTTAGGGACCTAATAAAACCAGTTTAAGATTTATGACTACAATAAAATGTGTTAAAAGAGAGAACAACTTGAAATGTCCAGAAATAATTTTAAAATAGGGAGAAAAAAGCTGAATCACAAGAGAAAAAGTTCGTTATATAGAAAATTCACTTCACTATTGGGAGGTAACTTACGAAGAAAATCGTGAAATGTTCAAGGTTTAAGGAAAAAGTTCGATATATAGAAAAATTCGCAATATAGAGGTTCGACTGTATGTGCTTGTTATATTCTCTCAAATTCATTTATATGTACATAAACTATAAACACAAGTAATATATAAAAAAAGTTTCAAATCAATTCCTATTTGGTCAACAAAGAAGAATTTTATTTTAGTTACTTTTTATTAAGCAATTAGAATTAATATAAACATGTATGTATGTGTGTGTGTGTGTGTTAGAGAGAGAGAGAGAGAGACAAATAGAATCACTATATTGAGTGACAAAATAGAAAGCGATTTTTCTTGCAATTTTACATTTTCTTTTCTGTATATGATGTTAGGCTATTTTTTTTGTTTGTTACTATTTATTCATTAATCACAAATTTAATTATTCTAATAAAATTGTATAGTAAAAAAAGAAAGCACATCCTCAGAAATTAGGCCATCCCAGGTAGGATTCCAACCTATGACCTTTGAATTAGGAGTCCAACGCGCTATCCATTGCGCTTTAGTGACACAACAAAAGACTTTCCTTTCTATATGTACTGTTGGACTATTATTTTTGTTCGTAACTATTTATTTATTTTTAATTTAATTAGTGCATTAATATTTGAAAAAACTGTATTAACATCTAGTGTCATCCACTACAAGCTTTAAAAAATGTATTTGAACTTGAATGGACGAATAGAAAGTATTTTATTAACGATTGAAAATTTGAACAAGAGATATATATATAGAGAGAGGGAATTAATAGTAGGAATTGATAATAGAGTGATGAACTTCAAAGAAATAAGCTAAAATTTTTACAGACAGAAATTAGAGTTTTCGAGGTCCAGCGCGTAGCCCTCATACTCAGAGCTAAAATTTTTAGAAACATACATCATTAAAAATAATCTGATACGATTAAAACTTACATTAATAAGCTATAAAAAATAAATATATGTTTGAGCGAAAAAACGTAAATAAATTACTTCTTGATTTATTTTAAACCTATATACAACTAAACATTCGTCTAACAGACTACCTGCATCTTCAGATGCATGATTTGTACTTTCTGTCCTTCTCAGAAACGTAGAATGACAAAGTACGTACACAACTGCTGTAACAGGGCTATTTGTGAAGAACACCCTTTTAACGTTTGCCAAGATTACGAACGCTGATTTTTACCACCTTTCTGTTTTTTATAATTGACGTATAACACTTCTCTTGACACTATTTTAACACTTTTTTACACTAATTTGTTTGAAATAAATGATGAAAATGTAAAAATAAACTTATTTTTAACTCTTAGTCTGAGTTGAATGATTAACAGTGATTTAAGAGTTTAATTATCTAGGTTTTAAAAGAAGCTTTAATTAGTTAAATCAATTATAGTTTTTGAATCATCGACAAAATTACTGGGTAAGAAAATTCACTAAATTAAATTTTAAGTATTTAATAAAACTAATAACAATACTATAATTTTCATTTTGATATCGTTTGAAAAAATGTATTGATATTATTTAGTTTGAAAACGTTAAATGAGATATCTTAACCAAATGATTTTATTTTTATTTTTGAATAGCAATCTTGACAGAGGAAAAAACAGTTTTTCCTCGGAGTGCATAATTTTAAGCGTTAGTCACTCATAATTTTTTTTAAAAAAAAGATTTATTTGATTCAGTAGTATTATCAGCAAACGATTTGTTGCGTGTTTAAAATGATTTTTGGAATTAAGTTATACCGTACTGGGCACGCTCTCTTGTAATTTTTCTAGCATATTTTTTCCTTTTGATTTCATAAGTGCATGTAGATAATTTTTTTACAAAAAGTAATAAATGGATCGATTATTAAGAATTGTAAGCTAATAATATACTGTCCCTTCAGATGCACTATTTCCTATCCTAAGATTTAGCCTTGAATATTTCCTGATCTGTTAAATAGAATTGCAGGGATTTTTATTTATAAGGGTTTCATATATTTCTTGATGAATGCAATTTTTTTAAAATTTTAGTATGTTATCCACATTTTGTAATTTACTTCTTTTTGTAATTGTATTTTATGCTTTATATATTTCATAATCCTACTTCAATTTTTTTTATGCTTTTAGGACTGAAGGGGAAAAAAATCATTATTGTCTCGTGCAAAAAAACATTTTTTTTTTAAAAAAAATTACACTCTCCAACGTCCTCTCGGACATAAGGCGTATTGCAATCCAGTCAAAACAGTGCAAAAAACGTTGATTACTGTTGAGTAGAAAATTTTTATATCGTCCTCTGTTTTTTAAACGTTTGGAGTCCAAAACCCTTTTATGTACTCGGATGTGATTTCAAGGAGAATTTTACGAAATATAAATTGTAGTCATTTTTTTATAAGGAGAATTTGGATGGGGGAAGGAGTGGCTTCGATAATGAGAAACTTATTTTTTGCTGAATAACTGGGTTAATTAACTTCTCTAAAAAGGTAAGAAGTTTTAATTAACAGTTGATTAATTTTGACCTGTTAACATTATAATTTAATTCCCCTTGAATCATTAACCTTGATACCAATTTTGTCTAGCTACGTTGCGAACTATGAAAATGATTGTGAGTATATATTTTTGTCGAGAGAGATACTACTTTGATGAGAGACGTATTAATTTTTTTTAATGCTTGAATAATTTATAACAACTACTTGTTGTACATAAAATCATTTTCTGTGAATTTTAATTACGCGAAATAAATTGTATTTTATCATTAAAAGTTTCGTTTTTGTTTCAAGAATTTCTGTGTGTAAAAACACGTTCTTTCATGTTGTAATTTTGTAGATATTAGGAATTTCTTTTTTTTTTTTCTACTGAATTAGATACAATGGAAAATTTCTGAATTTGATATGTTTGTGAGAGGATCGGTTTGGAATTTCATAATGTTAAAAAATATTTCGTTTGACGGGAGCTTTCAATCACCACGAGCCTGTCCTTGAGCGCGAAGTATTATTTTACAGAATTTAACAATAGTACCGTTACGAGATCCACCATTGTTTGTTGCTGAATGCGAATATTTACTTACTGACGAAGTTGTATATTTTCAAGTATTATTGCATTCTCTTCATGACACTGTCCTTAATTCCACGTTTCATTGTTTAGTAATTTTGCGATTTTCAACATGGTATGCATCAATCACAGCAGTGAAAAGAAACTTTTTTTTTCAGTACAACTACATCAGTTAATGTAGGGATGGCGATCTGAGATCAATTAATCGAAAAATCGATTTCTCGGGCCAAAAAAATCGATTTTTTAAATCGATATGTAACACTGAATCGATATTTCATTCTAGAAAATCGACATTCGATTTTTTTCCGTTTTGGTAAAAACCATAAAAAACGAAGAATTGAAGCACTATTTATCGCAGGTAGTTGTGCACATGAAGTATGATCCTATACTTTACTGGCAATAACAAAAAAACTCTTATTTATATATCATCACGTTCACTAAATAGCCATGATGTAAAATATGAGTATCGTGGGATCATCTGTTCCTTTTCGTCTTTTTTCGATTGCTGGCAAAATCACAAGTGATGAGCGGAAACACTTGAATCCTTGTAGACTTGTGTGAGATTGTTGTTTTTAACAAGTTCAGATACTAAGCATTGGGAACTATAAGCTATATTATCTATTTTCTAAACTGTTTAATGCAACAAATACATTTAGAAAATAAATGTCTTCTTTTAATACCTGATACTTTGATATGGTAATAAAAATAATTGTATTTGTCGAATTCCCTGAACTAAAAAAATCCCCTGATTTTATTGATAAGAGATAGATTATATATATTATGGTATCTTTCTTGTTTTCTTTCATAAAATGGATTCATGTTTACATCGTAAATGCAGACTTGAAAAAAAATCGATTTTTTAGAAATCGATCATTTAGACCTAGATTTTTTTTGTGAATCGATTCATCAGGTTACGATTCGAATCGATTTAAAAATCGATCTTTTTCTGAAAGAATCACCATCCCTAAGTTAATGCCTATAGCAGGGGTGGCCAACCCGCGGCACGCGTGACACAGTGTGGCACGATAAAGTTGTAGCGGTAGCACGCGAAGACTTACTGAAAATTTTTTCAAAAAAATTGAAAAGATAATAAATAACTATTTTTTTCACAATTTTATTGAAGTGGGGGTTGTCTCAGACAAAAAAAATCTCGAAATTAAGATCAAACTATGTTTGTGTGTGTGTGTGAATAAATGTTTTCTGCTATGAACATAATGAAATAATAATCACTTAAAACTAGCTAATGTGCACCTATAATAACCTAGCATCTGTAAGAGCTAATCCTAATATAAATGACTTGGTAAAAAAAAGTAGTAATTCAAAAACCACATTTGGTAAATTCAGAGCAATTAATAATTATTTTGAATTAAACTAAAAATTGGATTTACTCAATTTTATTTTATATTTAACCCAACTGATTGCCTAATAAAACCTAAGTTTGTACTTTCGTTTCTTTTTTCTTTTGTTATACTTATTAATTTTAAATTTCAAGTACATAGACGCATTAGAAATTGCCATTGGGGAAAATTACATTATAAGAGTACCTTTTTTTCACTTTTTTATGTTTGTTGAGAAAGTTGGAAGTGGCATGCATAATTATTTTTTTTATCTAATAGTGACACTCTTCCCAAAAAAGTTGGCCACCCCTGGCCTATAGTAACGATGGGCTAAATTCACGTGACGTCATAGTCACACGATAAAAGCAATCATGTGTTTCCAGCTAATCAGTTTATGCGCTTCGTTGTTGCCAACTTCTGCTCTTTGCAGAAACTTTTTCTTAAAAAAGTACACATGTAAAATGTATTTTATTTAAATGTACTTGCATACAATTATTTTTTTTTAATTTTAAAATCTTTTTGAAGAAATTCTTTTTTTATTACATTAAAATATCGTTATGCAATTTTAAAACTTGAAAGTTTATGTAAGTTTTTCAAATAGAGAACAAGTACAATTAACTTAACGCCAGTTTTGAATTCAATGGAGAACATGTGTTTGTCTTTATCATGTGATCGTCATGAATTGAGGCCATTGATGTTAATCAGCATATTCCTCCAATGTGTGTTGTTCCTGTCGTGTACTACAATTATGTGCACATAGATTAAAGTTGTATGTTTTATGTTACTGTTAAAGCCTGAAAGCCGTTAATGTAAAGATTAACTGATTTGCTATGCTAAAGTGCGGGGAATCAAGAGTTTTCCGCATTTTAACTAGGTAATCTTCACATTAGCGGATTCTGTATCGTTAAAGTTCAAAAGTTTGTTTCTCGCATTTCCTTTCTGTAAGAAATTTTGATTGAGTGGTTATAAGTTGTGCTCACCGTAAAAACCAATAACTGTGCAATTCAAAAGTGCGGAAACAAGAGTTTTCCGCATTTTAACTAGGTAATCTTCACATTAGCGGTTTCTGTATCGTTAAAGTTAAAAAGTTTGTTTCTCGCATTTCCTTTCTGTATAAGGAATGACATAGAATGATTTTATAAAGTAAATCGTCTGCTTAGAAAGCAGACGATTTACCAATCAAGCTACGAACTCGTTGCGGAAAATTGAATTTTAATTGTATAAAAGCTAAGCATGAATTTCGAAGGCTGATTTCTCCAAATTGACTGGCCATTCGACGGAATTACATTGAGGGGTGAACACCCTGAAGGAGTACTACTATTACATCAAGACTCGACCCCAAATGAATTGCTTAGTCGTGCCCTATCCTTGTTAGATTAATAAATGCGAATAGTTGTTTAATTTCTTATTGGTAATCTGATCAGATACGATCAGGCGTCATAATTTTTCATACAAGTCAAAGAAAGTGATAAGTGTCGCCTCTCGTCATTTGACCGTGGTTCAGAATAACGAGGCCCATCTCCAATAGCCCTCGTTTTGTTACAGAATGCGATGTAAATTAAAATCAAATCCAAGAGGTTGATATAAAGTAGGGTTCTTAACCCCGTGCCAATGTGCCCGCGAATCTAATTTTGTGCGCCCACGACTGTCCGTTATATACTACATCAGTATCAACCGTGGCAATATTTATGTGAATCATTGTTTTCAACAATGAACACAATTAAATCAACAAATCTCGACTCAAACTATTGCAATCTCGAAGATGCTAGAAGATTGGAATATCCTCTTACACTTCTGACTTTGAAAAATTAGTAGATAATATGCAATGCCAAAAATTGCATTAAATGTTACTATTTTAAATTTTTTGTTACCTTTTTACCGTAGGATATTGTGTGTGCGTGTGTGTGTTTATGATGCTTATAATTGCATGAAAATAAAGAAATGTTAAGGTATTCGACTACCCTACCCTATAAAATTAGGAATTTTGCCAAAAATTGACCAATTTTTGGCATGATTTTATTTTGTAGGCCATCTTATTAGCTTTATAAAAATACCAAGTTTATCACTTGCCATTCAAAAGAACAAGAACTACAAGTGTTTTAGTAAAAGCAGATGCCACTACTTTAAGCAGGATGCCATACTTCAAAATGCGTTTTACTCGAAATGTGTTTTTTCGAAAATGCTCAAACGGGAACAGCGATTGCTGAAAAAGTTTTGAAAATATTTAACTTGAATTTTTTGTGCATTTTCTGTATAATAATAGAAGTGTTTTAACCTTTACATTTATCAATCATTGTTTCATTACAAAATTTACAGTCCCTTATGTGGATGTAATCAACGTTTTTTAAAGCAATTTCATATAATAACTAAGATAAAGTGCTCTAGTTTTTATAAAAATTAAAATATCTCTTATCCTGGAGTTCATTTCAAAAATGAATAGCAAAGCAACAGATCAAAATCGAAAAATTGAAATTTTGTTCATAAACTTTTTGTACAGACTGGGCTCCGTTTATGTAATTTTTTGTAAATTTTTCCCCATTTTAGTAATAATAATGAGGACTTTTTAAGATTATTCCACCATTATCTGGTGGAATAATGTTAAATATCTTCCCATGTGGTCAAGACGTAAAGCAGTTGCCGAGTTTCGTTTGACCACCTGGACACGACTGTCTCCTCAAACATCTTCATCGAATTCATGTGTTGCACAGGCCCTTTCCTGCACGCTCTGCAATATTTGGAAGGACATGGATGCTGACCACATTCGCTGCTGCCTAGCCCTAAAGGGCTCTTCTTTGCGCGACCTTTATTGGCAAGCTAGGGATTTATTGGGTTCATAGTCTTTTCTCGCCATTTTTATTCCCCCCCCCCCGACTTTGTTTATTTTGTCTGTTTTTATTCCTACCTCCTTGTGGTGTAGTGGTCTTCTGTAACCCTGGCCATTGGAAATAAAAAAAAGTAATAATAATTGTCTTTTCTATTCTTAATTTTAGCATATTTTTCTTATAATGTACTAAATAAGTCTAAAAAAACCACAAAAAAAAAAAAATTCCATTTCTCCATTTTTTTAAAGTTGTCGCTAGTAGTCGGATACCATAAAAATTGTTATACTTTTTTTAACTGCGCCCTCCAGCAATTTCCTGTTTGTCAGATGTGCCCAAACGGGAAATAAGGTTGACAACCCCTGATGTAACGTAATAGTGAACTCAACACACTCTCTTCCTGATACTGATGATGAATATTAAGGAATAGGTACAAAAAGCTGAATTTTTTTATTATAGTTTTCTTTCATTAAAATGTCTTCTAAGGACGTGAAAAGTAATGAAATGTTTATTTTTGCTTTGCGGCTCTGTTTCTAACTGTTTTTTCGTGAAAATAATGGCAGTAGATTTTTTTCGACATTTATGCTATTAAGCACTATAAGTTGTTAAAAGTGCTATGGATTATGGAATATTCTGGGTCAAAGACTGAAAGGTAATCGAGTTTTTTTTTTAATTTCTAATTTTTTGCTTTGCGGCTCTGGCTCTATTAATATTGAGATCTATATGGATTATGGAATCTTATTGAGTTTTTTAAAATATATTTTAGTATATTTTTCTGTTGAGCTCAAAATTCTTCAGAATAACTTTAATACAGTGAAATATGTTTAATGCGAAAACTCTGAGACGAAATATCGGTTAACAGGAAATAATATACTGCGTTCCAACAATGCATTTTCATGCAGTTCTTTTATTTTAACGTAAAATGAAAATCGCTTAACATGAAAAGATTTATCTTCTGGATATTGAAACTGAGCTGACACTTCACACAATGTTTGAGAAAGTTTCTGCATTATTGTACTGTCCTATTGTGAAGGGTGTTTTTTTAGAGGTATAGAACTTTAAATTGCAATAAAACAACGATGTATTATTCGATTGACATGAATTTTTTTTTTATTCGAAAGATAATTTTGTGGCATTACATTTTAAATATGATTTCTGGCATAGGACTGCCACGGCTGGCTCGGATGTAGTCCAATCTGGACGTCCAATTTTCGATGACTTTTTCAAACATTTGTGGCTGTATATCGGCAATAACACGGCGAATGTTGTCTTCCAAATGGTCAAACGTTTGTGGCTTATTCGCATAGACTAATGGCTTTACATAGCCCCACAGAAAATAGTCTAGCGGTGTTAAATCACAAGATCTTGGAGGCCAATTCACTGGTCCAAAACGTGAAATTAGGCGGTCACCAAACGTGTCTTTCAATAAATCGATTGTGGCACGAGCTGTGTGACATGTTGCGCCGTCTTGTTGGAGCCACAGCTCCTGGACATCATGATTGTTCAATTCAGGAATGAAAAAGTTAGTAATCATGGCTCTATACCGATCACCATTGACTGTAACGTTGTGGCCTTCATCGTTTTTGAAGAAGGATTCCACCAGCCCATAAAGCGCACCAAACAGTCAGTTTTTCTGGATGTAACGGTGTTTCGACATACACTTGTGGATTAGCTTCACTCCAAATGCGGCAGTTTTGTTTGTTGACGTAGCCATTCAACCAGAAGTGCGCTTCATCGCTAAACAAAATTCGCTTATGAAAATCGGGAACAACGGCAATCTCGTTTTGGGCCCATTCGACGAATCTACGCCTTGCTTGATGATCGTTTTGATGAATTGCCAAACCAAACTGAGAATAAATTACTTGACAGCTGTTAAATCGGTCGCCATCTTGGAAAGTAATGCCAACTTAAACTTCTATACCTGGAAAAAAAACACTCTTTATCATCGGGAGAATTCGTTGCAGTTGATGATGATACTGTATGTACAGGCCCAATTATGGCAAACAAAGGCATTTTGAAGCTTTTTCAAAGCTCAAATAGTATCATTGATGTAGATTCCGACAACGAAAATGAAATGAATAAAGCAGCTACTGCTCCCACGTCATCTGAAATGAGGAACATCATGAAAGCGTTATTTAGATGCACATTCCAATGGTGAAATGAATAATAAAACGGACGACATCGAACAATTTGTGGAGACCCCCCCTGGGTCTCACCCTGGACACCAAGATTAATTTGAGGCAAATAATCCCCAAGAGCCATTTTGTATAATAATAATTATTTATTATTTCAAGTCTCAAAAAAAAAAATCTAATAACATATAATATTTCTATGTTACGTCAAATAAAGGGATTTGCCTTTTATATTAAATTAAATTACGAATTATGCAATTAATTAATAATTATGCTCAAGATCAAGTAAGGTCTACCGAAATAGGAGGTCCGAGAAATACACGTACTCGAATTATTAACTTTCATTAACTTTAACTAATTTGACTAAACTAACGCTTATTTTAAGCGTACATAAATTATAGTTACCGCTGGTTATATCAGCTTCTCGTTCTTCAGTAGAATAGCAACACTACGTCTTCACTATCTTAATATCCTGGAATCCTCTAAGATTGTGGTTACTGTTGCTGGCTCAATAGCCTTCCTCATCATGACTGCTAGCTTACAACGCTCGACTTAAATACCTTAAATACCTTCCTTGATTGGAAATATACGCGAATTTATATTCCCCAAAAAGATGCCTAAGAAGATTAGTGGAAAGATTCCGTACAGATTCGTCACAAATTTGTTGACAATTTGATGCTGAGAAAGACAATCCAATAAAAACTATCAGATTATTTTCCAAAAACTTGAAAACTTTGTATTAAATTTCATTAAGTTCTTGTGAATGTTTTTGTTTCGCTAATTTTCATTAAATGCATACATATATACATATCTATGTAAATAAAACAAAAAATCTTATAAACCTAATTTTGTTGAATATGTTTATTTATTTATTTTTGCAATATCCTTTAATGCGAAATTTTTTCAACACGAAAAATAATTCAGTACCCTCAGTTTCGTGTTAAACGATTTTCACTGTATATAATAAATTCCGGCATTCGTCCAGCATTGTACTACTGACAATATGACGCGTTAAAAGTCATGAACAACACCATTTGTTCTTGATTTGCTTATTTGGAATTTCCATTTTTTCATTGACACCGCTAATGATCCTGTTACGGATCATAATGACACATATTTGTGGAAAAACTGCAATGTAATAGCAAACAATGTTGTTCCCAGGTGTATTAGTAGGTGCTCTTTTTCTGTGGGTTTCTTTTATTTAATTATTATTATTATTTTATTTAAGATCTGTTGGAACTTGTGTGTTGTGGATTTATAGATATATTATTGAGAGAGAGGCAGATGAAAAGTGCTTGTAATAACTTTCATATGATGTGTAGTTTAATCTTTAAGTATTAATGCCGAAAATATTTCTAGATTCTTCATTCATATTCAAACAATATTAAATTTACATTCTTCAGCTCTTGAAATTTTATTTTAAGATTAATGAAATCATCTATCTATGTATACAAAAAGTTCTTCGTGATGCCTTATAACTTTATTATGTACTACCTGAACAATGTCAACATTCTAGATAACTCGCCAAGTTGGCAACCCCGATTTCGCAAGTGTACGCGCGGCATTGGCAACCATGTATTTCATTTCAGTCGCCAGTACGGTTGCGATAGTAGTACAGCTTTGCTAGCTCTCACTGAAAAATATCGCAACAATTTCCTGGACTGGAATCGTTGCATAAGAAATGCTTTGTCTCATACGAAAACTATTTAAGTTTCACACAACGGAACTAAATTCTCAACTTTCCAAGAAGCTGCAAGAACTGCAAGTTTATCAAAATCTGAGGACTTTATCATTGAAGTGTTGGACGATACAGCTTCAGTGATGAATTCAACTGAGGAGGAGTGCCAAGAACGAATTTTTGTGGAAAAATCACAGTCTTTCAAGTTCAGCAATAAGTACGAACACTGGTATAATTTTTATCATGGGGATTGGTCCGCCGTTTGGCGGGCAGGGAGTACCCCCCATCCTATTCACTATAATATACAGTCGAACCTCTTTGTTGCGAATTTTTCTATGTAGCGAACTTTTTCCTGGAACCAAGAACATTTCGCAAGTTTCTTCTTAAAATAGCCTCTTTATTAGCGAGGTGCATTTTCTACATGACGAACTTTTTCTTTTGTGATTCAATATTTGTTCTCCCTATTTTTAAAGTATTTCGGAACATTTAACACATTTTATGGTGGTCATAAATCTTGAACTGGTTTTGTTAGATCCTAACTCGCCGAGAGCAATAGAGTTCTGAGCGTTTCATCTAAGAAGTTCAATCCTTAACCCCAATTGTCCAGTTCACTAGAAACATCTCCGGTATCCCCTTCCCCACTCTGTAGAGTTGCCCCATGTTCTAGTAATAAAATTATGTTTAATATTACTTGTATGCTTTAAATTAGAAAATATCCTTAAAGTTCATTAATTTTAATATAAAATTATTTTCTTAATATTGAAAATACAGTGACACATTCGACATTGTTTTTTCTTGTTTTCCTCGCAGTTTTTTTTCTTTCTTTTGTTTTCTTTCTTTTTTTATGGAAACGATATATAAAATAAATACAAATATATTAATTTTAAAAAAGGTGTGAATAATTTCTTTTTTAAATATATAGTGTGTTTATGAATTTAAAATTTGTTTTATGTGGCCTATAAAGTATATTAGAAGATGAACCTCTATGTAACGAATTTTCCATACAGCGAAATTTTTTCCGGATTTAGCGACTTCGTTATATAGAGGTCCGACTGTAACTGTTAGCGATATACATTTTTTTTAATGATAAATTAATGCAAGATAAAGATGATAAAGATAATGCAAAAAACAGAAGTGTGTCAATGTAATAAGTGCTTTATAAAAATAAAATTGTATGACGAAGCTGAGAGAATAGAGAGCACACCTTTTGAAAAACGATAATGCTATTGATGACATCGAATTCTACGAAATTAAAATTAACAGAAATTATTTGTAAAACCTAAATCCATTTTATTTTGTTTGTGAAGCTGAGTTTCTGAGATTTCACGATTCGCCTTTCTGTCAAGCCCTAATCATTTAAAAAATGATCATTAAGGTCAGAATATCAATTTGCAATTTGTTGTTGTGAACTTATACAGTTTCGAGTGTATCCTGGATTCTAAGACCATCACCTAATATAAACCATCACCTAAAATAATTAAATTTATAGTTATTAGATTCGACTGGGGTTCACTGAAGTAGTGTGGAAATTTCGAATGTGTGAAAACAAAGTTCAGATATGTAGCTGCTTTATTTGACCCTAATTTCAAATTATAAATGAGAATGTGTGTTTATTGATACCGCTTTCTAAAGTGTGAGAAGCTCGCACCTCTCTCGGGCACCTAGATGTGTGTGAGGTAGGGAAGAAACACTCGACATGATCCAATTAATCTATTTATTTATCACACAAAGAACAAATACAATGTCAACTAATAATATTAAGAGAATGTCTCAATGCTAACCGGGAAAGTGGAACAACGACGTTTAAAACGCGAACGATTAGGAGACTATCAAACTTGATCCGTACTTTATAAAGGATCTAACCTATCATCGGATTTAATCTAATATCAATTCAATCACAGTGAACAATCTTCACTTTAAAACTTCCTCCTAATGAGTTTTTAATAACAATAATTCAAATATGATATCTCAGTAGCAATCTCACCTGATTCGATTATAACTCCTCTCCTACTCTCTATTCAAGCTAGAAAACTTCGACTATATATAGTAAGTTAATTTGCATATCACGATTTTCTTCTTCCGAAGGGTTGGTTGTGAATAACGCGATTTGATAGCCCAAAGATTTCCCAAGAGAATTAATTGAAGGAACGCGGATGGATCCGTCGGAAAAGCAACGCGAAGGCTGTTGGCGATGGACCTCGTAATTTTGAACCTCGATCAAGGGACGAGGAAGACATCTGAGCCTTCACCCTTCTCTCTTAACTTCCACACCACTTGACTCTTGCGCCAATAACCCCAAAATTCACTCACTCCACACCACTTGAAACTATGAAATTTAGCACTGTTTCATTCATAAAAAAATAGTCAAAATTAAATTATTTTTGAAAAACGGATTGCACATAGATGCTTATTGATTTTCGACACACACACACAAACAAAAATTATTCCTTTTAATAAAGTAAAAGCTTGTTTATGATTGAATGAAAGAAGCAATGGTTCTCTAATTTTTGTATAATTTATCTATGGAAAACCTTTATATCTGTACGATCTCTTGATTAGTAAAGTTTAATATTGTCCGATGCCCTCTCGAGTACATAATCTCATGGAACCGAGGTAGAGTAACTTTTTAACACCCTTTTATAAGTTTCACTTGTATGTAGCGGAATCTTTGAATTCAATTTTTACCCGCTTTAAAAGGTCAGATTAATTCGAAATTTTGTTCACTTGTTGTGGACCGATGACAATACAATAATTGAATAATTTTGTTCCGTTGTCCTGATCAGGATCATAAGGACTAACGATTTCCCATTTTCAGATTCCTTCCCGCATCTTGCGACTAATTCCAGATCCCATTTCCAGATTTGGCGACTAAAAAATTAAGTTACAGTTTAGTTCGATTAACTATAAAAGGGTGATTTTAGTTTTTTCAAACTAATTTATTATCATTGGAGGCCTCATGTTCGATTAAGTAGGAATAAAGGAGGTCGCGTCGGTTGATGTACTTATAAATGCGACTTTTGTTAAATTATTATAGTTTTTGAAGAGATTTTACAATTTTGTACATTATATAGAAATATTATGAAAAAATTAATTTCTTATTTATTTATTATTTGATATAAAAATTTACAGTATCCTTATTCACATAAGGATAAAAATGATTATAATATTCATCATTGATTATTACTTTTCTATAAATTTATTAAATTCATCGATATTGTTGTGTGTGTTTCTCTTTCTATATTTCACTGTTGGTATTTTTATTTATGTAAGCATATATACGAGTATATATATATATATATATATTTGGATCAAGTTTTATAACGTGAAGCTTTAAATAATCATCTAATTAGCATGTCTTGTAGTGTTGCCATGTTGCGCTAGGTGACGTTCTAATATTTGAAATATACAATTGGCTATTCATACGAGCAGTCATTGAAACATACTGTTACGAATTTTGTGTAAATAATTTGTATTTGAGTGCTTAATGCATTTATATTACTCTATGTTATATTTATTTCATGTTAAAATTGTACTATTCACAAGCAATGCCACCCCTTACGTTATAATGGCGATTCAATGAGAACTTGGCGAAATCTTGGCGGTAGAGCCAAGTTGGCATCATTTTTGACGACCAAGTTGGCGTCATTGGCGATCATTTTGGCGAGTTCGGAACCCTCTGGAATCTTCTAGAAAGTAGTGGATCTCTCCACTAATGACACGAGCGGTTATATATCTGGAAGTTTCTGTCGCGCCTGTACGGCGAGCAGTCTTGATTAAACCAGCGAGTAGTGAGGATTGTTTTGACTAGCGATTAGCTCAGCTGTGCTTGTGAATAATCCTTTACTTACGTGTATTTTTAAACACTGAGATGATTGTGTTTGATTGCTGTTGAAGGTGTGAAGACCTTCGGGGATTTATTCTGTGAATATTGCTGCTGAATCCTGTATTTAAAGAATTGGATTTTTGTTAATAAATTCGCATCGCTCTTAAGAACTGTCTGTGATTGTTTTGCATAGAATCCATGAACCCGGATCTACGTAACAATACATTCATGCCTTTGTTATTTAAATCATTGATTTTCAAACTATTGTAATCTAGATAAATATTAATTAATACAAGTACTAGCTTTTATGAAGGCCGCACAGGAAACTCACTGAGGCCGCGGGTTTCCCACCTCTGTCATGGAATATGTAAATTTTTTAATGTATCTCATTCAGCGGAAAAATATTTTAGTCGAAGTTTTTCTTGTAAATTCATTTTACGTAGTCTCTTTAGTACATTATGTTGTGTGATGTTCGTGTAGAAAAGTTAAATCAAAATATAGATTCAGGATTGTAAATTAAATTCTCTAATAACTTAAAAATCTATGATATGGAGTTTTATGAATCCAAACCAGAGTTAAAGTTATGAGAATCTTAACAAAAATATCAACAATATGTCCTTAAATTTTACAATAAGGTTAAAAGCACAAGTATAATTGAAATATTTTAATGCTTTATTTTTTTTCGAATAATTACTTTCCAAACATTACATTATCGTTAAATTATTTTGTACAAATTTCTCGCTACCAGTGTAGGTGTGTTAAATGGATTCATTTAAAGTGTCTACTACAGCAATGGTAACTTATTAGGAATTTTTTAGTTCTTTTTTCTCTGTGGTAACATTTAAGCACTTTTGTTACAATACTTCTCGCCTTCATCTTGTTCACTGGGCTTATATTTTTTCCCGGTAGTCTACTTGTTCATGCAAGCCATAGTCGGGCAGGTTCAAGGGTTGTCTGACATTGGGCGGGGGTCTGACATTGAGATTTGTATCATTTGCAGAATGCTTCGAATTTTTATCTTTTTATTATTATTAAAGTTTTTATTATTATTAAAGTTTTTATTATGTGAGAGTATTTTTTTTATGTGTAATATTTATTTCTCGGTTGCTGGATATTTGTTGGGAGTGATTTCGTGAAAAGGGACGGATGCGTGTAACAGGATGTGACGTAAGCGCGCGCTACTTGATTTGACCAATGAGAGTGAGTGGCTGTGTCTTTTCGCTACCCTCGCATGGGGGTCCAACTCTAGTATCCATCAAGCGCGCGAACGCTTGACTCTAAATCCGTTAGTCATGACATTGGGGGACATAAGTGCGGCAGAATGCTTATTTGAAAATGGATAAACAGTGATTTCGGTGGTCGTATACATTTCTTCGAATGAAACGGTTAAAAAAAATTAAGATTTCCTGCATTTTGTACTTGTACCATTTAACGAAAGTGGTTCTGCTCTTTTAAAAAAAAAAATGTCACTCTCTTTCCCTGATTTTGAGTGGTAATTTTAACTTCAGTTTGCCAAAAGCTGAACCGCTCATAGCTTTTATGAATGATGGACTCAAGCTCGAAAAGAACACAAATTAGAATATTTCGACTGCTAAACAGTGGTACTGTTATTGATTCTGTTTTTCAACGGTTTTTAAATACTTTGAAATCACAAGTATATGTGTCATATTTTAGTTATCATAAGTCTATTGTCTCCGCTTTCCCCCAAATTTAACGAGAATAATTATTTTTGATAAAATGTTGCATTTTTTTTACTCCTTTTGTTTATTAAATACAATTTTCCTTAAAGATATAATTATTCGATAGAAAATTATTTCCAATCATACCTGATTCATATTTTTTCAGGAAAAAAGTTAATATTGCGTATTTACCACGATAACATTGTGACGAATCTATACGGAACTTTATCACTAACCTTCTGAGTCGACCTTTTTAGGGAAATTTAATTCCCTACCTATTTCCAATCAACTCCAAAAAGCGGACAGGATTCCTTGTTATGCAGATTAGATTAAGTATTTAAGTCAAACGAAATAGTAAAGTTAGAGCAGTAGGAGATAGAGATTGAAGCAGAAAGTTATCGTGGATTTAAATTGAAGATTTCTTGTTAGAGATAGTTAATCTCAAGAATTGAGATTCCGAGTGGTAACTATTGATTTGTGTTTAAAGTCTCATTAAAGTTTTAGAAGTGAGATTAAAGTTAAATGTTCAATAAGAACATTATTAAATATAATTCTGGGATCTCTTATCGTGGTAATCTCTGCGTGATCGTTATTTAATGTTTAATTAATGAGATCATTAATTAAGTTAATTTAAAGGATATTATCTTTAAAACCTCATAATATTATTTAAACAAATCTGTTAATAAGTCTTTGATTCTATTTGGATAAGATAACCAAATAAAGAAAGTTGTTTATAAAAATGGCTACTGGTTCTTACATGACTCCTATTTATTCTCGTTCTCAAAGTGAGGTCCTAGGAGACCTTCACAACATGTCAGATGTTACACATCATATGCGACTACTGTAAGACTCGTTTTTTTTATTCTTGGATTTTACTTTTTTTTCCCATTTTATTATTATTTTTATTTTTTGGTGAAGAAATTTAAGCTAGTTCCTATTGAAAAATCATTCTCGAAAAATTTTTGTTCCAATTTTTTATATAGCCGTCCAAGCATGTGACTAAATAAAATATAGGGTGCGCTTACAAGACGTCCATGGATCATGAGTTGTATACTGTTTCAGTGAAAGAGGTAGAATGTTAGAGAAAGTAATTAGATTTCGCCTTAGGGAGCGTTATGTAACCAAATTTCCTTGCATTTAGGTATCGTTTGAATGGCGAAGTTATATAATGCTTGGCTCAGATGTAACACCAAAAACCAGTTTCTAGTTTATTGTAGCTTGTTTAACATACACTAATGTTACCATGAATTAATGAGTTCTCCCCGAAATTTGCTATCCTGGGTCAAGGCCGCCTCTAGCAGTTCTGCCGCCCCGGACAAAAATGGAAAATGCATCCCCTCTCTCCAAAGCAAAAAATTGTAATTAAAAAAAATTGTTCACATAGATACACACATTTAAAACGAATAATTTTTGCGAACAAAAAGGCGACATTACAATATTATATATATATATATATATATATATACATTCATACACATTCGAACCTCTATATAACGAAGTTGCTAAATCCCCCCAAAAGTTCTTTACATAGAGGTCCACCTTTCAATATACTTCATAAACCACACAAAACAAATTTTAAGTTCGTTAACACAAAATAGTAAATAAGTAGTTATTCATACCTTTTTGTAAATTATCCTATATATTTATTTTGTGTATCTTAACTACCAAAAAAAAAAGTAAGAGTTGTAAGGAAAGTCTCTTGACGCCTTTATCCACTCTCTGAAGAATTAAATGTATTTCTTTGATGCTCAAGAACTTACGTTATTTTCGAGCTACAAGAAAAAAGTTACCAGTACGACTGATCAACACTACAAATGAACGGAGATCAGTTCAAGGACATGAGAAAACTCCACTGAGCTTCAAAGGAGATATCGAAGATGTTTACAATAACCTGGACAATGGGGGGGGTCAAAGGTTGTACTTCTTGGACGAAGCGCCC
This sequence comes from Trichonephila clavipes, assembly GCA_019973935.1. Lineage (NCBI taxonomy): Eukaryota > Metazoa > Arthropoda > Arachnida > Araneae > Nephilidae > Trichonephila > Trichonephila clavipes. The sequence continues at coordinate 284,228 of BMAU01010900.1, forward strand.
AGAATTCTATTGCTCTCGGCGAATTAGGCACCCAATAAGAACCAGTTAAAAATTTATGACCACCAAGAAAGGTGTTAAAAGAGAGAATAACTTGAAATGTCCAGAAATACTTTAAAAATAGGGAGAAAAAATATTGAATCACAAGTGCACTTCGCTATAAGGAGGTTATTTTGCAAAGAAAATCGTGAAATGTTCTTGGTTCCAGGAAAAAGTTCGCTACATAGAAAAATTCACAATATAGAGGTTCGTTATATAGAAGTTCGACTGTATATATATACAAAATAATTTGAAATTAAGGACATAATTACTTGTTATTAATTCAAACGAATAAAATGTAAAAGAAGGAATCGCCCATTTCAGCATGCCAATTTTTTCTAAAAAGAGTACTAATGGTGGGGATCACAAAAATTTATTTTACCTTATAGTAACTGCACTCAAGACGAAAATAAAATACATTTCCTGTAACTCTCTATCTACAAAAAAACTCTTAGTGCCCCTGTCTCTTTTTGGATTGTTGACACCGGACATTGTTTGGGTGGAAGGAATGTCCGTGCTGATCTTACTCCGGGATGGGGGGGGAGTTACTACAGAAAGATGTGTAAACGTATATATATATGAAATTTCACGATTGAACGTACTCACGCATCTAATTCTTAAGTTTCATCATAAAAGAAAACTGACATTAAACATGCAAAGTATAAAATAAGGAAACAAAATACAATAAAGGAAATACCAAATTCACACTCAATAATGTTTCAGAAAATATATCTAGTTTTTTGCAACAATATATATATATTTCAAATTCAATCCAAATGCCGCCCCGGGCAAGGGTTCTGTTTGTCCGGCCCTAGAGCCGCCCCTGCCTGGGTACAAGCTCGTGTTGCCATTGCTCGAATCTAGTGGTCTTCAAACTTTGTCGACTCACAAAACCCTTAAAACTATATGCTTCCGGGGAAACCCTATAAAAAAAGGTCATAGAAGAAAATATCTTAAAATAATATTTAAAGTATGTCAACAAGTGATATATATATTAGCTACAATTTCTGAAAAATAATTTTTATTATTATTATTATTATTATTATATAGTTGGACCCCGATTTAAGGAATTCATCGGGACCGAACATTCTGTTCGTTAAATCGGGGTTATTCACCATATCGGAGTACAAACAAAATACAAAATTTTTGCATTTACTTTATGGAAATTTTATAATAAGCAACAATACGAGCGAGCGAGTGAATATTAACGTCGCACTGTTCAGCTACACGAGGGCTTTTGGCGACGGACATCGTAATTTTGAACAATGGTCAAGTGACGAGGACGACACCTGAGCTGGCACCCCTCTCCTAACTACCTCACCATACCAACGGGAGGACATTTGAGCTCTCGACAAATTTAAGGTGCATCGCTTCCCTACACGGCGGGTCTTAAGTGGTACTGGGCCCGAACTTGTGACAAGGCCAGCCACGATCCGATACCTTGACAACTCGGCTACCGCGGCCTAAGCAAGGACACAAAAATATCCATAGTTAGAAATTACCCACTTTTTATTCAATAGCTAAAATAATATTAACGAATCAGTTAATGGGAAATTTTAAAATACTGACTAATAAATATTTGACAATCTGTAATTCCTGACTCGAAAGAGTTCTTTTTTAGACTTTATGCAAATACTACACCATTTACATCATGAAAAGGTGAATGAGATATGTTTTCAGTTTCAAACAATGTTAGGCATTAGAAAATGTAACTGTTTTGTGTGTGTGATAAGTGTATCTCATTATCAATTTCTGCATCAGAATCACTATTCATTGGCTCCCACGAATCATTTTCCTGATCTTCAGTTGCACAGATGCTATCAAATAGAACATAGTCGTTGAAATCTTAAAATATCTTTTGCGATGTGGAGTGGAATGAGGTAAAAAAGGAGTTAGCTGTCCTATTCAAAACTCACACGATAGGTTACACTCATGACTCATCTGCACCTGTAAAGCCTAATAATGGTCTGCATTGTTTCCCATCGAAATTTGTTACTTGCAAGAAAATTCCTTTTTCTGATCCAGACAGAAAGGATATAATTTTTTTTAAAAAAAATCCAATTTTTGTAGTACAAACTGATAAAAAAAAATTCAGCAGTTTAAATACTTCGTTAATTTGGAGTTTATTATTCGTTAAATAGGGGGATTTGCCTTCATTTTAGTCTAGGGAAGAAAAAAATTTGTTAAATCGGGGTCCAATTTTTTTTTTGTCATACTAAGACGGGGATGGTGAGCCAATGGCACGCGTGCCACTGATGGCACGAGACACAATATTTTGGGCACTACACCGTTCAAAATAACACTGTTCGCTATGAAGTATTGCGAAAAAACGCCAGTGATCGGTGGCGGGGATTATATTCAAGACACATTTAACCATTTTAAGAAGCTGGCTTATGCCATTTTAACCATATTTTCATCTACCTATGCTTGTGAGTCAATATTTTCAGAAATGATTACCATTAAAGATTCCCTGAGAAACCGTTTGGCAGATGCCTCCAATTCAGCATGCATTCTGTGCTAAAAAAGTAACATCTTACAATCTTAATATAAATTATTTGTCATCTAATCTGCAACACAGAAGTCACACTAATGTTTAATTTGTGAATTACACGTTTTACTATAGCATTTACTACTATACAGTGCAAAATGTATTTTTCGTAGTAAATAAGGAGTTTTGAGTTTTGTTCATATTTAGTTTTATTATTTTCCCAATAATCACAAGTCAAAATTATTTGAAAAGGCACGTCTATACCTCATTAAACATTTCTTTAGAAAAAATGGCACGTTGATCCATTAAGGTTCACCACCCCTGTAGTGCGACGTTAATCTTCACTCACTCACTCGCCACCCCTGTACTAGGGTAATTTTTTCATTAATTTCTACTCCAGATGCATTAGGGGGCGTTCTAACATTTTAAAAGTACAATTGGACATTCCCACAAGCAGTCATTGAAACATACATACATCCATGCCGTTCTTTATTTAATTCCATTGATTTGGAAACACTTGTAAAAAAAAATAATAATGAATTAATTGTGGGAGAGAGAGAGAAACTTTTTTTTTTATAAAGGCTGCACAAGAAACTTACAGAGGCCCGGGTTCCCAACCTCTTGAATAGTTTTAACATAATTTTTCTTCGCTTGCCTGTTTCCCGATCACTTGATAAAGATCTTTCGGAACCTATCCCCCAAACTAATCAGGTTTACGTTACAGCAAAGATAAAGGTATTGTGGAAGACGAGAGCACCTCTTACGTCAACCACGAAGAAACTGATTAGGTCAGCGCTCTGATTTAAGCGCGTTATTGTGTTTTGGACGTCTTCCAGCAACTTGACCTTGCTTCGGTTACGCACTATCATTTGTAGCGCGAATGAATCTGATTATGTTACATTTCGCGCTAAATGTTGTGAACTCCGACTGCAGAGGATGTGTTCGGGCTAAAGATGTGGGCCTAGTAAAACGGCCTACGGTTTTTAGAACACCTATTTTTATGTTTTATTAACCCTTAATCTACCGCATTATGATTTACTGCAGCTTTTTTCATGCAATATTTTTTTTTTAAAATCACTACATTAGAAAAAAAAGTAAGACACCTTTTGACATTAACAGTTTTTTTCGGAACAAAAAATGACAATTTTCGCAATTGAAAAATTGGCAAATTTCGCAATTGACTGAAAACGCAATTTCTGCTGTAAAACTATTCGCCTTCCCCGGTAAAATACTCATCATAGAACCCCTGCTGCCATTTATCTTGGGAGAGTGGATTTAAAAAAATATTCCTGCTAAGTATCGTATGAGTATTCGTAAAAATGGTTATTTTATGTTATTTTAAAGTGAGTTGTACTTATAAGTACTGTCGGTAGATAAAGGGTTAAATGGGTTTCCATTTTTTTATTTATTTAAGGATGAAAATGATTTCGAAAGAGAAGAGATTAAACCTTTTAATTAAAGTTATTAAATTTAATTTGGAACGAAGATTAAAATGTTATTTTTTAAAAAATTGATTGAATTCTCAGTAAATTGTGATGTGAGAGTGTTCCTCTACTCTATATTTATTTTTGTTTAATCGTCTTCAATTAAAAACTTTTTCTCTTCTTTTTTCAATTCCTACTATTAGCTCACACTCTCTATTTATTTATTTCTCTTGGTGGAATTTTCAGTCGTTTATAAAATACATTTTAAAGTAATCAGTTGAGCTGAAATTTTATATACATGATTATTTTGGATGACAATACAGTAATTTAATCATAATTAATAAAAATTAATTGATTAAAACTAATTATTTAAAGAATTACAAATACAGCCACGTTGGCATCATTTTTGGCGATTTGTGTCGAAACTTGAAAAGGTTTTTTTCTCACATGTTAAAGCATTCAGTTGAACTGAAATTTTATACACAAGATTGTTTTGGATGACAATACGATACTTTAATGATAATGAATAAAAATTAATTACCACTTAATGTTGTGATTGTGCCATATGTATATACATATTTATATTAATTGTAACTATTTATAGTAAAAAGTAACTAAAATAAAAAATTTTGTTGATCTGAGTAGGAAATTTTTTTTTTATGTTACTTGTTTCACACACACACTTGATGTAACGTGAATTTTGGCCTGCATTTTTTTTTGAACACTTAAAAGGGAGATTAAATTTGCTTAGCCAACGTACATGAGACTAAATATGCCGTTTTTATGTATGTGAAGGGCTTTATTTACAATATTTTTATTGTGATTGGTTTTATCAGACATTTATTTTTTTCAAGAAGGTTGAACAAAAGAGAAGTATTTGTTCTCCGACTGGTATACGAAAAAAAAATACATAAAATTCTTTCTATATTAAGGTGACCAATCGTCCTCCTTTGGGGAGGACAGTCCTTTTATAGGTTCTGTCCTTCTACTTATGCTCTTTTTCAATATTTTAAAACTAATCTGTTAATCTCTGTACTCAGAGATGCCAGGCCATATTGTTATACGTCATGTGCCGGTACAGTCAACAACTCCTAGAAAACTGTGTTTTTTTATCAAAAGAATATCGATAACAATTGTTTGTTTGAAGAAAATAAAAGACTGAATGCTTGTGTGTGTGCATATTTAAATTCTGTTAAGTTAGAACAATTGGAAAATCTCTCACCATGTTGAAATCGATAAAAAATGGGTCGAAATATTTAACCATTTCAAAAATGAACACATTCCATATAAAAATTTAGTTATTCTTTTTGAATTTATGTTACACACTGCCCTGGAACTAATGCAGCAGTTGAGTTTTTTTCAATTGGTAATGATTTGTGGACATGTGAGAAATCAAGATTGAGCGTTGATACTTTAGCTGCAATACTTAGCATAAAAAATTCAGTATGAAGGATATTTCTAGCTCTAAAATTTCCGATGCATTAAAAAATGTAATATTGACAAAAAAAAAAGAAAAGATCATATTCAATGGAAAAAATACTCTTTTAAGTAAATAATTAAAAGGGATGTGAGCATAATTAGTGTATTTTTGTTTTGAACTAATAAAATGTTTCATATATATTTAAGTTTTAATTTTTTCTTAAAATTTTCGTCCTCCTTTTTATTTAAAAAAAAAAGAAAAAATGGTGACCTTATCTTTTTTTTATGTAAAAACCGGTGGGGCCGTTTTTAACATGGATGAATTATTAAAAATAAAATCCACACTTCAGCAAGCTAGAAAAAAAATATATTTCTTTATTTTCATTTCCAGAGACCACATGCAACCTGGTGCAAAATGATTTATCCAAAAAATTAAATTATTTTTTTATGAGAACCCATATTTCAAATTATCTTCTCAATAATTTGAAGCGTTTTTTCAAAATAATTTTTTAACAATGATTCATTTAAAAATAAGAGCCGTAATTTTTCTGCAACGAAAAATTGAATAATTATAACCATCTACAAGAAGTAGACCGTAACGTAAATTGCGCCAGAAGTGTGCGTAATAGAACGTTTATTTTAGTGGAATAAGTTAGTGAAGGTGTGTTTTTTAACGGCGCTCAGTAGAGCACTCAGAAATTTTTCGAGGGGGGGTCCAGGGTCGAAAGTTCACTATTCTCGTATCATGTACCAATACGCCGCCCTAGCATATTCTTTTGATTTGGTCAATTTTCGGAAACAAAAAACAGTAAAAAATTAATTATTGAATGAATAATTAGCATTAATTGATAAAATAAATTATTAATAATAAGTACTTAATTAAATTTTTCGTCCTATATACATAGGATTATAATCAATCGAAAAACAATGAAAGGCTTTGGGGGAGAACGGTCTGGACCCGAAGACCCTTGTGGGCTCCACTGACAGGGCTCTGTGCAAAAATACGAGAGCTATTAACTACGGATCTCGTAATTTGGTTAAGTGACGAGGACGACACCCGAGCTTACACCTCACTCTCCTAACTTCCTTACATGGCCGGCCACAGTAGCGTAGTGGTTAAGGTATCGGATCGTGGCTGGCTTGTCACGAGTTCGAGCCCAGTACCACTAAAGACCCGCCGTGTAGGGGAGCAAAGCACATTAAATCTGTCCAGGGCTCAAACGTCCTCCCATTGGTGTGGTGTGGTAGTTAGGAGAGGGGTGCCAGCTTAGGTGTCGTCCTCGTCACTTGACCATGGTTGAAAATTACGAGGTCCGTCGCCAAAAGCCTTCGAGTAGCTGAACAGTTCGACATTAATATTCACTCCCTCCCTCCTCACCACGCCAACGTGTGAACTTTTAGCCACATCGTATCTTCAGGGACCTCAGGACACGAACATTTGACACACATGCTACGAGTTCGATACCGTGACAACTAGGCTTCTGCGGCCGCCATCTTAGCGGAAGAATCCAAGAGGAATTAAGCCGAAATTTCGTTCACTGATTGTTCAATTAAAAATTTGCATAAAACCTTACCTAATTTATGTTCCATTCTATTCTGTTTAAAGGGAGCTAGATGTTCATTCAGTACATTGTATGAATACCGTATCGATAGATTTTAGTTTAGGACACAATTAAGAAATTTTTTTTTTTAAATATCGGAAATTGATGTTCTTGGAGATGTTTTTAAAATAAATTATAGTTTAAAAAAACTAAAAAACACGCTTTTATAGTTAATCGAACTAAAAAATAAAAAATAATTCTTAATATAAGAATAAAATGATTAACGAAAAAATTGTCATTGTGGCAAATGCATAGTGTGCTACATTTTCACACCAACTCTGCATTGCGGAGTAGAACTAGTAAGACATTATAACAATTGATATAGAGTACCCCATGCTTTTACCACAAGAACTTTATATATAATTTTCTCGTTAATCATTTTATTCTTATATTATTAATTGTGTTTTACTTTTTAGTTCTATTCACTATAAAAGCGTGTTTTTCAGTTTTTTCACACACACACAAACTATAATTTATTTTTCATTTTTTAGTTTAAGGAGACTTGATACCCCCAAAATCACAAACCTGTCGTTTTTTTTATTATTATTATTTTCATTTAATCTTATTCTTTGCATTATTATCTTTCGATTGATATATCACTTGTGAATGTCGGAAAGTTAGAAGTTGATTAAAACTTCATTTGAAAACGCTCAAAAAAGCGTTTTGATAAAAAAAATCTAATTTACGAAGAGAGATAATAACATTAAAAAAAGAATGTGCAATATATAAAGCAGAATATTTCCGAGGCAATACATACAATCATTTTTTTTCTTTGTGAAATGTGTGCATGTAAAATTTTTAAATTAAGGCATTTTATATTAATAATTTTATAATTTCAGTTCTTATTCCTGACATATTTTTCATACAAATGCAATGCTTTAATATTATAAGAAGAAAAACAGCTAAAATTTCTGTCGTGACAGGAAAAAAATTTTTTTAACGTTTTTCTTGAATTTTCTTGTGCAATTAGTACTCTCTAAAAGTTGATCATTTATAAAAATGTGTGGGTTGAAAAAATATGAAAATGCAGTTATTTTAAAGAAAAATGTATTACTAATATCTTAAGGTGGTATTTTAAGTTTAATTAAGCTTATAATAATTATTTTTTCAGAATTATAAACTTTAAACTGGTTTTTCTCAGTTTGTGTTTTTCGAAACTTTAGTGCATTCAAAATGCTACTCCTTCGACAATTATTTACCAATCACTTCCATTTTTTTCCTGCGTGTTAAAAATAAAGCATGGAATAAAACTAGGGATTCGTTTTGCTATAAACGGAATACTTTAAAAAAAAAAAAAATCAAATGTTGACTTTTTCGTTGATTTTTAGCCTGTATATCAACATTTTATTTTTTTTCTCGAAAACGAATGAAGTTACTCTAAAATCGATCTCTAAAGTTGTTTAGAACATCCATAAGAATATTATAAAAAAATTTCTGGTCAAAAAATTAATTTTTACAAAAGGAGTAGGATTTTAAAATTTTCCCAATTTTCTTCAAAAAATTTAAATTTTTAAAATTGTGTGAATAATATATAAAAATTTTCATCTGGTATCATTTTCTTGAATAGAAACATTGTATAAAATGCTAAAATGTAATTTTTAAATACGTAAATAAAGAAATTTGCTCAAAGGGTACCAAGTCTTCTTAATCTACAAAAAAAAACAAAAAAAAACGCGTTTTTTATTTTTTTGAACTATCATTTATTCGTTGATGAATTAATATTGTTTGTTTGTTCCATTCGAATAAGCCATGGACGTTTTCGTTTGAGGGTTGTAAAAATCCTTTGGTTGCCATATCTGGAAATGGGAAATCGTTAATTCCGATGATCCTGATCAGGACAATGGAACAAAATAATGAAATTATTGTACTGTCATCGGTCCTTGGCAAGCGTGCAAAATTTTAAATTAATCTGACCTTTTAAAGTAGGTAAAAATCGAGTTCAAAGATTCCGTTACTTACAGGTGAACCTAATAAAAGCGTTTTAAAAATATGCTAATTAACACTCACTGTCAACGTGTTTTGCATGCTTCCATATCTAACCTTAATATTCTTCTGGATGATCTTTCAATGAATCCTACCTACTCGTTCTGATGGCATGCCAATTTCTTAATTTTTTTTATCGTTGAGTGTGTGCACATACTGTGATTTGTGTGTGTATTCATAACATAATTTCTCAGTGTTTCTTAAATGGAGACGTCCATTGCATTTATAGCGATATTTTGGAAGAAAAGAATTTCTACTTACAATGATACGAGAATCCCACAGTTTCAACTATAGTGCGTTTTACGTGTTTTTTTGTTTTTGTTTTTGTTTAACTAAAGAAATAAAAAGTAAAAGAGATTATTTCAAATTTTCGTGGGATATAAAAATTTAGTTAGTTATCCTTATATGGGATACTTTGCAATGCGATAGTCAGTTTGTTTTTAAACTGAATTAGTCTTTTGACCATGGACATCTTAAGCTCCTACATAAGTGTAGGCTCCACCTATGACCCTTAAAAGTAGATAGTACATTGCATACGTTGCCAGATACTCGTACAAACAATAAATCAGAAAAAAAAATCAATGTGCATGACTTACAATCAAACAAAACCGGCTCGACCGACTGCCGCCTTTTGACTGAAGAAGTATTGATGGTGTATGGTGGTAGGCGGTTCATGGGCGGAGGTCATTACATGTATATATCACACTATATCGTTCAGAATTCCCAGTTTTTCGGAGAATACAATCGGAAATAACATTTGACCACTGAAATTATTCGAATTATGATGTTATTAAGGCTGAGTCGAGAAAACGAGACAAGGCCCTGGGCATGGGCCAAGGTGATCCGTGTTTTAAGACGCCCCTGGTCTTGACTATTAAACTAGATGCACTTAAAAATTCAATTTATTTTGGTGAGAAAATATAGACTTTACTAATCAAGATTTTCTTCCTTTCAGGATTCTCTGCGCCAAAATGTCGGAAAAGTTGCCAAAGAATACCGGTATAGCTCCTCAGTCGTGTGATACTTTCGTCGCTTTGCCCCCTGCAACAGCTCTGAATTGTGTCGTCTTCGGAAAAAATTCAGATCGCCCGAAAGGAGAGGTTCAAGAAGTTGTCTACTTCCCAAGCGAAGATCACCCTGCTGGATCCAAAGTTCGGGTAATTTCACATCCACTTTCTCTCATCATCCTCTTGTGGCCACGGTTAGCCTAGTGGTCATGGTTACGAACTGTTGACCGGAGGGTCGCGGGTTCGAGTCCTGGTACCACAGAAGACCTGCCTTGTGGAGAGGGTCGGGGCATGTTAAACCTTACGAGGCTTGTATGTCTTCCCGTTAGTATGGTTGTTAGGAGAGGGAGGTGCCAGCTCGGAAGGCTCAAAATTACGAAATCCGTAGCTCATCATCCATTCCCTTCTCCACCCCCACCCCATTTCTTATCAAAGATGCAGGGGGAGGAGGTTCAATTATATTGCACGGCACATTTATCAGACTATTGATTCTAGACTACTTAGATTAGTAATTTCTCCGTTTATGTCGCATCAGTGCATAGATAGAACCACGAAAAGCTATTAATTATAAAAATTCGTGTAACATTATCAACTATCTAGTTTTTACGGCCTTTGAAAAGCTTTAACTAGATGCTTTTTCAAAACGTATTGGCCACAAAAAAAAACATATTTTGAGCTATGTATCTCATTTACTTCCAAACTTTTCCCGGATCTAATTTTCACTTAAATCATGCGGGCTCTGATGATAGTTCTTGCGCATTGAGGTTCTATTTCTACTGTCCAATTCCTGAGAGTGTAGTAGCCGAGTAATCATAGTGTCTCGAGCTCGTGGCTGGTGTTGTTGAGTGACGGTCCGGAGATTCGTCGTGTACAGGGGCACGCTAAATCTGTCGTGGCTTAAAGTCCTCCCGTTGGCGAGGTTTTGGAACTTAGTAAAGAGGAATGACGTATATTAAAATCAAGTCAAACTGTCCAATTCTTGTTGTCATTAAAGATCCTCAGCTAAGAAAAGCCGATGCTCTTAAATCTGTCGAGGTTCCAAGTCTTCACATTGGTGTCGTGTGGAAGTTTGGAGAGAGTTGGGTGAAGGGTTAGGCTGGGAGCTCAAACCCCTTTCACTGTACCAGTGGCGTAATGGGGAATAATAGGGGCCCATGCAAAGTCAGGTTTTGGGCACCAAGCCGAATCTTACCAAAGGATTACAAAACCATAACAGCAGTCCTTGGGCACAGGAACATCTTAAGGCATGGGCCAACTGGGCCCAGGGTCTCGCCCTCGGTGGGAGCCTCGTATCGTTGTCAACTCTGTCTTAATAAGATCCTGATCCGTATAATTTTAATGGGGTCAAATATTATTTCCGTACATATTCTCCGAAAAACAGGGAATTTCAAACTGCATGTCAACTGGCAAAAGTGGCAAGACTGTATTATTATGTCTAGGCCTAGGTCTAATACCATAAACAATCATTCCACTCATTTAGTTGAAATGTGTTCATCGGTCGAGCCAATTTGTGCCTAAGTTCTTAGAGATTTGTTAGTCGTGCCCATTTATTTGTTTCAAATTAACATTTGAACGAGTATTTATAACGATGGTTGCTATACTGTCTACTTTTAAAGATCTCAGATAGAGCCTACTTTTACATAGGGGCCCAGTGCCTCAAAAATCTTCTTTGGGCCTAGGGCCTCAAAGTGTCTTATGACGTCCCTGCTTGTGCCCCCTAGAATCCTAGGCCTCCTATGCGGAGATGTACGTTACACCACTTTTAGAGATTTTTTAAATTTTTAACATAAAGCATAAAACTCGGCTCTTTCGTTTGCATGTTTTTTAAAAAATAGTTTGTTTTTAAAAATAACCCCCTCCCCATAAAATAAATCTGTGTATGCTACCTAAGTCATCGTATTCTTCACTTGCCCAAAATTACGAGATATTTAGCCAATAATCATCGCGTAGATTCACGAATTGGACGAAGTTAAAGCTGTTTCTGTAGGTTGGTGAACTATAGTTAAATTGTCACAGATTAACTTGCGATTCATGAATTCAATATGGTACTAATCTTCCCTGGTAGTGTTGCTTCCATAAGTATTTCTATAACATTTGATCATCAGTTTGCGGAGGATTGGAAAATACTCTTAGATATTAAAAAATGAACTATATACATTTTTTAATCTTTTTTCACAATTCCTACTATTAGCTCATTCTCCCTCTGTAATAATATTTATCTTGTTAAAATTTTCAATCATTAATAAAATACGTTCTATTCATCCAATCAAGTTCAAATAAAATTTTTTAAACTTGTAGAGGATGACACTTGATGTTAATAAAGTTTTTTCCAATATTACCTCTGGGTGAGGTCGATAGCTCTGATTTTAACCACAAATGGTGTGGTTAATCTAGAAATGTCTAGAACGGATTATGAGCAGACTTTGAGTTATGTATAACTTGACTGCTCAAGCAAAAGGCGTGGACTGTATACTTTAAAAATTGTTTGTTTATTGAGGACGGTAGGTACGTCCGCTCCGTGGATGCATTACAAGCATACTGACGAAATGTAAACAAGGAGGACTACTAGCGCCCTCTGCACATGCGGGTCGTAACAGAGTCCCCGCCATTGAAATGAAATTTCAATACAAATACATAATGCAATTGACGATACTTACATACAAAATACACAATATTTACAAAGCAAAAAGGCATGCACAATATTAAATGCAAATACACAATATTTACAGTACTTAAATGAAATACACAATATTTACAGTACTTAAATGAAAAATACACAATATTTAATGTACTTAAATGAAAAATACACAATACATTTTATGATACTTAAATACGATTGAAGTTAATTTATACACATACACAATAATTACTAATAACAAAATTCATACAGGTAATATACAAAGATTTCTGATTGTCCTTTTTAATATATTTCCGTTTGGCATACGCAGGTTCACAACTCGCACCTTACCATCGGTGTCAGGAAAAATTTCAGTTATTCTTCCGGTACTCCATTTCGTACTAGGAAGATTTTCGTCTTTGATTAAAACTAAGGTTCCTACAGAAACATTATTTTTGTTAAATTTCCACTTGTGACGTTCTTGTAAATTATTCAAATAATCGCGTTTCCAAAGCTTATATATATGTTGGGTAATTTTTTACCCTTTCCCATCTCGACAACTGATTCTCGTTTATATTAGTTATTTGCGCTTCAACTATGGATGTTAGGGGTCTACCTACTAAGAAGTGTCCAGGGGTCAGTGTTTCGAAATCATCGAAATTTGACGTCAAAGGAGTGAGTGGTCGGGAATTTAGCACAGCCTCAATTTCACAAAGTATTGTGATGAACTCTTCGAGAGTTAAATGTGCGTTCCCCACGACTCTTTTTAAGTGGAATTTAAATGCCTTTACTCCTGCTTCCCATAGCCCTCCATGGTTTGGGGACCTGGGTGGGATAAAGTTCCACTCTATCGATTCATTTGTCAAAAACTCTGCTAATGTGTGATCAGGTAATTTAATCATTTTGAACAATTTTTTAATTTCGGCATTTGCGCCAACAAATGTTTTAGCGTTGTCGGTGGTGATTTTTGCACACTTTCCTCTCCTACCAAAAAAACGTTTTAAACTTGCAATGAATGCTTGAGATGTGAGATCTGTCACAAAATCTAAATGAATTGCTTTTGTACATAAACATACATAGACTACTACATAAATTTTATTTAATGCCCCTTTTCTTTGATTTTTAAACTTAATGAAGAATGGGCCTGCAAAATCAACGCCCGTGACATTAAAGGGATAATTCGGTGTTATACACGATCTCTCGGTAGGTTAGCCATAATTTGATTCATAGTGATGGGCTTGTTCTTAAAGCAATTCACACATTCATGAATAATTTTACGACAGTTATTTCTGCCATTGAGTGGCCAGAATTTTTGACGAACAAGATATAAAAGTGAGTGGGGTCCTGCATGCAAATATTTTTTATGATAATGGCTCAATGTAATATCAGTTAAAACGTTTCTACTAGGTAAAATCATGGGAAATTTAGCTTTCTCATTTAAATTTGAATTGGCAAGTCTGCCTCCTACTCTAATGATGTTGCTCTCATCAAGAAAAACATTAAGTGGATTCAATTTGCTTTTCATAGGAATAGGCTCACCTGCCAACAATTTGCGCATTTCTTCATAGAACTCCCTTTCATGCAATGAGTGGATCAGCCAGTTCTCAGCATGACTTACCTCCTGTGAAGTAAGGGGTCCCTTTATCTTTGTAATTCTGGTTCTGCAGTTGTGTATGAATCTGTAAAGAAAACTTACAACACGAATTAATTTTACATAGTTGTTTGAAATATCAATAATGTTTTCAAGGAAATTGTTTTTAGTCACTGTCAATGTCAAGGAAATGTCCTCTTTTGGATTTGAGTTCTTTCTCATTTCCGTTAAATACACTGTTTCTGGGATCGCTTCATCTAGTCCTTTGGTCTGGAAGTCAATTTGACGTAGAAACGAGGATCCATTCCACCACTTGGAGTTGGTTGTAAGAGCGTCTACGCTGATTCCTCTCGTAAGTAGATCTGCTGGGTTGTCCTTGCCGTAACAGTGGAACCACGAGTTACGATCGGTGAGGGATTGGATTTCGCGAACCCGGTTCGCAACAAAGGGTTTCCATCTATGGCTTGGACCTTTGATCCAATGTAAGGTGACCTGAGAGTCCGTCCAGAAAAAGGCTCTGGTTGAACACTTCTGATCTAGGATTTTCTTGACTTCCTTCGCTAAGCGTGCAGCAAGCAGAGCGCCCATCAGTTCCAATCTAGGCAGGGATAACCTTTTCAGAGGTGCAACACGGCTCTTGGATGTTACAAGATCAACGCTGACTCTGTCCTTGTGCTTGACTCTCAAGAAGGCGGCTGCTCCATATGCTTTTTGACTGGCATCGGAAAAGGTATGGATTTGGACTTCACTTGAATCTCCACTGGAATCGAGGATCTTTCGCGGAATCTTCAACTCTGATAAAAATGGAAGTTCTAACCACCATTGTGACCATACTGCATGAATATCTGGCGGTAGCTCGTCATCCCAGGATAACTTCCGTAGCCAAAGTTCTTGTAATAGGCATTTGAGCCTAATTGTGTAGGGTGACAAGAACCCAACTGGATCGTATATTTTCCCAGCTGATTGAAGCACAATTCTTTTGTGATGGGTTTTGACGTGTCCAATTGCAGAAGTCCTTTAACATCAATTGTAAAATAGTCGTGGACAACATCCCATGGTATCCCTAAAACCTTTGACGAAGGGATTTTAGAACTGTCGTCCGGGTGACGAGGATGTGTCTCAAGGCCTTCCTTTTCCCAAGTTCTCATCAATGTTTGATCATTTGAATTCCATTTGCGTAATTTCATGCTGGCATTCTTCATGATTGTTTCAGCATCCTTTGATACTTTTAAGGCTTGGGAGATGTCATCAGCACCACTGATTACGTCATCAACATAGAGCAAGTGTCAAGCATTTCAGTTGCTGCTGGATATTGCTCACGGTAATTCTCGATGTGATGCTTAATTGTTGCGGAGAGCAAGAAGGGGCTTACGTTGACTCCAAACATCACACGCTTAAATCTATACACTTGAAACTTGTAGGGATCTGTTCGATTTGATCTTATGTCTGGAAACAAAAATCTAACTGCATCTCTGTCCTCGTCACGTAATGAGATTTGCAAGAATGCACGTTCTATATCTGCGGTGATAGCAATCGTGTTCAAGCGAAAAGAAATTATCAGGTGGAATATGTTTGGGTTTAAATTCTCACCTGACCATATACAGTCATTAAGAGATGGTTGTCCATCTTCATGGGAACTTGCATCGAAAACAATGCGCATTTTTGTAGTTAGGCTTTCTTGGCGAAAGACCGCTTGGTGCGGTAAATAGAATACTGCTCTATCAGTTGTTTTTTCAGTTTCTAGAACCCTTTCAATTATTCCTTGAGATTCATATTCTTTCAAAATTTCGGAATATTGTATGTACAGAGTTGGATCACGAATGAATCTTCTTGTTAAGGATTTAACACGTTTTTCTGCTACGGAAAAATTGTCATTTAACTCTTGTGTATGGCTCTTCCAAGGAAACCCAACTTCATAACGACCACTATTGAAACGTACTGAAGATTTAAAATGTTGCATGGCTTGGTCGTCTGGGTCACAACTAGACTCTGCTTTAATTCCTATTGCTTCTAAATCCCAAAATTTTGTTAAATTTCTATCAACCTGATCTTGGATGAAATTGCAAAAATAATATATAGTTCGATGGTTCGTTTTGAATGGAACCTGTTACAATGTAACCAAATACGGAGTCCTGCAATATTATTGAATTGTCATGTAATTTTATTTGTTTACTTTTTAATAATTCATAAAATATTTCACCTCCCAGGAGAATATCAATTCGTTTGGGAATATTAAATTCCGCATCTGCATATCTTATATTTTGAGGCAATTTTATTTTTGTTAAATCCAATGGCTGTGTAGGAACGCAACCAGTAATTTTAGGGACTATGAGAAAGTTAAGTTTTCTTTTAAATGAACTTCCATTCGAAATTTCAGCGGAAATTCCTTTCCTCACTGAAATGCAAGCTCCATTCAAGCCTACAATAGTTGAATTCATAGAGTATTTTTCCAACCCGAGGAAATTTGACACTTCCAAGCTACAAAGGCATTTCTGGCTCCCTGAATCGAGGATCGCGTTCATTACAAGCCAACCCCCTGTCGCACTCTGAACTTTGACCTTCGCGGTCGAAAGCAAAATGGATTTCTCCCCAATCTCATCGTAAAGACACGTCGCGGCTGGACTCGGGTCATAAATGACCCCTGATGAACTCTGTAGAGAGGGGATATTTCTGTTTTGGTGTGGTTCTGATATCGCTCGGGGCACCCTTGTTTTGCAAAGAAGAGAATTGTGGTTCGCATTACAAACCCTACATTTCCTGTTCAGTTTTAAACAGTTCTTAATAAGGTGATGGCCTAGACAATTAAAGCATAGGTTTAAGGATCTCACTTTGTTGCTTCTTTCTTGAACAGACATCTCGTGAAACATTTTACACTTAAAAATTGGGTGTGTCTCTGAAGGACATAACGGACACAGGTTTTTTCATTGCTTTTCACGACAAATGATCTGAATTTTGGAGAATATTCGTTCTTGTTTTTCAACGAAGAATTTCTTTGTACGTTTTCTAAGGCTTGGCTCCTTTTTATTAAAAGTCTAAAAAATTATTCCACTTAGGCAAATCATTAGAATGTAATTCCATTTCGTATTGTTTACGCGATTCATCATCTAAACGTTGAGTTATAACAAAAATTAACATTGATTCACACAAAGCGTTAGGTTCTAATTCTAGTTGTTTTAAGGCTCTAAGATGACTCTGAATTGAATCTATTAAACTTCTGAGATGAAAAGCAGATTCAAATTTTATTTTGTTAGGATTTAAAAGTTCAGCAATATGACTATTTACAATTAATCTTTTATTTTCGTATCTACCTTCTAAAGCTTCAAATAAAGATGAGTAAGAATCGTTTACTGTTTGCAATTGTTTTGCATGGCCTTTCAGGGCAGATTGTAAATAATATAGTTTTTGCGAGTCTGATAAACAAGTGTTATCATGAATTAATGATACAAATTGGGATTTAAATTGCAACCAATCAATATATTGTCCCGAAAATTCCGGTAAATTAATGGATGGCAGTTTCGCATTGTAATTAGCAAAATCATTTTTCACAGATAATTCAGAGGTATTCACATTAGAAGATTCAAGTAAGGTATTGAGACTCACCTCTAAATTATCTGCGTCCACTTCCATCGTGTCCAAACTGGCCTCGAAATCCATGAGCTCTTCATCCGAAAGAACCCCGTAGCTTTCGGTCCGAAGTTTGTCTATTTTTGCTTTCACTTCAGAAAGCGATGCGAGTTTAGCTCTCTTTTCAACTTGATTCAATGGTGACTCCACATTTTCCAAGGAGTTTCTAATGCGTGTGATCTGACCGAGCAGATGTGCTTTCCTTCTGTTAAACACGGTGAGTTCTGATAGTTCCTTTGGAGCCATTTTGATTTTTGGCTCGGGCTCGACACCGACCACAAAACTGGGTGAGGTCGATAGCTCTGATTTTAACCACAAATGGTGTGGTTATTCTAGAAATGTCTAGAACGGATTATGAGCAGACTTTGAGTTATGTATAACTTGACTGCTCAAGCAAAAGGCGTGGACTGTATACTTTAAAAATTGTTTATTTATTGAGGACGGTAGGTACGTCCGCTCCGAGGATGCATTACAAGCATACTAACGAAATGTAAACAAGGAGGACTACTAGCGCCCTCTGCACATGCGGGTCGTAACAACCTCATTAATTAAATTAAATTAATTACCGGTTTTAGACGGCATCTTAGATTTGTCTCTATTGTAACAATGTAACTGTTAAAACAAAGACAAAAGTTGGCGTCGAAAACGTGTTTTTCAGCCAAACCAGGTGTGCATTGTTTCAACAATGCAGACAAATCAGTGGCGTAACGTGCACCCCCGCATTGCGGGGGGCCCAGGGTTCTAAAGGGGCCCAAAGCCTGACTGACGCAAGTGCCTACCCTTTGTAAAACTCAACATGGGGGCCCCAAACCTGACTTTGCAGGGAGGCCCAAAAGTTCTCCGTTACGCCACTGAGACAAATCATGCTCTTTTTTCAATTCCTACTATTATAATTCACTCTCTTCCTATATATATATACACTGCTGGACAATTGCTAAGGACGGATAACACTATCATCCATAGCAACCACAAAATGAAAGGAATCAAAATATGGAAAATTAGAATAAGTGCGGGATATTAGTAAGAAGAAGTATGAGTATGCAAATTTTTTTCCACGTCTGTTCATCACGCGATAGCGTTCATAAGAGCTTTAAAGGTTTTGACGCGTGTGGGCAGTTGTTGTTTCAAGTCAAAGTTTTACAGGAAAGATTTAATAGACGAACTTAAAATTTCTGGCATGTCTTCCCGACATCACATAGATGATTTTATGCATGGCCGAATTATTGGAAAGATCGAAGAAGGGCGAAAAATAACAGATGTTGCCAGGGACTTCGACATCGCTCACAGCGTTGTTTCACGGCTGTGGAAGTCATTTAAAACTACTGGAATGTGTAGTAGACGGCACGGGGGAGGTCGTGTTAGAAGTACGACGCCTGCAGAAGACAGATATATCGTCATATCAGCAAAAAGAAACAGGCGCACCACAGCTCAGCAGGTGGCAAATCAGTTTCTTGCTGCCTCAGGAAAGCAGATCTCCCGAAAAACTGTTGCCAGACGTTTGAGGGGAGGAGGACTATACGCACACAGACCTGCTGTGTGTGTCCCATTGACCAGACAGCACCGTACTGCTCGTTTGCAATGGTGTCGTGAGCATCACAATTGGACTGAACAGGACTGGGCATGCGTACTATTCTCAGATGAGGGTAGGTTCAGTCTGTCATCGGATTGTAGACGCCAACTGATCTGGCGCGAGAGTGGTACTGCTTATCGTCCAGAAAATATCCAGGAAAAGGACCGATATCCGACATGCAGTATCATGGTGTGGGCCGGCATCATGATCAATGGCCGCACGCGCCTACATGTGCGTGCGAATGGGACTATGACGGGCCAACGATACATTGATGACGTTCTACTTCCTCATGTTCGTCGTTCCCGTAATGCTGTTGGTGATAAATTTGTTTTTATGGACGACAACGCAGCATGTCATTGAACACTCGCTGTTCAGGATTGTCTAGACAGCGAGGGTATTCAACGTCTCGTATGGCCAGCGCGTTCTCCAGATCTAAACCCCATTGAAAATGTGTGGGATGCTTTGGAGAGGCAAGTTGCTGGTCGAAACTATCCTCCGACAGACAAGAACACCCTCATCCGTGCACTCACAGAGGAATGGGATAAATTGCCTCAACAGTTGCTGGATAATGCTGTGCAAAGTATGGTACGACGTGTGGAATGTTGCATCCCACTCCACGGTGGACATATCTCGTACTGATACCTTTCTTTAAGGTGCTTGCTGACTTTTAGATGCCTTGTTCCATTTCTCCATACGCAGATCAAATGAACATTTTTTTTTTCTTTCAGATGTTTCACAGCTTTTGTACTTTCCAGAACAATAAATATTCTTTATTCTAATGTCTGAACAGTGTGGCAACTATATTTTATCCTACTAGGCCTCATGTCTCGCTTAATGTTATGGTACATAACAATTTGTGATCCGTCCTTAGCAATTGTCCAGCAGTGTATATATATATATGTCTTGTTCAAATTTTCAATCGTTAATAAAATACTTTCTATTCATCCATTCAAAGTAGGAATGGACTTAAAGAAGTTTTTTTACATTACTTATTTCATGCATATTGTTGCAGTACAATAAATACTATAGTAGAAATTTCACAGATATAACTATTTACTGTGTAGAGGTTATCATTATTTTTATGAATACAAGAAAGGTGTGCTAGATTCTTAATCATCATAAAAATAGTACTAGCGAAAAAAAAAATCTGTAGATGCAAATTTGACGAGCGTAATTAAGCTGCATTATGAGTCTAGTAAGTAGGTACCAGAAAAAGAATAAGGTAGGAGGTTGTATTGAAATATATATACGCCAAAAAAAGTTTGTTTTGTCACCATTTTTTCCAGTGTTTTTTTAATTCGTTCATTAAACTTCAGTTTTACATAATCGGAAATATCAATCTAATTTGGATAATATATTTTTTGCGCATTTTTAAATCGATTTCCTTGTGGATTTCACTACAATAGTTGACTATAATTGTTACAGCAATTCGTTAAGAACAAAAAAATTTCATTAAATCAAAAACGTTCGAATTTTTCTGCATGTAATTATGAAAAAAAGATAAATCTATAAAGTCAATGTTAATATAAATTTCTGTCTATTCTATTCTCTTGACTTCTGTGCAAGTACACAAAATGGTTATTAATTTTATCCTTGATATACATTAATTTATGCCTGCAGCTGTTGATAACTGCGGGTCCACAGACACGTTATCTAAAGATGAACCAAAAGTGAATTCTTATACAGGCAGACAGTGGGCTAAATTCATTGCATTCACACAATATATACGGTCCCGTGTTCTCCATTGAATTTAAATGGATTCCATCGAATTAGACTTGTACTTGTTATTTTGCTTGTGAAATCTAGAAACAGCTTTAATGATTATTTCAAGATGTTCAAGTATTAAGATTTTTTAAAAAGGTTTTCAATATAAATAAATAAAAAACTATATTATACGTGTACTTTTAACTCAAGTGCATGGGGTTCTTCGTTTTCCTACATCATAAACAAGATGGCGGTAAAGATGGCAGCCGCGGCTTCGTTAAACACATCAAAAATGGCGTTTAATAATGTATACAGAATGGCTCTCCATTTTTTTACGACCGTTAATAAAAGCGCTAGCGGAATAAAAGAAATAATTTTGGATGTTCATTATCCGATGCAAAAAAATAGCAAGTAATTTTTCAATGTGAAGATAGAGCGCTGCTGACGTCAGAGCGTATTGTTTTGTTTTCGACAACCCTTCATCCTCACAGCTGCTCGAAAAATTTGCCGAAATAACTGTTCGAAAGAGATTCGAGCTGTTTGAGACATACGTGTGGGGAAAAGCCATAAAATAAAATTGCTATCTGTTTCAATAGTTCAAAAGATATTAAATAGATATTTATGATATTAGCTAAAAGTAAACTCCGCTTGACTTTTAGTGCCACCAAAGATCTACTGTGTACTGGGTTCCTGCGTGTTAAGCCTATACAAGCTCAAATTCTTTACGTTGGTGTGGTATAGAAATTTGGGAGTGGGGTGTGCCAAATCAGGTGTCGTCCTCTGCAGTTAATCGAGGTTCAGTAGTCCACGTTTTGCGTTTAACGTGACGTAAATAAATATTTAATCAACTGAGTTAACATAAGTGTAGTTAATCAACTTCTAAAAAATGAATTTCCGAGTACTTCTTTTCCCTTTCATTTCACTGTGATTTCTTACCATAAAATCAATTTTTAAAAAATTTTTGCTCAAGGTTTCTGAATTATGAGGCTTTAAAAAATAGGTCCTCCAATGCAATGATAATAATAATGGGGGGGGACTACCAAACATTTTATCAGTAGCGTACTCAGACCCCCTTTTTTATGTGGAGGAAGGGGGTTGCATTCTAAAAAACTCGTAGACGAAAGTGCTGAGGGGTAACTGTTGCGGTAAAAATTAAAATTATGTGGGTTTATGTTAAATCCACAAACCCCATCCTTGTGTACTCCTCTTTATTTGATGTTAAGCATAAGTATACGAAAATTTGTTGTATAATATTACTGAAAAGATAAAATTGACCTCGTGATTTGTTTGTACATGAACGAATTCGAATGCAGTTTCACTGCAATATAAATCAAGAGCAATGTAAGATTTTACATATTACTTGTTACAGAATTGTACGGAACTATTTTAAGTTTTGTTAGAGACAGTCACACAGATGTTCTATGTATATGAACCTTTAGTTACACGACCAGTGGCGTAATGGAGAATACGAGGACCCCCCTGCAAACTCAGGTTGTGGGCCACAAGTCCAAATACGTATTTTGCGTCTGTCAAGTTTTGGGCCTCCTGGAGTGCCAGGGCCCCACGCAATGCGAGGATGTACGTTATGCCACTGCACGCAGCATACATCGAGCCGTTTTACTTCATTTCCACCCAAACGCTTGTTAAGGTATCAAGTCTATTGATAACGGCTACGATACGCTATTTCAGCTTTATCCAGGATTTTTACTTTTGCACAAAAAGCCCATAGTTTTAAATTTTCCATACCATTGATCGATAGATTTTCCAGTTGGAGGTTCTTCTCCGAATCGTGATCGAAAATGCCGTTGCGCAGCAGTAACGGATTCCGTTCAATAACACAAAAAGCCCTTTTCACGGCAGACACCATCATTTCGATTGACTACTCACGTGACATGCTGTGTGTTACGTCGCTTCCATCAAGACCTAAACATAAACTTTGAGACTACATCTACCTTAAGTTCGCTGAGGTGGTGCATGTCCTTAACTGTTACTGTTTTACAACATCTTGAAAATGTATACTTTTTTATGATTCACCCTGTGTATTGTTAAGATTATTAAAAGGTACAACAATCAACCATTATTATGAGTAAATTCTGTTTCTTCTTTTAAATTTATTTATCCATTAATATGATTTAGTTCTATTTACATATAGGAAACATAAGTAACCCAACCATTTCTAATTGCAGTGTACATACATCACAATTGACCAAGCGGATCACACGCATGCTGTAATTTTGAGTAAACCAGCTTGGATGTGGGGTGCCGAAATGGGAGCGAACGATGCAAGTGTTTGCATTGGAAATGAAGCCATTTGGACAAAACTCTGCGGTGATGATGATATTGTAGAGAGGCTTTTGGGAATGGACCTTGTCAGGTAATGTATTGCAAACTAATACTCAGTAAAGTTTATTCCAAATCGATAGAGTTCAATTTAGGGAGCAAATTTTATATCAACCATTATAAAAGAAGAATTTTTAACCCTCTTTTTTTTTGTTAGGAAAAGCTTCAAAAATATAGAATTGTCGGAAATTTTATTTGGAATAATTGTATGATCAAAATTTTGTAAATTTAAGAGAATAAATACCCAGTCATTCCATAAATTCTGTTACAATCATTAGGAAGTTAAAATTGAAAATTTAACTATCAAATTTGAAACTAAATCTTTTTAAAGTTTTAGTTTGGGTATAACATTATGCACACACACACACACACCTCTTATTCAAATTGATCACCCTTTGACTTCACTCGTGCTTTAAGTCTCTTCGGCCAATCAACTGTCGCGAGGCACGCATTGCCTCCATGCAGGGACGTCTTAAGACTCTTTGAGGCTCTGGGCCCCTACGCAAAAGTAGCCCCTACCTGTGATTTTTAAAAATAGACGGTAGATGACTTGCGTTGTCAAATACTCGTACAAACGGTAATTTAAAACAAATAAATGTACACGACTCACAATCTCGCAAACCTAGGTACAAACCTAATCGACCTATAGCCACATTTTGACTAAATGAGTTGAATGATTATTTATGGTATTAGGCCTAGGCCTCGACGTGGACAACGGTCACCCCATAATAATACAGTTTTACCACTTGCCAGTTGACATACAGTTTGAAATTCCCTGTTTTTCGGAGAATCTGTACGGGAATAATGTGTGTGTGTGTGTGTTTGTGTGTGTGTGTGTATGATCATTAAAATTATTTAGATTATGATCTTATTAAGGGAGAGTTGAGAACGAAACGAGACCTCCTCCGAGGCCCGGTTGGCCCATGCTTTAAATCGCCCCTGCCTCTATGGGAATTTCAATCGCTGCTTTCTTTAAAGAACATTTAACACTTTTCTAATTAGGATGCCGTTAAACCTTGGCTTCCAATACTGAGCACACTGCTTTCTTTAAAGAACATTTAACAACTTTTCTAATTGGGATGACGTTAAACCTTGGCTTCCAATACTGAGCACACTGCTTTCTTTAAAGAACATTTAACAACTTTTCTAATTGGGATGCCGTTAAACCTTGGCTTCCAATACTGAGCACACTGCTTTCTTTAAAGAACATTTAACAACTTTTCTAATTGGGATGCCGTTAAACCTTGGCTTCCAATACTGAGCACACTGCTTTCTTTAAAGAACATTTAACAACTTTTCTAATTGAGATGCCGTTAAACCTTGGCTTCTAATACTGAGCACACTGCTTTCTTTAAAGAACATTTAACAACTTTTCTAATTGGGATGCCATTAAACCTTGGCTTCCAATACTGAGCACACTGCTTTCTTTAAAGAACATTTAATAACTTTTCTAATTGGGATGCCGTTAAACCTTGGCTTCCAATACTGAGCACACTGCTTTCTTTAAAGAACATTTAACAACTTTTCTAATTGGGATGCCGTTAAACCTTGGCTTCCAATACTGAGCCCTATGAGTAGTCGAATGGGTTTAAATTCTGTCTTCTGGAAGGCCAATCTTCGTGTTCTATTAGGTCAGCGTTTCTCAATGTGCGGCGCGCGTCCCCCTTTAGAGGGGTGGCCTGATAACTTTACAAGGGGGCGCGAGCATATTGAAAAGTAGAAAAAAGGTTATTTAAAAAATTATTAATTTACTGAAAGTTAACAAACAAAATACTTCCTGATATATTATAATATAAAATACACATATACACTGATACAATACACTTATAAATGTATCAATACTGTACAATGTATATTTTATTAATTTAACAATGCTAACTTTTAAGAACAAGTTTGATTATTATCAGTGACCCCATGGGCATATATTAACACTCATCTTGATAATTTATGCGGTTTATAATTAATTCCTTAACTGCCAATTAAAAGTTACGCGATTCGCTCCCCAAAGCCACCATTTACCACGTAGACAAGCGTATTTTGATGTTTCTTTTAGAGGGAGGGAGAGGCGAAGAGAGAGAGAAATAAATAAGCAAATCCTCTGAAGTAAGTAAACCCTTCGCAAACACTGTCAAGGTCCTTTCATTGCATTCTAAACCCCTCAGAATAATTTTATGGATAGCACTGCACAGAAAAGATCGTACTTCGGAAAGACGTATATATACGTCAAGAAAATTAATGCTTTGGCTGAAAGAGACGTTTACATACGTCATACACACCTAAGTACTTAGTGTCAAAGTATAGTATTAATGAATTCATTACATTGTTATTGTATGGAGGGGGCGCGATGAAAATGATGATTGAATAGTGGGCCACGTATATTGTAAGTTTGAGAAGCACTGTATCAAGTCCAGCACGTACTCTTTTAACCACCACTTTGTCGTCTTCGCATTAGAGGGAGCAAAATCCTGTTGAAAAGTCCAGTTGTTTAAACTGAACGCAGGTTTACGTTCAAGGCTCTTACGATTGGTTCTATGATAGTGTTTTGCCATGGTTTTCACTCCTTTCTGGTAAAAGTGAGACTTTTTCTGGCTTTTTTTCCCTTCCTTTCAATGGGGCTGCATTTTTTAGAAATTAAGCCTTTGTAGACACGGCAAGTCCCCAAACGGGAGAGCCATTTCATGGTGGCGGCCTCGTTATCAAATTTGGATGTTTGAATTAATTTTTTTAATTCAGGCTCTCTTTGAATGTTAAATATTACCGTGATATAATTTTGTCGAGAGTACCAGAGCCAAATTGTTACTCAAGGGATCTTTTACTTGTCACATAATCATGTGATATGCATGCCTACGATTTTCTGTCGACTCTAGCCGGGGTCGAACGCACAACCTTAGGCTTTCGTAGCGGGCACGTTATTTCTAAGCCACCGGAGCCGACGTTTTATCCGATGTTGCTTTGGTCTTATAGTGTACGTTTTTACGTTGTCCTCATGTTGCAGCCTGCTTGAAATACTGTCATGTCTATGTGACCCGGTGAGAAAAAAGGTTGAGCACCCCTGTTCTAAGGTCTTTGTTTTCTATGCGACACATTGTTCTTTTGGACACGGTCATCTGTTTAGCAAGAAGAGTCTTTCAGCAAGTATTTTGACAAGTTCTCGTCCTGGCTGCTTGTAGGAGAGCTTGTGTTATCATCAGTACCGGCTTAAGCTCATTTCAGGCCATGGGCGCAGAAGATCTACGGGCCCCATTAGCACAGTTGGATTCTTGGGCGGCCTCTTAAATTCGATTAATTCCAGCTTATCTGGGTCCTTCCTAGCCCCGGGTCCCTGGGGGGGCGCCCCAAGCGCCCAATGGATAAACCTACACTGGTTGTCACCGAGCACAAACGACGATATCTACTACGGTCTGCAAAGCTGTTGGTCTTAGAAAATTTCCTATTAATTCGATAAATAAATAACCTTTCGATGTCTAAATGCCAGTGCCGATTTAAGCTCATTTCGGGCTCTGTGTGCAAAAGATCTACAGAGGCCCCCTTGGCACAAGAGGATCGATATTTATGACTAGACAATTTGTTTAAGTCCAGGTTTTCTGGGCTTCTCCGGGCGCCCGCGCCAAGCGCCCAGTGGATGCACTGCTAAATGCTTAAGTACCTTAAAAATCATCGACAAGCTCTTCTTTTTTGAAGTACACGCTTTTGTTTAAAGTAAGTTTGACTAATTTAGAACACCATACGTGAAAGACAACGATTATCTGAAAAATATTGCAGGCGATCTCTAATAACGAAATTTAAAATCGTCTGCTACGTTTTAGTCACAGCAGACGAGAGAGATTTCAAATTCTTGTTTCAGAATTTACGGCTCGACTAGGCGGATCAGTGTCTTTGAGTCCCAAAATATTGATTTGTAAATTTTTATTGAGATTTAAATGAACATGATTTATTTGTTTTCATCTAAATTACAGAGTGAGTACAAATGATGGACCCCCTATTTTAAAAAATCATATTTTCAAAACTACTTCATATGTTACAATAAGTGATACATGAATGTTAAGAGAGATATATTCCAAGTTTTTCCTCCACCAATGATCAATAGCACATTCAAGATCGCTGTGATTGAAATCCAAACATGGCACAATGACAGAGAAGAGCTCTTACGTATTAAAGAATTCACGGGTTTTTTCAGTTATTTTGGTATAGCGTGCATTTAGAAATCGCCAACCAACCAACAAAAGCATTCTGCGATGGTATCATGAATCTCTTGATCCGTAAGCACGTACCATACCACTGGACCAAAATTATCGCTTCAGTTCAGAGGCTGTTACTGGTTTATATAGATACCACCGCTACACATTCCCCTACCAGGGAGTCGGTGAATAGGCGAACGAACAAGAAAGTTGTTATGGCGAGCGTGTGAGTTGTTTCTGTTGCGTCAATTGGGTCTGACGGTTTTGGTTGCTCTTGCGGCGGGTAGATGGCGCTAGGGCAGCTGCGCGAAGGTTGCGTTTTTCTTAGTTAAGCGTCAAGGACACCAATGAGGAAGATTGTTCTAATTTTGGAAGGATTGTGTTATGTCTTCAGCGTTTTGACGAATGATATTCCGCTTTGAATCCGCCAATGGACAGTGCTTTCGTTTTTAGTCAAGTTACTCAAGATGAAACAAAATATGCAGCGCTTGTTTCTATGTTGAATTCGGAAACACTTTCCCATGTTTCCGATATTATACTTTCACCACCGGCAGTAAATTAATACAAAACGTTGTCCGATCGCTTAATTTGCGTATTCGGAACACCAAAATGACCACTTCAGTCCGCAGGCTGTTACTGGCTTATATACACTGTATAACAAACAAACAAACGACGCACCAAGAACGAGTTGTCCGATACAGACAAGAATGGGTGGATAGAAAGATTATGTACTAAATAGAAAATGATTAAAAATTTCAGAAATTACATAGTTACAAAGTAACAAGCTCAATAAGGTCCCACCTCTAGCCTGGATGTAAGCCAATAACCCATCTCTAGCCTGGATGTAAGCTGCCACACGACGTGGCATAGACTGATAAGGCACCCTGATGGCCTCCTGCGGTATTTCTTGCCAAATTTGCTCCAATTGTCGGGCCAGGTCATCAACATTGTCCGGTAGACGCAGTCTCTTTCCCTTCATATCGCAGACATGCATGATTGGAGAAATATCTAGTGATCTGGCTGGCCAAGGAAGTGTTTGAAAAGCTGTAAGACTGTTCATAGTAACACATGCCGCATGTGGTCTGGCATTATCTTGCAGAAAATAAGGCAAGGGTACTGCAAAAGGAACGGTAGCAAAACAGTTCTCAGAATGTTGTCGGCGTACCGCTGTGCTGTAAGTTTTCCTCTAATGACGCCCAAAGGGGTCCGACTGTCAAAAGAAGTGGCATTCCAGACCATAACTCCTGGTTGATGGCCTGTGTGGCGTGCAATAGGGAAAGCAGGATCAGCGCGCTACCATGGGAGTCTCCAGACACGTCTTCGATGATTGCCAGGACACAGTTGGAAGTGGGATTCTTCGCTAAACGCTATACGTCCCCATTCAGCATGATTCCAACCTGATAGAGTCAAGCACCACTGTAATCTGGCTTGACAGTGTACAGGTGGGAGTAGTAGGTGGCGTAGCGGTCGGTACGAGAGTAAATTTTGCTCTATCAGCCGTCTGTGAATGGTCATGTTGGACACTCGTGTGTGGGTCGCACATCTGATAGTTGATAACGATGAATCAAGCGCTGTGACAGCTGATATGACAATTAATCTGTCCTATCGATCTGCTGGGGTTCTAGGTCGACAGCTACCATCATGACGCTGAAATCTGCCATTGTCCACTCATTCTTGCCAGCTTCTTTTAATAGCCGCATCGCTTCGACCCATATGACGAGCAATTCTCCGATTTGCCCAACCTGCCTATTTCAATCCAATGATACGCCCTCTTTCAAACTCGATAGTTGCTCGTAATGAGCTCGAATCCTGTGGCGAGGCATTTTTTGGTCGTTGAAAGGTATCCTAAATCGCAATGCAACAGAAATTTTGACCCTCAGATTGAGAATCGTTTCTTACAGACACCTGCCGAGTGCGCAGTTCCGATGCTCTGTAGCTCCCGCTATTCATTCACTGGACACCAAATTTTAATCATTTACAGGTTTGGAACATTTTGGAAATTTCATTATAATCGGGTAACTCCTTCTTGATGCGTCGGGTTTTTTTTTTTTTTTTTTTTTTTGTTGTTGTTGTTATAAAGTGTAGATACCGCTGCTACAAATCTAAGAAAACTGGTTGCTTTAGTAAAAAGAAAACCAGCAGCCGGTCAAGTGTTTCGGAAGAAGCAATGGTAAGGGTGAGCCAGAGTTTTGTTTGAAGTCCACGAGAGTTGCCGCCTGTGAACTTGGAATGCCCCAGAAAACAGTATGTAAAAGTTTTCGCGCACGCGTGCGAAAAAAATTAAATTTGAAACCGTATTGCCGTTTAATTGACAAGCCGTAAGCCGATTTGAGTCGAAAAATAAAGCCGCAAGCTGTTTGCAATTGACACAACAAATAACAGAGGACGACAAGTAAGCATTCGCGTGCAGCATTACGAACCATTGTAGAGTGATGCTATTAAATGTATGGAATGAACTGGATTACAGATTCGACGTATGTTGTGTAACAAAAGAATAACACATCGAGCATTTGTAACTGAAAAAAAAACTTTTAATACTTTTCACATTCATGTATCACTTATTGTTATATATGTGCAGTAGTTTCAAATGTATGATTTTTTTAAATAAACACTTATGATCCCCACCATCAGTTAACTCTTTTTTCGAAGAAATTGGCTTGTTGGAATGGGCAATTCCTTCTCTTCATTTTACTCGTTTGAAAAAATAACAGATAATTATGTCCTTAATTTGGAATTATTTTGTATTTCTCTTAAGGCTTAAAATTATATATATTTATATATTCGTTATTCGAGTTTTATGGGTATGTATCTATGTGAAAAAATTTTCTTTTTAAATTATAATTTTTTGCTCTGGGGAGAGAGGCGGCATTTTTGTCCGGGGCGGCAGAACTGCTAGAGGCGGGCCTGTTAATTGTCCTATAAAATTTTCTTATAAAATATTTTATTCAAAAAATAAAAGTTAGTTTTAAATAGTTTACATTAAATATATTGAATGCAAAGTTATACATTTTTTTTTATTTGTGTAATGTCAAATCAAAAATATGTTTTAAAAAAAGTTCATTAAAATGTTTCAATGTGGGAGGAAAAAATCAGCGAATTTCATACATAAAATGCTGTGAATACCTTGAGCTATATATATATATATATATATATAATGTGTGTGTGTGTGATGTATTGTTGTAGAGTTGGCCGTTGTTGGTTTGTTGTCATATCTAGTTTATTGAAGATTCTTCGGAATGCTTTTTCATCCTTTATTATGAAGCACACATCAATAGATTAAAACTCAATTGCGGTACATTTCCACGTTGAATAAGCAGCGGCATGTTGGAGGACACAAAGACAAAGAGCTGCAGTTATTTACATTCGTACATGATGAAGGCTAGCAGACAGAGAGAGCGGTTACACCAGATTTTTGCTTTTATATCGACAGTGGTTATTACGTAATAGTAGTTCTGATTGGTTAGAATGGGCGGGACAGGGATTTCGGACTAGCCGATTACGATTAAGATTACGCTGTTATTTTTAAACCAAAGATTTAAAGTTATTTTAAATTTTAGTACAAAGAGTTAATTAATAAAAATGATACTAGAGAGAATTATTACATATATATATATATATATATATATATATATATATATATATATATATATATATATATATATATATATTCCAGATTATACTTTTTCAGCATATTATTTGTGGAAAATAATTCTTTCCTTCTCCTTTTAGGCTTGGATTGGAACGGGCCAGCAGTGCTCGAGAAGCTGTGGATGTCATCACATCTCTGCTTGAGGAATATGGTCAAGGGGGTCCTTGTTCCGACACCAAGACTGACTTTACTTACCAAAACAGTTTCTTAATTGCTGATAGAAAAGAAGCGTGGGTACTTGAAACTGCTGGTCGTCAATGGGCAGCTGAACAAGTAACTAGTTAGTGTTTAGAGTGATTTGATTTTTTTTAAGTGTATCATTTGATGTGTAGAATTAGAAAAAGCATGATGCTATGTATTTCAATTTTAGAGATTGTTCACCTTTCTGTTGAGAATGCTGAATTATCATCTGTTGGTTTACTATAATCCCCCTTTAATTGTTTTAAGAAATAATAAGTTGAAATTTATGAAAATTAAGAATTATTTTTGAATTTAGATATAATAGAAAAATAACCAGAGTATACAGTGTAATGTATCCAATCAGAAAAAAATATATATATACATAGTAAATGTATTGTAAAAGTTGTGCATAATTTATCAAGTCTGTCTTCTTGCTTTGAGTTTTTATTCTGTGATCTTTTTTGTAAGAAATTGTAAAATAATTAATATCAATATTTAAATGTAACTACTACTTAACCTAAATTTATACTTATGTTTTTATGTTTCACTTTTTCTTTTCTGTGCATGGCAACGTTGTTCTAAGGCAGGGGTGCCCAACCCAAATTGGTTGGTGGGCCGCACATATCAAAATAAAAAAATATATATTCAAAATATTTTACTATCGTACAGCATTCAAAATATGATATGATCAACATTCAATTATTGATATGATCAAAAAATACCAAGTTTACCTTTTACTGGATCACAATCACAACAAAGTGGAAAGTCGACCGATTGTACTTGTTTTTTTGGTGGAAGAATATCTCTTAACCTACAAGGTTCTTATCTACAGTAGATTTATGCTGCCATCTGAGGTTACGTAGTATAGCAACTATGAGCGTAACATCTTCACATTTTATACTTGTGTTACAGTATGTTTGCATAAAATTGATTTAGATTTTCAAAATTTTTATTTCAAATGCAAAAAAGCAATTAAGTAAAGAACAGCTTTGTAATTATTACACTGTTTGTCAAAAAAAGTTTTTTTTCTGCCCGATAGCCCAATGTTTAGTTTCTTATTGTATGATATTAATTATTGCAGCGTGATTAAATATATATTATAAAATGAAAAAGTTACATAATTTCAGAAGCGTAAAATATTAAACATTTTTATTCTGCTGCCGTAATTATCTTACATTTCTACTAGCTGATCTGACAGTCCCGAGGCAACTCATTAAATCCATCATCGGATTCTTTCATTGCCAATAAAACAAGAAAAAGACTACTAATCTGAACTTAAAAATATAGACATAAATAATTTCTCTGACAAATAGAACTAAATACACTACTCACTCTCAATGAAGTTCTCGTTGAAAAAGAGGAATAACACACCCAAACTCATCTACTTTCCTTCATCCTTCAACACCTGTTATTATAATTGCTTGGAAGTCAAATGAAGGGAAAAAAATATTTCGGTAAAAACTGCACGGGGAGAGGTGGGGGTGGATCAAAACACGATATTTTCGATTCAACCGTCTGTAGTCCAAATGTCTAAAATAATATAGACAGAAACTTCAATTGGGCCGCGGGTTGGGCATGCCTGTTCTAAGAAGTTGCCGGCAGAGATTTTTGTGTTTACATTAATAAGATAAGTATTTATACGTACTCTGTCGAAACAATGCCAGCGTTTAAGATAACTTGCCAAGTTGGCACCCTCGACTTCGCATGCGTCCTACGTGCTGAATTGGCAACCATGTACTTTGTTTCATATAATGTCACCAATACAGCTGCGATAATACTTACGTATTATCGCAACCGTATTG
The DNA here is from genome assembly GCA_019973935.1 of Trichonephila clavipes. NCBI lineage: Eukaryota > Metazoa > Arthropoda > Arachnida > Araneae > Nephilidae > Trichonephila > Trichonephila clavipes. The sequence continues at coordinate 317,441 of BMAU01010900.1, forward strand.
GTGACATTATACAAAACGAACACATGGTTATCGATTCAGAGAGTACGATACATAGGATTGTAGTTGTTAGAACCCGCAATCTTCGGGTTCGTAGCCTAGTAACATATCCACTAGACAAAAGTGACCATCTTTGTCCGGAGGCTGTTACTGGCTTATTTAGATACCACTACAGGATATAGGGTTGCCAAATTTGCGAGTTATTAGAGTTAGCGATTGTTGCGATATTATGTAAGTACCTATGTATTTACCATAAGATGTTAGCAATGCTAAGGTTGAACCTGATTTTAACGGAATAAATTGTTATGTTTAAACATTATTATTTTTGATTCATCTGGAGAACTTGTAGATCATTTGAGTGATTTACACCGCGTTCACAACGTTTGTTCATTTGCTGTTATTTTAACAATAATTTTAGAATTAAATATCAAAGGAAAGCATTAAAGTATTCGGGGAAAACTTTTTTTATTATAATCATATTATCTATATTTTTAGTGTTAAAGTAACAATGATGCAAAGAATGTCATTACGAGGATTATCTAAACTACATTATTTCTGAATCTTCACAAAATCAATATATTTCTAAGAATATCTCCAGATAATATATGTATAGGAAATGAAGGTACTTCCGTATTATCGCAACCTTATTGGCGAAGTTTGTTACATTATTGTTAATCCTATGAAACCGTTTATTGATGCAGAAATTGTGAAGGAGTGTTTCTCTTAAATGATTCTAATTCAATATTCGTGACAAAAATAAAAATAATAATTAAAAAATGCTAAACAGAGTTTAAAATATTTTGATCAATTTTCCCATTTTAAACACGCCCACCCCCTTTATCCTTATAATGCGGCCCGCGTGAAATTGCTGACCTACGTTTGCGGCTGGCATGGAATAGATGACTTATTTGTGGCCTTGCAGAAAAAAAGGCTGAGTACCCCTGGTCTGGAACGTTAGTATTGTTCGATAGTACGTAAGTACCACAAGGGAAATGGATAACTTTTTGAAAATTATAAGCAGCAAATATATATTTGGGTACTTATGTATTAGAGTCTAAACGGCAAATTGGCGCCATGTGAATAGCACCATTTTCCACCAAAATGTGTGTCTGATTAGTTTTCTTCATATAAAACACATACGAGTTTTTGTTTTGATATCATGAAGCGATTTGCGTAGCGCCGATTTTGATGTGATACCGCTAATACGCAAGTACCAATATTTGTTCTTTTAAATTTCAGTGTGAAAGTATTTTTAAACCACTGTTTGCTTGAATTTTGTGTTTTAGCGTAAACATTATTTTTAATGTCTAAATTCTCTTTTCTTAAAAAATGCTTGTTTTATTACTTGGGTTATATTGTTTATTAAATTTCATATTTTGTTTTTCATGTTATCGATTTTTTTTTCAAAATTTAATCTAATATTAAATTATACCATGTAGTAAGTAGTTCGATATTTTATAAACCTATTTGCATAAGATTACTTCGAATATACTTTATAAAAATAGTGATTTGCTTCAATAATAAATAATAATTAAAAATAACTTGAAGTAACACACACACACACACGCATTATATATATATATATATATATATATATATATATATATATATATATATATATATATATATATAAACTTAATAAGTACCTTGTAACAAGTGAAATAAATATTTGAGGCTCAAATATTCACTGTACTACAACTATTTGATTATTCAGTTCATGTGATAAGTACTTACGTATTATCGCATCCGTATTGGCGACATTGTATGAAACGAAGCGCATGGTTGCCAATTCAGTGTGTACGACACATACGAAATCGGGGTTGCCTACTTTGCGAGTTATTTTAAACGTTGGTATTGTTGCGATAGTACGTAAGTGCCATGTGATATTTAGAAAAACATAGTTAAAGGGCAAAATAGTGTGTTTTCATTGAAATACATTGCAAAAGTGTTTGAATGTCCTGTTGTAAATGCTTCCAGTTTTGGTAATCATTATTTTGCATTATATTATACATTTCAGGTGGATGTAGAAATATTTCAAATTGCCTTACAATAGAAACAAAAATTGATTTAATGAGTAAAGACCTTAAAGGGCATGCCGAATCTAATGGTTTCTGGGATCCATCTAAAGGCGATCTAAATTTTGCTGCTGCTTATGGGAAAGAGAATGAGAACGGTGCTCAGAGATATGAACGTGGAAAACAACTGCTTGACAAATTTGCTGCTTCAGGTATCAGTAATCTTATTTTTATTCGTCGCTTCAACGCATTAAGTAATTCAAATATTATTTTGGTTTTGCTTTTGAGATGTTTCTTTTCATTCGATCGCGTTTGATCAGAATAGGAAGTGATATTTTAAGTTACATTTTTATGATCTGAATATCCTCTCCCAAACTTAAAATAGCTTCCAGGGTTAAATCTGTATGTATCAACTACAGCAAAGGTGAAGTAACACATTTTTTTTTCAGTTTTAAGACATATTTTTCAATCTATTGTTTAACCTGCTCTATATTTTTTCTCCACATTTATTAGCTACTCCGTGAAAGATGCATTTTCCAAAAAATGAAAGTAGTCTTAAAATTTTTAATTTAAGTTTTTGGGCTGTTCGGAAAATAATTTCGTGGGTTTTTTTGAAAATGAAAGACAATTTTCGTATAAAGAACAAATATTTTATTAAATTATATATTGGCCATTCTGGTCCAGTACCTTTTGCCATCTTTCAGGTAGTAGCATGATACCACTCTCATAAAATTTTTGGTCTTCGCTGGCAAAAAACTGATCAAGGTGATTTTTGACCTCCTCATTTGAAATGAAGATTTTACCGCCCAAAAAATTTTGCAGTGACCGGAATAAATAATAACTTGAAGGTGTCAGATCTGGAGAATATGGTGGATGTTACATTATATCCCATTCAAGCTGTATAAGCTTTTGGCAAGGGACCAAACTTGTATGAGGTCTCGCATTATCTTGGTGGAACACTACACCTTTTCTGTTGATTAATCCTGGCCTTTTCTGTTGAAGTGCATCATTCAGTTTATCTAGCTGATGACAATAGGCTTCCGAATTAATTGTTGTGTTATCCGGTAAAAGATTAAGGGGGAAAAAACGATTCCTTTTTAATCTTAAACGATTTCCACCAAACAGACAGCATCGCTTTTTTTTAATGGATATTGACTTTGGAAATGCTTTGAGCCGGTTCGTCTTTTTTGCTTCATGATCTCTTGCTTTTGACATTGTTATATGAAATCCATTGTTCGTCCCTAGTAGTGAGGCGCTTTAAAAATGGTTCATTTTCGTAACGTTTGAGAAGCGAATCAGACGTCAACGCTGTAGCGGTTCCTGTATAAGCCAGTAATAGCCTCCGGACAGAGGTGATCACTATTGTCTAATGGTTAAGTTACTCGACTTCGGATCCATAGATCGCGGGTTCTATCCCCGACAAATGCTATGACACAAATTTTTCTCCATGAGAACATGGGGAACCCATATATCGAGTGTCACCAAATACCCTCCGAGTGCACACGGAGTACGTGCTCGTTAAATCAGTGGGTCCGTAGTCTTGTAGGCTTATTCACTAGCGCAGGAACTGGAGAATATTTCCCTCCCCTTCAGTTCACTTGCAGAAATTGTGGAGGTGGAGATAGAGGTCGTGTCGCCATCTATCGTCCCTTCGGGGAAGTTTCACTGAGCTTAAATCGCACTGTCACCTGTATGGTGCTCAAGCCCAACGACAGGCGTACCTCTTGCCCTTGCCACGATGAATTTCGTGGGCCTCGTTCTGACTACGTCAGACAGGTGGCATTAGCCACAACAACAACAACAAACCCAGGCCTTTCAAGTAATCATAAACAGTTGAATTTGATAAATTTTCCACCGATCTCACGTTTGTTATTCGCCGGTTTGCATCAACTAATGCCTTTATCGCGTCTTAATCAGCTTCAACCGGCCTTCCAGAACGTGATGCACCTTCGACATCAAAATTTTGCAAACCAGTTCTGGCATTGGTGTACTGTCAACACATCTTCTTCATACACATTGGTTAATTTCTTTCTGTCTTGAACAGCATTTTTACCTTTCCTAAAGTAAAAAATGATGAAAATTCTGCTTATTGCTCTCCATATTTAAAAGGACACCAACCAAAAACTTCTGCGTAGAATAAATTGGACTTACACACAAGCCTTGCTATATCAGCTCTCAAAACATATAATGATTATGCACACTGGCGTAGCTAGTTCTAAGTGGGCCATGTATCAAAATTTCTTCAGGGGCCCTTTTTTAGATATGTGAACTAAGATATGTTAGTTAGACTGTAGTTACACATGTTGGGGCCCCATATCATTGATAAGGCGGTAGCTACGCCCCTGATTATGCGGCTTAAGTGTGAAGTTGGGTGCAAAAAAATACAATTAAATCCTCTGTCGGGAAAAAACAAAATTACTTTCCGAACATCTCAATATTTCTTGTTTGAAATGTATCCAATCTAATTTTTCTAGCATTACATATTTGGTACTTACGTATTATCGCAACCGTATTGGCGGCATTAAATGAAATGAAGCACATGGTTGCCAGTTCAGCATGTCCAATAGGTGCGAAATCAGGGTTGACAACTTGGCAAGTGATCTTGAACATTGTCATTGTCGTGATAGTATTGAAGTACCACATATTTTCATGATTATCATAATGAATTGACACAGATTATAAAAGTCAAGTTTTCTTTTTCAGGTGAATTTGGTACCATATCTATGTTTGAAATATTGCGAGATTGCGAAAGTGGAATCTGTAGAGGCCTGGATCACGAATTTCCAACAGCTGCTTCTCAGGTAAGAGATTTAGGAATTTTTTCCTTTAAATTAACAAAGTTTTTGTTATATTTATACGTAAAATCTCTTAATGCTGAATCCTAATTAGAAAGGTTCTTATAATATAGCATTTTATTTTGTTGCTTGGTAAGATTGTGTGTTCAGGATAAGATTGATTAAATCCATATTTTATTACATTTGAACATTCTTAACTTGGCTTTTCAGGAATTTAAAAAAAATGAATTGAAATTTGAATATTGTTAAAGATGATATAAAAATATATTATTTCAAAGTCAATTATTGTAAAACCATAACATAATGTATTTTGTATGTTGATTTTTCCAAAAATTGTCTCAAATTTTGTATAAATTCTAATTTTTTTTTATTAATTTCAATTTAAACCTTCTAAAACTATCTGATAGCATATGAAAGGAGATATAAAAAGAAGACATTTATTTTGTGTAAAACAGATTTATTTGTAATAGAAACTTGTGCCTTTTTATTATATTTCTATAAAAACTATGTTTGAGTCTAAGATGATGGCAATGAAACACTTCCTACTTTTTTTAATAGTTCGTATCAGAAAAGCTACCTGGACTTTTTTAAAATTGAAAACGATAAGCTATGAGATTGGATCTTGCTTTTCAAAAATTAAATTACAACAGGAATTTCGAACAAGATTTATAAATCACATTAAAGTCCATTTATTTTATCTTCAATTCTTAAGAAAATAATGCTTACCATGTGTGTCTCTCCTTGTAGTTGTTTTTAAGAACAGATAATCAAAATAATTTTTCTACAATGAAGATTGTTACTTTCTACTGGCCACACTAGTGGAATAGTTATGGTCTTTAACTTGTGTGTCCAATATAATTTATCTGAAGTCTTGGTGCTGTAAAAGACATGTAATGTAGAAAGACTGAAGAACGTATGTTGAATCACTAAGTCCTTACTTTGTGTGCTGTAGAAATTTGAAGAGTGCAATGCCAGGTTTCATCCTTTCATTTGATTGTGGCTAAAAAAATTATGAGGTTTGTCACCTGGATGAATGTAATGTCAATCAATCAATACTTATGAGCCTGTCTTTTAACTCTGTGTTTTTGAGAAGAAAATTTAAACCAAAGGGCATTTTCTATTCAATGCAGTGATATAATTTCGTGAAAAGAAGTAGAACCAGTGGCGCACACAAGGGGGCAGACCCCCCCAAAGCCCTTGATTTTTTTCCTGATTGATCATAGTTATAAGTATATAGTACGTAGAATTTAATTACTTGTTATTAATGATTAATTTTATTAATTAATGCTAATTATTTATTCAAAAATTAGTTTTTTACTGTGTTTTGTTCCCGAAAATCGACAAAATCAAAAGGAGCATGGTACAAGAATGGTGAACTTTCGACCCTGGCCCCCACCCTTGAAAAATTCCTGTGTACGCTACTGAGTAGAACATTAAAATTGCTAGTATGTAATTACATTACACTCTCCATGTAATCAAGATATGGAAGTTTTCATGGCCTCAGAAACCAATTCAAGTCAAAGTTTATATCTATAAACACCAAGTTGAGCTAATATAACTTTTTATCAGGCCTATTTTTCTGTATGGAAGTGAATGTTGGACCCTCAATAAAACAGAAAAGTTGCTTATGTTTGAAAGAAAAGTCTTGAGGAAAATTTTTGGACCTATTCAAGAGAACAATGAATGAATTCTTTACAATCATGAGATTTACACGAATTGTGGTAAATATGGCAGGACTGACATTATGAGAACTATAAAAGTGTCACGTATTAGGCGACTGGGCCATCTGTACAGATATGCCGATGTTTTTTGAGCCAAAAAAGTAACTTTTTCGAAAATTAAAGGGACCAGATGTAGAGGATGATCACCTACACCAGGGATGGCGAACCATTGGCACGCGTGTCATTAATGGCACACGGTGCAATATTTTAGGCCCGCCACCGATCAAAACCGCGATTGGTTTTTCAGTCAAGGAGTTTTCAGTGAGATTTCCTCAGTTCAATTAATTATCAAAAACGCTCAAGTTTATTATGTACCCTGATGTGACATTATTTGATAAACTGAACTTGCCCCAATTCGATTGGTTGGAAATTAAAGAATTTGAAATATAACGTATTGATTTCTAGTCTAGTTCAATATGGATTCAAAAATTTGTTGAAACAAGTAAAAAGTTAGAATTGATCGAAACAGAAAACTTAACAAGTAATATAAGTAAAAATGCCAGTAACGAAATTTTGGAAACATTAAATTCGATTTCAGATACGTTTAACTGTTTGAAGAGGCAAGCTCATGCTTTTTTAACCATATTTTCATTGACCTATGCCTACGAGTCATTATTTTCAGAGATGAATAACATTAAAGACTCGCTTAGAAACCACTTGGCAGAGGACTCCAGTTCATTATGTATTATGCTAAAAGTAACATCTTACAATCCGAGTACAAGTTATTTGTCATCTAATCTGCAACAGCAGAAATCACGCCAATGTTACTTTATGTAATTTGAATTACACGTATAACTAAAATATTTATTACTATAAATATGCAATGTATTCTTTTGAATTGTTAGTATTTAGTTTTATTATTTTCCCAATAATCACGTCAAAATTATTTGACGGCACGTCTACAACTCACTAAGCATTTCTTTAGAAAAAATGGCACGTTGATCCGTAAAGGTTTGCCACCCCTGATCTACACGATGGTTAGACAATGTTGAAAAAGACCTCAAACTAATGGGAATCAATTGAAGGAAGACCATCATGACTGATAGGGTCAACTGGAGGAAGATCAGTGAATCATCTTTGGCATACAAAAAACTGTTGAGCTTATAAAGAATCATGATAATTTTTGTTAGTGTAATATTTTTCCCTGGACCTCTTTGTCAAACTTTTGCCTTTCAAAATTATTAAGATATATATTTTTTTACAGGTGTCCTCACTGCCCAATCCTGATTCACAGCATTCAGCCTGTCATTGGTTTACTGGTACACCAGATCCTGCACACTCAGTATTTAAACCTTTTGTCTTCTGCTCAACAAATCGTATTTCTCGTCATATTGTATCTCCTATTTATCCTGATAATAAAGATCCTGCTAAGGTTAGTGAAATAATGTTTATTATTTTAATGAAATTCAAAAGGATACAATATTTTTACTTTTAGTACACATTAATGTAGTTGATGAACTGGCTGCTTGTTCAAAAATCAATATCATAATTGATGAATGCATAGAATGATGGGGCTACTGTATGTTAAATATATAACTGTTAATCTTTAAGTCGTAACATAACAAGATAATGAGAAAATCAGTTGGGTAATAAGCCTATTTCAGGCATCACTTGAATGATAATCCATTATATTACTTTAGCAAACTTTTTGGAAGTGCAATTTTTTTTTTATTACAACCCTAATTTCACATTTGAAAAACGAATTTTTTCCCCTAAAAAGATAATAAATGATATATTTATTTTAAATTAAATTTATGTTTATAATTTTATCAACCATCTTGTGGCTTAAAAGTAATTTTTGAGACCCCCATAGCCTGAATACCACTAGTTAAAGGTATTAAAAACTAAACTCGCAGTGGCGCAACAGCCCTTGAGGAACAACGCCTACTGTGCCCATCTCAGTTTTCATTACCTTAGGTACTGAGGTGCATGAGCAGACGTTCCGATCAGGTGGTCAGTCAAACACACATAAATATTTCTTGTGAACCACATATGGTTTCTTCATTTTGCATTCTTAGTGTAGACTAACTTGTTAGTGTGTACATTAATATCTTCATTCAATGACATTTCTCTCATTTAAAATTGATGTAAATTAAATAACGTACTTTTTTTAAAAAAAAAACATGTCAATTTTAAAGATTAGTGTACTTTATGCTTGTAAACAGGATTCAGATACTTAAATCATACTTTCAGATAGAAAAGTTTTCCAACATAAATTCATGAGGATGTGACATAAATCCATTTATGAACCAATTAGTCTTGAAATTTTTCAACATTATCTAAACTATGTTATGTTAAATATTTGTAAAATCAAAATGCATTTAGTATTACAATATGAGAGACAAAACATGGAATTTTTATATGGGAATCAACATAATGAAATAAAAGAGTGTTTAGAGTTTGAGTCCTATTTAGTAACAATAAAGTGGTGTTCCTGTTCAAAATTTGCAGTTCCTTATCTTTGATCTAAATCAGTGGTCTTCAAACTGTATTCCACTGAGCTCTGGGGTTCCATGAGTCACAAAAAAAATTTTAGAAGAAACTTATAAATATGTATGCAAAATTATTATTTCTATGAAGTTTGTATAATTACAAGTATCTAAAATTCCTCCTATTCATTAAAACTGAAAATTTTATTTATATACTATAAACTTTATTTTTCAAGACTTTTTATAAACTTTGTTATAATATAATAAAAGAATATTAAAATGTTTTATCTTTATATATATGCTTCTAACTAGATCGTGAATATTCTATAGTTTGCTACTTTGGGTTCCATGAGAAAATTTTATACTCGTGTGGAAAAAACATCTAAAATGAAGGAGGGGAAACAACTTATCAACAGATTCAATGTTAAAATCTAAATTTTAGCAAGAACAGCTCATAAATTTTGTGTTGCTAATTCATGAAAAATACACAGTATTTCTCTCACACGGCTATAAACATTGTGTTTTAGTGAAATATCTTTCTTAACGTGAGTGGCTACAAAAACAAAGTATAAAAACAAATCAAATGCTGAATATGAAATGCGACCACAGATTATTTCGATAGACATAGAATTCGACAATTTGTGTGAAAAAAAGCAAGCACTCAATATAATGCCAGTTAAAACTAGTTACTAAATATAATGTGCACAGGTAGGAGACACTTGGATCACAGATAAATATTAATGAGTAAATTATATTAAAAAATTATAATAGTATCATTTTTTAATAATAAATGCAATTCTTTTAATTGCCTTTACATAAAGTACCTATAACATGTTGATCTACTATAAATATTATTTTGAGATACATTCTTCAAGTATATGTGTGGAATGGGATTCCACGAAAACACCTTCAAGTTCTAAAGGTTCCATAAGTTGACAAAGTTTGAAGATCACTGATCTAAGTATACAAAATCTTATTCGGATAATTTAGACTTAAAGTTGTTTTCGTCTCAAAATTTAAAATTTTGAAAATTTATTGAAAATTGGTTTACAAGCCACTTGCTTAAACTATATATTTCTGTGCAGGTGAAACCAAGGTTCCGGAAACAAGTTGAACGGGCTCATACTTTGTACACTAAGCACCAAAAGGCATATCCCATTCTCACTAGTGATAACCCCAAGGGGCAGGAAATTATCTCAACGCTGCGTCATCTCGAAACACAATGTGTGAAGGACATGGAAAGTTTTGTTGAAAATTTCAATGCTGACAAAGCAAAAGAAGTTGAAGATATCTTCAAAGATTTAGTAGAGTCTGAAATGAAATTCTACTACATTAAGTAAAGATGTGATTGTTGTGAATCAGCATATTTTGATCAACACTCAAGTATTTATCGTATAAGCTTAGCTTTGATATCTTTTTCATACACGATGCATCTCTTTTTTCATACATATTGCAGCTTATATTCTGTCCAGTGGCCTCTAAAATGAAGTAACTGGTATCGGTTCAGTTTGTATGCATTCATAGTATTTCACTGTTCAATAAAATGAAATATATATATTATAGTATACACTAAATAGTGCTAAATCTACAGATTTAAAAGATGCTCTATTTAGCTTTGGCTGATTTCAAAAATAAAAAAGAAATAGAATTTCAATACGAAAATACTTCAAGGAAGTTTAAATAGAAACCTTTATCTCATTTCTTCATTGATACAGTGTCTATTTTTTAGAAAATATATTTAGAGAAGTCACTATGTTAAAAAAATTTAGGTATTGTGATAAAGTATATATATATATATATATTTTTTTTTTATACTGATATAAATCATTGTAAAATTAGCAATTTTCTGAAATCTACAAATGTTGCATCTTTTTTTTTTTTTTTTTGTACACTTTGATTGTTTTGTGGAAAAAGCCAAAGATTTTCTTTATTTACTTTCTTTTTGTGATATTTTAAATCCATTTTTTGTTAGTCATTTAAAATTTATTATATTTAATCTTAACATAAATCAGTATTCTACCAATTTTCCTATATTTTTTGTTCCTTTTTTAAAAGTTTAATAAAAAGCAAGTTTTTGTGTGGTGAATACAGCATCACATTATATGCACACAAATTTGTAATATACCATTTAAATTAAAAATTTATTAAGAAATTATTTAATGTAGCATTTATAATTAATGAAATTATATCCAAATACAGAGAAGCATGCATTTGCATTTTCTTTTATAATTATATATTATATAAATGTATAATTAATTATAGTTATATTATGAATATTATAAATTATTCAATGGCAAACTGTGTTTTATATTACTTTATTCTAGTTTTGATTAACGTTTTGTGGCCATTTACAATACTTCCCTCTCTCTCTCTCTCTTAAATTCTTCCTACTGCCTTTTTCTTAGTAATTTTTTTAAAAAAATATTAATGAAACTCCTTTTTATAATCAAGGTTGTTTACAAACTTAAATATAACCTCACATTCCAGTAACAAACATATTTTCCCTCCTGATAAAAATATTTGAAATTACTCAATTGAATTATTTATTGCAAAGCCTGTGATAAAAAGGAAATTTCAGTTGGTAATTTGACAATACTAAAAATTTCATCTGTGATACTCATGGCTCAGTATTAATTTTTCTTTAACAGTTTTTATTTTATTCTATAAAATGAAAAACAATGTTATTTGTTCCTTTTTAATCATTGTATTTAATTTTCATTTACTTTTTTAGAATTTAATTTGTTAATGCTTTTTTTATTGTGTTAAATTATTTTATTTGTATATTTATACAATATTTTCATTATTGGTTGTACCAAAAACAAAGCTTACATTTTAGCTATTATAATGCTTATTTCATTGAAAATTGTTTTCATTATTATATATGTATGTGCATGTGATACATATGCTTACATTTCAATTGGTATTTTTCAGAACTGAAAAAAAAAGGAAAGCTTTTTATTTGAAAATTTGTTTTTAAATGCAACTTGAATGTTTTTTTTTACAATTTTTTATGTACTATTTTGTTTTATAGAGCAGCTGATTTGTGTAAAATATAAAGAATAATTTTAAATTATTCAAAAAAAATGTCATTTTATTTATATATATGTAGTTTTCCTTTAAAAAAATTTAATAAATGCCATTTATAAGGCACTAATGATTTGCAAACAATTTCTATTAATCACGAATTTCCACTGTTGTAATTCATGTAACAAAACATGAAAACTGTATAAGCAATGTTACTTATAAAATTAGCTAGGTTAAAATATTAAAATTTAAAAATGAATTTTTTTTATGTATTTATATCAAGAAATATTCTTGCTCCTCTTGATACATAATTAGTAAATCATTTCTTTACAAATTGACATTCTTTCAATGTAACTTAATAATAAAAGTTCTCTTTGATAAAGAAATACAATTTTAATGATCACAACAGATTACAATTAGCATTTTATATTAATGTCTTTTTTATTTACAGTACACTATTTTGCACTTGGCATGTTTAAAAAACAAGTTTACTCTGTATTATATATTCTGCTTTTTCAAATATGCATTCTAAATTTATCATCTATTGTAGTTTTGCACAATTTTATCTTCATACATAAGTAAGAATTATCTTAATTTTTTTTATTTATATGGTAATCACTTGATCCAAAACATTTTTATTTTTAATTCCATTTTATGAATTATTACTGTGTTTAAATGTTTGACACATTCATATTTGATCTTATGATTTTATTTATTTAAACATTTCTGGGAATGAATATTATTAGAAATAAAGTAATGTATTTTTGTCTGTGAATTTCATCATTTACTGTAGCTGCATTGTTAACTAGAAATTATTTTATGAGCTTTTATAAGAAGAATAAAGTAGATTATTGCAATTTGAAACATTTCTTCTGTGATGAATTATTTATACATTTACACTTTTCATTTAATTTTTTATTTAAGCATCTGGTTTGGTTTAAATAATTCAGTGTTCGTGAAAATACTACACAGATATTGTGAAACTCATTGCAATACAAAGGTTAAAATTGATAAGACATCTGATTAGGTTGGATAACAATGGACTTGCAAAAAAAATCTTTATTGCCAGACCATATGGTATTCAAAAAAAGAGGAAGACCAAGATTCAGGTGGATTAATTGGCTAGAAAAAGACCTGAAAACTGAAAAAGTCAGGCCAAGAACAAGACAGCCTGGAATGGAATTCTTAGGAAGGCCAAGACCCACCCTGAGCTGTAGAACCACATTGAGAAAGGAAGGAATTAAAATACCTATCACACAAATAATGTTATAAAATAGTCCATTTTAAACAGCTGGTTGATTGTATAAAATATGGGATGATATTGATTTAATAACATCAGGCATCTATTGTTGAGATTTAAAGCCAGTAACAAACTACTTATTTTTTCAACAATTTATATCTATCATACTTAACATTAAAATAATTCAAAACACATACACAAAGTTGTTTCTCTAAGCACAAGTTAAGATAAATGTTAACTTAAGTTACATATATTTTTTAAAATTAATATTTGTATAAAATGCAACCAGTTTTGGTTTATAATGAAACAAAAATGCCTTGTTCAAAATAGATTGAATTTTCCAAGGGGGAAAAAAACCCTCCTGCTATTTCTTTAAAAATTACAACAAATAAAATCAGACATTTATTTAATTAAAAAATGATAAAACACATAAAATGATAATAAAAAAATTGTACAAACATAAAAATTATGACAATCTGAGAGATTCTTTTTCTTTTATTTCCAATCCATATTCATTTGTTTACCTGAAAGTATACATCCAAATATTATTATGAACTGAGCAAAATAAGTTAGTTTTAACACTTTTTAAAAACTTTAAACAGAATAACTTATTTTTATTAAATATGGAATTTTATAATTCCAAGTACGATTAGTATTGACAAATTCATATTCATTTACAACACTACATAAGGACTAACTATATATAGTCTTAACACATTCATGATGAGTATATACTAATCATTGCAATAGCACAATATTCTAAAAAAATGTACAGTTTATTGATGAAAAAATATTATAATTCCACAATACTTTATTCAATTCAAAAGAATTTGAAATCGTCAAAACATTTGATCTACATACAATAGAGAAGTTTGCTCAATATATTCAAATTTAATTCAGCTTTACAAATTATGACATCTTATTCTAAAGATAAACTCATATTTCTTGTGGCATGACTAGGGGACATCACTGAATGTAATAAATGAGCCAACAATAGTGACTTATGACTAAAATATTTAGAAGCAAATGTCACCTGATAATTAGAATAATTAATGAACAGATTTTTCTTTATAATGCAACTTGTCTGCGGAGAAAAGTTTCCAATATCTACAAATAAATGCTATTGCTTTTTTCACAATCAGAAATAAAAAAATTCAGTATTCACTAACATCAATCTTGAAATTGCCATATTTTGCTGCACGCAGTAAATTACCAAACTGGCAGCAATTTACCAAATATTACATGTTATCTTCTTTTTTTCCCATTCTCAATAATCTAATAAAAATTTTTAGTGTAAAATTAATTTTTTTCCATTTGTTACTAAAAGTGTTTGCTAAAATTTTAATTAAGTATTTTCCTAATGCAAAATAAAGTTTGGAACAGTTTAACTATGTATCAGTAAATACAATTCTTTTTGTATTGAATTCAAGGAAATAAAAATTTAGTATTAGATTTTAAGACATTTTCATTTTTGTCTAAAATAAGCTGCATTATACGGGCAATAAAATTCGTTGTGATTTTTTCAGCTATGAAACAAAAAAGATACTAAGTTAATTTACAAAATAAAAAGAGTGCGTTTCAAATCACCTTGATGGTGCAACTGTTGAAACATTTGATAATTGGAGTTATAACTACCGTATTTACTAAAATCTACGCAACATCCCAAATTCTCAACAAGTTTTTGTGGAAAATGAAAAATAGAGCAATTACAGGTTCTAAACTATTTTACAATAATTGCTCCATCCAACACATTTGCTTTGAATTCGATTCTAATCCCCAACCAATTTTCAGTAACTTTAATAGTGGAAAAAAAGTGTGGCTTAGATTTGAGTTAATACAGTATTATAATTATTATAACTATTCTTATATAATAAAATTTGTTTTAAAAAGTAATTCTGAAATAATTTTTAAGAGAAACAACCAAATTTCAATCTTAAAATAAACTAAGGTCTCTTTATCTTTAAATTAAGAAAATCTTGCAGATACATCTAAAGCATATATATCACTTCTAAGTTGCTTTTTAATAAAATGAAAATCCTAGTTCTTCAAAATCATAATTTCATTTTATTTTGGCCATTTCTATAATTTCAAATGGAAACTATAATCTGTGACAAGCACATGTGTTAGGCTTTATACAGATATAGCTTGTAACAATTCACGAATATTTAATTTTTAATTTAACAATTCTGCAACAGAAACAAATATTATTTGAAGTAAAAAGGAACATTGCAGCAATCATCATGTGATCCAAATACAAGGTTCCTTTAAATGCATTATCTGTTATCCACTCTCCTTAATGGAATAATTTAAAAGTCGTCAAGTTTCTACTTAAAAAAATTTTCATCTTTAAAACATGTCATGCAGAGTGCACATTTACCCTTATATTAAATTCTCCTTAGTATTTTGGTGTATGATGTGTCCCTTATTTCAATCATATCTTTTTTCTCTTTATTTTGAATTTTTATTCCAGAAAATTACATGAATTGTAAATTTTAAGACGTTTTTACTTATTATAAATTTAAAAATTGTTGCTATTTATATCTGTATCATAAAAAGAAGAATTGATTGATTGAATATTAACGTCGCACTGTTCAGCTACACGAGGGCTTTCGGCGACGGACCACGTAATTTTGAACCATGGTCAAGTGACGTGGATGACACCTGAGCTGGCACCCCCTCTCCTAACTACCACACCACACCAACGGGAGGACGTTTCAGCTGTCGACAGATTTAATGTGCATCGCTGCCCTACACGGCGGGTCTTAAGTGGTACTGGGCTCGAACCCGTGACAAAGCAAGCCACAGTCCGATACCTATACCACTCGGCCACCATAAAAAGAAGAAAGCACACAAGGAAATTTCCACACAGAACAACTTGACAATATGCCACAATTACCTTTTAAAAATTTTGTAATATTTGTAAAATAGCAAATACATCCAAAGCAAACTCTTGTTACTGGATAATATTGTAAATAACATCTCGGAACAAACATAACAGACCAAAGAATAAAGAAATCTGAATTAGCAACTTGATTAGTCTAAAAACTAAAAAAAAAAAAAATTCTCAAAAAGACTACAAAAAACACTTCCTTCAAATATATTTATAAGAAAGATTAATTTTGAACAATTTCGTAAGAAATATTTAATTCATAAATAAGCTTCAGACAATTATATATAAGTTCTAAAGTTTCTCATTTTACACACCTTTACCACTTTTCTATTTAAGAATTGTATGATATAAAAGAAAACATGATGTGCACATACTTAAAAAAATTTATTTATGTAAACATTACCATGTTTTGGAATACATCCCTGAAATTTCTCCCTCCTACTTCTGTCGGCTTTAATTTCAGCTTTTACCTTGCAAAGAGAACAAAATGATCACATTATTTATTATATATGAATTCATTTATAATTACCCATATCACATAAAAACTGAAAAAGCAACATGATTGCAATATGCAAATACAAAAGCAATCCAAAGAACTGATACTGCAATCAAGACTCATTGCTGCAAAAAAAAAAAAAAAAAAAATTAAGCAATAAGTTTGATCAAAACTTGCTTTTCTTGTACATAAAAAAAGCAGGCAACTTTTTTCATATTTACCAAACATTCTTTGAGATTCGAAAAAAGCAGGCAGTTTTACAAAATTCATCAGTCAGGGAAGAATTTTTATAAGTAGAGAACAATATATTTTCATTTTCTTATTGTAATTAAACATCACACTACAAGTAACACGATATGGAATTAATGGAAATCTTACATTTAAATATGCTAAAGATAATATTTTGCAATTGATTGATATAATTTTTTTTATCTAATACAAACCAAAACATAAGAACAATTAATCATGCAGGAATGAAATTTAGGTATCAGTTATTGTTTGTAAGAAGAGTGTTACCAGATATAATACTCATGATTATTACAGCTATTTGTAGGTAAGTATAAAGAAAATCAATGATCCTTTTTTTTTTAGGGCCCTAAATATTATTACATTCCCTAAATTATACATTCTAACACAATTTTTGGTACTTACGTATTTTATATCAACAATTGCCAACTCTAATAATAACTCACCAAGTTGGTAACTCCGATTTCCAATGTGTCATATGCGCTGAATTGACAACCATGTGCATCATTTCATATAATGTCGCCAATAGTTTGCGATAATACAAAAGTACCCAATTTTTAAAGTTCTAATTTCAAATTCTCAGGAAATTTACAAAACACTTGACTTCTACATATTCATCATACCTGTAGTAAATATGTAATTTTGAATATTAGTTTGAAATAATCATCACTATAGCCGTTTTCTATAATTTAAAAAAAAAATACCTTTTTAGCTAGATCTTCTCTTTCTTTCTTATCTCGCTGAAATTTAGCAATTTCTTTTTCCCTCTCAATAACTGCCTTGTTTCTAAGTTGTTCTTCTTTCAACTGAAAATATTATGTCAATCAATTACTAAATTACCATTGATAAATCATACTAGTGAAAAAAATTGAATAGCGTTCAAAAGAAAAATTCTTCAATGTATGAATAAGTGGGTTTCAAATTACTATGGAAATGGAATTATGAAATGGAAGGTTAGATAGAAATATTGTAATGTATTGTAATGATGAATGATTAGATAAGAAATCCTGCCTCAGTTGATAATTCAATTTCAGAATTTCCACTCCCTAATATGATACAATTCTTCATGCTCTGATAATAACTAATTAGCAGCAATTGTATTATTCCACACAACTGAAATGGACTTCACATCTATAACTTTACTACCACAGAATTTTTGCTCAAACCTTCACATAATTGTGTTTTTAAGATAAAAATTTAAATATCAATATTATTCATACATTAATTTTTTCAAAAATCAAAAAAATTAAGCAACTTAAAGTCACATGTGAAGTATTTTTCCCTCGAGATAGAAAATAAATAAATGATTAGTAGATATATTGAAGCCAGTGTGTATTCCACCACAACACAGTATGAAAATTTCTGAACAAGAGAAATTTACATTTCCAAATCCTATACACAAAAGAATCCTTTGTCGCTCCTGCAACTTGCAGTGAACTTAGAAAATAACTCTCAATAAATGCACACTTAATGGATGTCATGGAGAAAAATTACATAACACTTCTCTTTCTTATGCAGACCCTGTTGGAATGGTGTAGTTGTTTGGAGAGGGTGATGCCAGTTTAAGAGTCATCCACATCACTTGATCATGATTCAAAATTATGAGGAATGTTGTTAATAGCACTTGTATTGCTTTATAGTGTGATGTTAATATAACTTCCACTCTCACCTATGCAGATACAAAGTTACGCTCCTCTTTTCAATCAAACAGTAAAAAATGATACATAGAAAAATAAACTCAACTATTAAGTATAAATTATACAGTCTTTATTTAATTTGAAGAAATGGTGTGTGGTAGTGCTGGTTTAAGCTCATTTTGATTCCTGGGAGCAGAAGATGTACAGGCCCCATTGGCATTGGCAGATCCAAGGAAAATCTAGGTGTTGAGCTTATCAAAGCACCCAATAGATAAACCTGCACTGGTGTGTGGTAGTTATTTGAAAGAACACATCAACTGCCACAAACTCAACTCAGAATAACTGTTGATCAACATACAACTAAACCAGTTTTAAGGCAAAGACTGATATATTTTAATTTTATTTACAAACTTTGATTATTACTTTTCTTGACTTACATACACATTATTACTTCCAACCTATCAATGAATGCTCATTTCTTGTAAAGGAGTAAATACAACACATTAAAAAAATTAACAGACACTTATTATTAATCAAACTTATTACCTCATTATTTTCATATTCCTAGTAACTGTGCATATTACTCTGTAAGTGTCAACGTCCTATTAGCTAAATGGATAAAAGTTCGTGTTCTCCCTAATTTTTCTACAACTTCTTTGCTTTGCTGAATTGACACCAGTTCTAATGTTTAAGTAATATATACAATCCAGTCACATTAGTGTGACCCTCTATTAAAAGCCAGAATAACCATCTTTTGCAGTATAGATAACTGCAAGATGTGCAGAGAGAGAATCAGCAAGATTCTGGAAGGTACTCACAGGAATTTGTGACCAAGCTAATTTTACTGTCATAGCCAGCTGTACTAGGATGCATGGCTGAGAAATCATGATGTGAACAACTTGATAGAAATAGTTCCACAGATTCTCAATTTGGTTTATGTTTGGGAAGTTTAGTGGCCAGAGGAATTAGGTAAATTTATCCAGGTGCTCTTCGAAATCTGCATGCTCATTGCCAGCTGCATGATACATTGTATTATTTTGTTGGTAAATGTTACTGTGTTGAGGAAAAACAATCTGCATGTGGGATATGATTCTCATGGATAGATGTGTACTTATGTTAATCTATCATACTTTCTATAATTATGAGAGTAGTCAGGGTATGGCACATAAACATTTCCCAGACAGCAATGCTTACTCCTCTAGCTCGGACTCCACTGAAAATTGTTGCAGGGTGTTTGTTTTAGATATTTCATGCCCTTTACATTGGGAAAGTTCACCTGACACTACTCAGTGAATGTGTAGTTTCAATGCTGGAGCATAAATTTGAGCCTTCATTGCTGAAGAACAACAGTTAGTTAACTAGGTATGTAGCATGGTGGCCTAAAGTAGCAACCTTCACTGAACTGTCAATAAGTACAAAGATTTGATAATCCCTTAGCTCATCAGCAAGGTCAATTGGCTGCATATCTATTTACCCTAATGCTGCTCCCCAGAAATCACTCACTTCAGCCTACTATGGCCTGTGGTGCACTATATTTTCAACAGCCCGGATTTGAAACAGCCCTTTTTTGCCATGGTGGTCAATATGGTTTTACCATTTTCAGCTTCCCTCCGACACCTTTTACATACTTGCAAATGTTTTTTTCTGTTATAGATTATTTCAAAAGTAGTGGTGGTCACATTTTGATTGGTTTCCTAGAAATTTAATAGTTTTGTGAGAAGCTATTTAGTTACATTGTTGAGAGAATAACATAATTTGATGTTGGTAATGCAATTTTTATTTACATTAAAGCCAAATACTCTTAAAGTAATGTTAAAATCACAATTTAACACACTCATAACAAACAGAGCCAACACATGAAATTTTAACAAATTTATAAATAAATGAAAAGCTATAATAAATATATTCCATAAATGTTAAGTTTGCAATAAAAATAATACTAATAAAATAGAAACTAAATAAGAAATCAAATCCTTACAATATTTGTTAAAGAAGTGGTAAATAAATATTAGTCATTAAAATTCCAACAAAGCAATCAAAATTAATTATGAAAATTTTATATTAATTGAAATATTTGTAACTATTTAAGAATATTTTTACAGCTTCTTTAGAGTAAATGTAAACTATTAGGATTTTTATCTATTTAAATAAAAAGAATTAAAGGTAACAGAATACCTGCTCTTCACTTTTTCCTTCAAATTTATTGTCTTTTACCCATTCATGTTCACCTGGAAACACCAAAGAACTGTACGAGAGAAAAATTGAAACTTAATAAGAAAAGTATGCAGAAGTCTTAGAGCAAAAAGATATCTTAGGAATACATATGATACCTGATTACACAACTATTAAAATACTTTCCTTAATGTACAATTTAGTGAAAAAAAATTATCATATAATAGATTCTATTGTATCAGGACCTGCTCTTAGAAGTTTTGCCGTCTCGGAAAAAATGCAAAATGCTGCCCCTCTCTCCAAAGCAAAAAAAAAATATATAATTAAAAAAGAAAACAAATTGTTCACAGAGACACACACTTAAAAAACTTGAATAATTCTTGAGAACAAAAAAAGGCAGTACATAACATTATACATATATATATATTATTTTAAGTCAAATACAAAATAATTCGAAATTAAGGTCAAAATTACCTGTTATTAATTCAAAGGAGTAAAATGTAAGAGAAGGAATTGCTCATTTCAGCAAGCCAAAAAATGCAATTATTTTATTAATGTAAATTAACCATCCTCGTTGAAAAATTTAAAAACAGTGACTTGCATATATTGACTGCATCGATAAACATTAAAAAGGCAAAAGCTATTATATCTAAATATTCTAGAGCAGTGCTCCGCAACCTTTTTATCACTGCAGACCGGTCAACATTTGATAATTTTACCGCGGCTCGCTGAGGGTGGGACACGTTTATTGTTTAAATTTTAGATTGTTTTGATTTAACAATTTTAATTTAGTTACATTTAAATTTGCCTTCAGAATAAAATATAGTTACACCAAAAATGAATAAAAGTAATTTAACGTGGAATCTTAAGTGATTTCCGTTTAAAGTTGTGCAAATCCGAGAAAAATGCACCACTTTAAATAAAATGGCGATAGTTTAATGTTCTTTAGGCGACCCGGCACCATTTGATCCACAGACCGGTACTGGGCCGACCAGGGTTGCGGATTACTGTTCTAGAGTATTTAATTTTCATTTCATGAGCAACGCACAATTGCATCTTTTCTTTTTCTTGCATTCATTTATTAAATTCTAGTAAATTAGTAGAAAGAAAGAAAGAAAATCTACACTAATAACACAAAACAACAAAATCTATTAATGTATTTACTGATTGTTATACTTAAAAGCAACATGAGGACTACTGGCAGCAGATTTCATAATTCTGAAACAAGAACAATTGAAACAAAAAGACATCTAAGCTGTGTTTCTGACATCCCCCTTTCTTAGCCCTTTATGCTGCTTTTTTTTTTTTTTTTTTTTTGATAATGTTATGTTAAAATAATTTCAGGATTTAGAGATTGATTTATAAAAAGAAATTCATGTAGCTTATTACTTAAAATTAATTTGATTTTTAAGACAATTTGTTTGGTTAGAAGTATGTTTCCTACCACTCACTGAGAGCTATTTAAAGGAAGGCTATTTTATGTTTTGCATTTCTTTTATATTGCATTACATACTTATAAAAAAAGAACTTGTATATACTAAAACATACTGAAGAAATAACGAATTAAAAACACTTTGTATTAAAAAAATTAAAGAATTTATATATATTACTTGTTTTGAATTTTAAAAAACAGGGATACATAATTGCTGATGATGCCTGGACCAAATCAGACACTACCGTGGACCCATATGACTGTTCAGGCAATCTGTTCCATACTATCCACATAGAGATTTATTGATGAAAACAGTACCCCTATTTCTTGTAGAGCTGCAATAGCTGGACAGTCAAAAATATGAGCAGTTAACTCTGTGCCTGAACAGTTATCACAATTCCTATAAGTTCTACCATCCCATCAATCTTCATTCCTCTGTAATGACCTTTTCTTAGTCTAGCAATGGTCTTTGTTAAAAAGCGCGCGCGCGCGCGGTCTCTACTTATATTACAAAGAGTTGATGTTTTACAGGGGGGGGGAATTGACTTTTCTCAATTTGAAATTTGCATCTAATAAGGCAACATTGACAAAGTTGTCATTATTAAGATTTCTAGCCTCTTTGGCCAGTTTATCTGTGTGCCGCGTTGCGTGGTTAGGCATTCTTCACTACAACACGGTTGATTTAAATAACAATAAACATTTATTAACTTTAAAGATTAAATGAGCAATTAAGAGGTAAGCTTCCAAAAACTACAACACATGGTGAATCAGGCACGCTACAAGAATAACAGATCAATTCAGTTCAGTTTTGGAGTCGTTATGTTGAGCTGTTAGGTCGCTGCATACTCCCCTTCCAGTGTCAACGATACCTAGTTGGAAGATGAACTTTGCGACCAGAACGTGTAGATGGCTGGGTAGGCGTTGAAGCTATTGGATCAGATTCCACAGTAGCAGGTGTTGAAGCTGTTGCATTAGGTTCCACAGTAGCAGGTGTTTCATTCTTGGTTTGAGGTAGTTGCAAGTCCTCAGTGTTAAGAAAGAAGGCAGGTTTGCATCTATCAATAGATACAGATATCCGTTTACCGTTGATGTCAAGGGAAAACACTTTATCCTTCCTTTGTAAGACTTTGAAAGGGCCATCATAGGGTTGTTGAAGTGGACGACGTAACATGTCTTGACGAAGAAAAACATGTGTTGCTTCCAACAGTCCTGGATGGATAAAAACTGGACATTTGCCATGGTGTTTTGGTGGTTTAGGGTGAAGTGATTGCATGTGAGACTTAAGTTTCGAAACAAAATTCACAACATCATCGTCTGGCTTGGAAGAGTCAAACATCTCCCCTGGCAGTCGAATAGTGGTCCCAAAAACTAATTCAGCTGGGGTACACAGAATATCTTCTTTAAGAAAAGCTCGTAGACCTAGTAAGATGATAGGGAGTACTTCTGTCCAACGCTCAGTAGCATGGCATTTGATTGCACTTTTCAATGGGCGGTGCAATTCTTCGATCATCCCATTAGCTTGAGGGTGGTATCCAGTTGTACGACACTTCTGAACACCAAGTAGTTTGCTAAGAGCTTTGAGGAGCGAGGACTCAAACTGCCTGCCCCTGTCGGTTGTGAGAATTGCAGGAGTTCCAAAGCGAGACACCCAAGAGGAAAAGGCCTCAGCCACAGTCTCAGCAGTTATGTCTTTGAGAGGTTGGGCCTCTGGCCATTTCGAAAAACGGTCAATCATTGTCAGGCAATAGGTGTGGCCATTTGATGGAGGTAGAGGTCCAATGAGATCCAGATGAACATGATCAAAACGTTGGGAAGGTTCTTGAAATGATGAAAGAGGTGATCTAGTATGACGATGAATTTTGGATTTTTGGCAAGCTAGGCAGTGTCTTGCCCACTTAGCTACATCTGATGAGATTGATGGCCAAACAAAACGCTGCTTCATCAAATGCACTGATCGACGTATGCCAGGATGGGATAAATTAAGCATAGCAGAGAAAACATCTTGGCGATGCTGTTTTGGGATGTAGGGTCTGGCTGTGCCCGTTGATAGATCACACATAATTTCAGTAGACGAATTGGGAAAAGTTACCTTTTTGAGTTCCAAGGAAGTTCCAGATGCTATTAGGGTGTGAAGCTCCTGATCAGTCTGTTGTGTCTCAGCAATACAGTCATAGTCAATTTGACTTGGGAAGGTGATTGCAGAAACACGAGAGAGAACATCAGCAGCAATATTGTCAGATCCTGGAATGTGTACAATATTTGTGGTGAACTGAGAGATGAAATCCAGCTGACGGATCTGCCGTGGAGAACACTTGTCACTTTTTTGCCTAAAAGCATAAGTGAGGGGCTTGTGGTCAGTAAACACTGTGAAATCTCTAGCTTCCAGCATATACCGAAAGTGTCGGATAGCCGAGTAGATAGCAAGGAGTTCACGGTCGTAGGCACTGTAAGACTTTTCAGATGAAGTAAGTTTTCTGGAAAAGAAAGCCAATGGCTGTAGCTCAGAGTCCACAACTTGGTGAAGTGCACCTCCTATGGCATAATCAGAGGCGTCCACATGAAGAGCAAGCGGGACAGAAGGTGAAGGATGAGCAAGAAGTGCAGCATCAGCAAGAGCTTGTTTACACCTCTGAAATGCTGTAATTGCCTCAGAAGACAAGTTTAAAGGCTTTGAGTCCTTCTTGCCTTTAGAACCTTTTAAAAATTCACTTAAAAGATACTGTTGTTCAGCTGCTTTGGGCAAGAAACGTCTATAAAAATTTAACAGTCCTAAAATTTTCTCAGAGAGCCAACAGTCTCTGGTTGTTTGTAATCAAGAACTGCTTGAACTTTGTCAGGCAATGGCTTAATGCCATCAGGAGTGATAAGGTGGCCAAGGAAAATGAGTTCAGTCACACCAAATACACATTTAGAGATATTTAGTTTTAAACCATATGAGCTCAGTCTTTGGAATATAGTTCTTAAGTGAGAACGATGCTCCTCAGCATTTTCTGAGTAACACAAAATATCATCCAAGTAAACAAAACAAAAAGGAAGTCCTCTTAGTACTTCATGCATGAATCGCATAAAGGTTTGTGGTGCATTCACAAGGCCAAAACACAAATGGGTATATTCGTAAAGACCCCATGGAGTTGTTACAGCTGTCTTAGGAATATCACACTCAGCTATAGGGATTTGGTGGAATGCCTTAAAAATGTCTATTTTGGAAAATATCCTCTTGCCATGTAGTGCATGAGCAGAGTCATTCAAATAAGGCATGGGGTAGCTGTCAAACTCAGTAACAGAATTCAGCTGCCTGTAATCCCCAACAGGTCTAACTGTAGAGTCAGATTTGGGCACAACATGAAGAGGAGAACTCCAGGGACTTTTGGAAGGTCTAATAATGCCTTGAGCAAGAAGAAATTCAAATTCTACCTTCACTGCATCATACAGTTTAGGTGTAGCCTTCTAGGCCTGGCAGTGACTGGTGGGCCAGTAGTAATAATATGGTGGACTGTGCCATGTGATGCTGATTTGGAAATTAAAGAAGGGTTGCTGAGGTCTGGATATTCCGATAAGATGTTTTTAAAACAAATGTTTGCATCTACAGTGAGGATTGAGGGCTGTACAATATTTGAAAAAACACAAGAAGTGAAAAGAGAAGTTTCCACATCCACCAACCTTTTTTTTCTTAAGGTCGATTAAAAGGTTGAAGTGCTTTAGAAAATCAGCACCAATTATAGGAGATGATACATCAGCAATTATGAAAGTCCAGATAAAAGGTCGCCTCAGACCCAGGTTCAGTTCTTTACGGACCATACCATAGGCTGGAATTTTGGTATTATTAGCAGCAAATAAGGAGAAGTTAGACTGAGGTGATTTATTCATAGTTGGAGAAGGTGGGATGACACAGATTTCACTTCCAGAGTCTGAGGAATTTCTGGCCAGACTTGCGGTCTAATAAAAATAACCGGCTGGTATGTTGCGAGGGCTCTGCCATTCCAGCTATGACAGAGCTTACTTGTTTTTTTTGCGCAAATGCACAAGGTGAAACACACTTGCGGGCCTGCTCTTTATAACGGCGATGATAGTAGCAGATGCCACTTCCTCTATTGACACTCCTAGAGCGTGAATGTGATCTCCGGCGATCAGAACTATATCGTTGGTGGCGAGAGGAATTGCGCTCTCTTGTCAGTTCAGCAACTTGTAGAGACAGCTCTTGGATCTGCCTGGCGAGAGAGTCCATGGTTGGCTGAGCACTGCATGAAGATGACTGGGATGGTGGAGGAACAGTTATGGCAGCACAGATAGTCGAGGACGCACCAACAACCTTATCAACAATGATAGCCAGTTTATACAAAGGCTCTGAGGATGCAGACAAAACAGTCTGGATATGTGGTGGCATTCTTTGAAGCCACAAACTTTGCAGAAAGTCATCCTGGAGTTGGCCATTAGACAGTTCTTTCATTTTTCGCAACAGGTGGCTGGGCTTCTCATCTCCTAGCTGAAGGTCAGTAAGCAGTTTCTTAATTTTTTGAGTATCCGAGTCGCTGAATTGGGTGATGAGCCGCTGCGAGAGAGTGTGATATTTGTCACTGTTCGGAGGGCTTAACACAATGTCCGACACGTAGGAGAGAGTTTCAGCATCCAGGTTCGCAACCAAAGCAGAATACTTAGTATCATCACTGGAGATACCACTGAATGTGAATGCATGGTCGCATTGCGCAATCCATAGATGAACGTTGGATTTCCAAAACGGCGGCAGCCGCAACGCAATACGAGCAACTTCAACGGTTTCACTAGTCATATTGTTGAATATGCAGGAAGCGAAACAAATCTCCGAGCAGATGCTTCAAGTGGCCTTGAGGAGAAGGAGAAAAAAAAATCTTTCGCTACGAAATGATCATCCGTAGCAGAAGAATTTGTATTGCATTCGCCAGTAGAACAGAATAGCTTACGTGTTTTTAAGTCCAAAAGGGGTCACCACTGCCGCGTTGCGTGGTTAGGCATTCTTCACTACAACACGGTTGAATTAAATAACAATAAACATTTATTAACTTTAAAGATTAAATGAGCAATTAAGAGGTAAGCTTCCAAAAACTACAACACATGGTGAATCAGGCACGCTACAAGAATAACAGATCAATTCAGTTCAGTTTTGGAGTCGTTATGTTGAGCTGTAAGGTCGCTGTGCATGTGTTTTCATTGCCTGTAATGTCAACATAAGCAAGCAACCACTGGAGAAAGCACACTTTTTAAACTTATGTTATCTTAACAGATGAGAGCAAATATCTTCAGTAATTCATGAACCTCCATTTAGAACAGCCTGGAGGGTTGTTTTTGAGTCACAAAAAATGACGAGACCTTTACCCTGTTCTAGAATAGGGAGTCTCATACAAATCAAAAGCCTTATAGGATGCATAGTTGGAAGATGCAAAGCTATACAAATGTATCTTGTTTACATATGCTTTAGTAGAATGCAAATAGCAAAGTCCATTTGTTTTTGGGGTTTTTTTTTGTCAAATTTGCATATGGTCACGAACTTCAGTCAATCGTATGTCATCTGGAACAGTGTTCTAACTACTCCGGAAATTTACAGGTTTGTACTTGGTACTTACAGCTTTAAAATCCAGATGTTATGCTAGCAGCTCCAATTATAGGTGGGAAAAGAGCTTCCTGTGGCCATTTAAAAGCTAATTAAGTTGGTGATAAGTATACTAACCATGGTTAAACTTCCACATTTACACCTATGTATACATTTTTACACTTAAGGAGATTTAATAAGCCCAATTTAGTGAGCCCAGAGCTATGCTGCAATAGACAACTGAAACAAAGCTGATAAAGAGTTTATAACCTTGGCCTTAATGTGGTCTACTAGTGTTCAATTGAATAGTACATTTAATAAAAAAAATGAATGCAAGTTAAGTATGTAAAAATATAAAATGGTACGTAACTTCAACTTTTTCATTTTAGACAACCTTTAAACCTTAATAGTATATATGCTATACAGTAAAAAGGGTTAAAGGAATTTTAAAGAGATAAAAATATTCTTACATATTAATCACATGCAAGCAATTTTTGGTCAAAAATAAACTGCAGAGATAAATTGACAATGATTTTACAAGTTATGTCAATGTAACCCAGTGAAAACAATTTTTGTTGAAAATTGACACATACACTGTTCACCAACGGCCTAGGGTTAACATGTAAATGCCTGTTAGAGAAAACTATAAATTTCATAAGCAATTAGCCTATCCCTTTTAACATATCAGAAGGTAGTCACCCAGCAAACACATTTGATTATAAATTCACACACAAAAAAAAAAAAAAAAAAAACACACACACACACACAAACATTCCTTTCTAAGTAATTCAATACAATGCAAGTAAGAAAAAATTCTTTTCATACTAAACTTATAAGAAAAATTAGAAATAAAAATGTACCACTTTAATATTTATATTTTCTTAATAACTAGTAGAAAATAAAAAATTTAACAAAATATTATATAACATATATTTTTAGCTTGATAATCATAAATTCCACTTTACAAATAAAATAATTATGTAATTTTAAAGAGAAAAAATTATAAAAATTACACAACTGCATATGTTTTGCTTTAATTTTTTTTCTTTATAATATACATTATTTAAAAACAGATTTTTTTTCATCAATAATCTTTTAATTTATAAAATTTTTGTAACAATAATTTTTACAATTTTGTACATTTTATAATTTTAACACAAATACATAATTTTTTATACTTTTGTTCAACTATTTCCCTTATGTTTAATCACTCATTAATGTCATTCTTTCTTGTATTATACATGCTCACTTACCGAAATTCTAAAAGAATTTCAATTATTTCTACTAGTCTCTCATCACATGTAAACACCAATCTGTCTTGAGCCTAAAGAGACAAATTTAAATGTATTGCTTAAAACAATTATAAATATTATATATAACATAAAATATTCTTTATAGAGGCTGAACTTCATTATTGAAGTTTACATTTCACATACCTGATTTTTCACCAGGAAAATTATCTTAAAATTCACATTTCATAAAATTTGACTTAAAAAGTTACTGGGTTAAAGATGTTTTAAAATGAATTCTTCAATCATACATGAGTGTCATAACAATTAATAAAAAAACTCTACTTTACACATTCCCAAGTGTTTTTTGCATGCTGTAATAAACTGAAATAATACCATGAAAAATATGATGTAGCTACCTATCTGATATACTGGTCAGTGAGGCTGACTTCTGTGCCATAGGGCCTGGGTTCGAATCCCAGAGAAGGCATGAATGTTAGTAAATGTAAAGCGCTTGTGCAGCAAGGAGGTACTCTAAATAGCCGTTGAGTCAGTCACAAGTCCTCTTGTGAGGTTGAAGGAAGGGAAAGAGAGCTGGGAGGCCCTGACCCCCTTCAAAGTGTTCAGCCTTAAAATTGGAATGGAATTCAGCCAAATCCCACTGTCACCTGTATGGTGCTCAAAGCTACGACTCCTGACAGACATACATCTACCCCTTTGCTTGCATGAATTTCATGGGCCTCAATCTCACACCGCTAGACATGTGGCATTAGCAATAACAACAAAATATGATATATAAAATACAGTAATAAAAAAGCTAATTATACATGAAATGTTATTTTTTTTTTTTTGAAAATCTGGATTTCACTAATAACAGAACCTTTAAGTATATTATCTTATGCAATTCATTCATATTGTTCCAGAAATATTCAAGATTAAAACTTATTGTGACTTGCATACCAGTTTATAAATTTAACGATTATTCAGCTTTTCATGTTTTTTAAAACTTTGAAACAATATACGAGTTACTTATCATTTATAATGTTAAGTTATATACATATATGTATGTATATATAGTATCCAGATCGCTTTTCCCGAAAATCCATGGAATGAATTCGAAGACTTGAATGAAATTCGAAACATAAGCTATTTAAACCATTTTCTACCTCTACAGGGAAAAAATCTATTAGA
Source organism: Trichonephila clavipes (assembly GCA_019973935.1). Taxonomy (NCBI): domain Eukaryota; kingdom Metazoa; phylum Arthropoda; class Arachnida; order Araneae; family Nephilidae; genus Trichonephila; species Trichonephila clavipes. The sequence continues at coordinate 347,518 of BMAU01010900.1, forward strand.
ATTTTTTTTTAGAATACGACTAACAATGTTTAATTATTAACAACAAATACTTTAATTTCCCCTAATCAATTAACATCGATACCAACAGTGCTGCTGATGTGAGAACTGCAAAATTTATTAAAAGCATCCATACTTTTACTGAATGTGACAATTCCTTTATTGCTATGCAATTGACTATTTCTAATCATTTTTGCTACAGAAATTATGATACTTAAAAACTAAAAAAGGGAGGAGGGAATAACTGGTATTGGAAATCAGTTTCCTTGTAAGGAAATACTAATCCATTTGGAAATTTTTAGTTTGTAAGATTACAGTATCTTTGTGATACTGTACAACACATAATTTTTCATAAAGTTAAGAAAATTGATAGTATAGCATAGTGTAAAGATACCTGTTATGCGAGGTATATCTGTACTGATAGAATAGGAAAAAAAACTACCTTGATGCCAACAAAACATGAAGAAACTCAAAACAGATTATACATAAGAATATCATAATATATCTCTTGACTCTAAAATTTACTAGTTTATGAAGAAAATAAACCAAGATTCATTTAAATCTTATGAAAAATTAATATGTTGAATTTTAATAACATACATACATATATATATATGCTTATGAACTTTAAAGTATTTTAAATGTCAAAATATTTCAAATTCACACACACACACAAGGAAACCGCTCACAAGAATAATAAATTCCCACTAAAAATAGCTTAGAACGTAAACAAAATCGCTCTTTTTATTATTATTAAAATACACTGATAGACATACAAAGTGCTGCAATAGAATTTTTTACCAAGCGTCTTAATTTGTCGAAATATGTATGATAATGTGGGCAGGAGCAAAAATCAGTCCTGACAAGCTTTTAACCGAGATTATGTTATATTTATGGAATAATTGCCTCCCAGATTGGTTGCAAGTGAAGCTTTGTTGTTGTTTATAATGCCACCTGTCTGACATAGTCAGATTGAAGCCTACGAAATTCATCGAGGCAAGGGGCTAGATGCACGTCTTTCGTTGGCCTTAGCCTTGAGCACCATGCAAGTGACAGTACGATTTATCTCTGAGAAATTCCCAAAGGGTCGATAAATGGCGACAACACTGATCTCCACCTCCACAATTTAGGCATGGAACTGAAGGGGAAGGAAATATTCTTCAGTCCCCTGCACTCGTGATTTCAGCCCATAAGACTTTCAGACCCCCTGATTTAACGAGCACGTATTCCATGTGTACTCAGAGGGTATTTGGTGACACGGGCATCAAACCCAGGCCATCCGGTCTGGAGTCCAATGCTCTAGCCACTAGGCTACCCACGGCTAGTGAAGTAGAGTGCATTATAATACAATTACTATTTACCAGCCCTTTTTTAAACTTGTCTTGTGTTAGGGGAGTAGAATTAAGAAATATTCAGTTTTTCTCAAGAAATGTTTAAATAGCTTCTACACAGCATGTTTCTTTTTAAACGAGGCTTTTTCATGTATTTTCAACCTACTTCAAAAAAAGAAGAGGTCAACCATTCAATCTTTTTTTTTACGTATGTACGGCGATTACTTCGGCGTATCTCAACCAAAAATTTTTCACACTCCACAACTACTGAGGACGGGCTAAACGGCTTGACAACAATAGCCATTGAACATGAACTGACTGAAGAAATTAATGTTAAAGAAATTATAAAAAAAATTCTCAAAATTAAAAGTGAGAAAAAAAACACTTTTAAGTTTAACAATCGGTTTAAATGTATTTTTAATATGTAATTAAGTTTTAATGTTTAGTGGTTCTATAATTAGTTTTAGTATTTTGTAATTGTAGACTAGAAATAAATCTTTTCTTTTTTTCTGTACAACCCTAATTTTAATTTAGTGTCAAAAACATAAATTAATATTTTTTGCTAATCAAAGCTTCAACAAGGGTTTTGGTTATCTCTTAATTTTTGTAAATTAAAGATAGCGGAATTTGTTATAAACGGGCGGCATTTTACTTCTTTGCCAGGGGCGGCGAAACTGCTAGCGCCGGCCCTGCATTTGGTAATTACGCGCCTTATATACCGTCAACCAATTCAAAAGATGTTACCAAATGTTGTCCTTGTTATTGTATTCGAGCAAGCGCAGGATCAACTATTGACTGCCTACTACAGCATTTGGCGAAGAATAAAGACTTTAAAATATATTCTTATTTCTAGACTTCTATTTAATAAAAAAAATAATAAACTTACATTGATCCACCCACTCTTTTTCATGAACTGACGAGCACGTAATATAGACCAAATTTTTTCTTGGAAACTTTTATTTTCATATTTCATAATGCGGTAACGATTATCATGCTCGTTGTATAATATGTTTCTATAAAAATACAAAAACAGTTAAAGAAACCTGAACGTTACATATTTACAACACAAAAATATATATAATCACATAACATATACCATTACAGCAAAACATTTTTTGTGAAAATTAATTCTTCACCTATGAATTTTTAACAAAGTTTCAATTGCAGTTCTTGCAACTTTAGAATCATGCTCCTCAATAAGCTCCTGTAAATATCTTCGCAAAGAATCGTGTTCAACCATTGTTTATTGAGATTGATTTGAAAATGGTTTCTGGACCGACTGAGATAAGAAAACCGTACATTAAATTTTTAACAATAGTCACATGAACGAAGTTTAGTCAACAAAGGTTTCGGTTTGGATTTCGATTAAAGTTGCCAGATACTTTTAAAACAAAGTAACATTGGAGATATGAAAAAGCAGCATATCTATTTTCTCACATCAGCACAAATACAAACGATAATTTAAAACAAAGTTATTCAGTTACGAACTTTTGAAGTCCAGTTCATATAAGTAAGCACTGAAATGTAAGAATAGTCAACATATTTTTAAATTCACTAAAAATACATGTACCTTACTTCCAGAATTATTTGCCGCCAAATTTGGAAAAACTTTAGCATAGTACTTGTAGATACCACCCCTTGTAGCCTTTCTACGAATAGAGGTATAATAAAAGGCCAGAAGTTTCATCTGATGTTAATATTCACTCACTCACTGAAGCAACACGAGGACTATTACAGATGGACCTTGAAAATTTTGAACTATGGTCTAAAATGCTGGAACTGGTTTATCGATTGGGCGTCCAGGAGCCGGAATAAATGGACTTAACCAGATTTTCTGGTTTTAAATTTCGATCCACCATTGCGAAGGGGGCCTATAAATCTTCTGCACTCAGAGCTGGAAATTATCTGAAATTGGTACTGAGGTGGATGGAAAAATCGTTGTGAAATATATCTAGATACACACTTACAGTGCCTTATTGTGGCCGCGAGAGTCTAGTGGTTATGGACATCAAGGCCGGCTCTAGCAGTTTTACCGCCCCGGACAAAAATGGAAAATACCACCCCTCTTCCTAAAGTAATAAATCATTATTAAAAAAAAGTAAATTGTGATCACATATATGTACACACTTATAAAACTTTAATAATTCTTGCGAAATAAATAAAAAAAATTACAAGTACTTTTTTTTTTTTTTTTTTTTTTTACTTTTAATTCTGAAAACTTTTTTTAATGATTTTTGTAAAATCAATTTGTTCATCTAATTCATGTTCGCTAGCCAATATAGCGAAAACATTTAATCTGTCTTGAAGAAGATAGTTGTGGATCCTAAGAAATTGTTTATTGATTTTAATTTTGAAAATTCTTCTCTCCACTAACTACATTTATTAGCAAATAATCAAAATTCTTAATGCTATAGCAAGTTTTGGTGCAAATTCTTAAGTTGAAATAAGTTTTAAAGCTTCAATTGGGCTTTCTTTTTTTGCCTAACAAAGCCGAAACTGGCAATGTTTCATCTACTAGATCAAACACGCATTTGTATCCGTCGATTCTCCATCGATCAATATTGTTTTTAATTTTTTACTTTTTATTTCCTTAACTTTAGGGATATCTTTTAAATTATACGTATTGTATAAAAATGTCAAACATTTGCAGTGAGTACTCATTAGATTAACTATACATTCTAAGGTCTTATATGCTGGATCAATTGTAAAAAAAAATAAAAATAAAAATGCCTAGAGTTTTAATTTAGGATTATTCACCGGGGCATCTTGTGCTTCCTATTTAAAATTAAAATTTCTTCGTCAAACTCTGTGATGTGACTGCATCATCTGTAAGTTAGCAGGGATATAAGTCTCAACAGCCACTTCTCTTGCATCTCAGATATTTCATAGAAAGTGATATCCATTCAAACATCCTTCAAAGAATCTTAAGAACTTTTTGAGTTCCATAGCAGATAATAGACCCTGGACTTTAGTCTGCAATAGCTTACTTAATACACTTATGCCAGTGTTTCTCAAAGTGTGGGGCGCGATGACCCTACAAGGGGGGCGCGAGCGTATCGAAAATTTAAAGATTTTTTTAAAAAAATAACCGGAAAGAGAAGTAAAACAAAATGCTTTCTTCCATAATAAAAAAAACACACACACACACACACACACACAACAACACTGACATAATTTATGTTTATTATCTGGCTTTTTTCCGTCATCAAATAGCTATCTTTGATCCCAAAACCAAATTACAGAAAAAAAAACATTTTGTTTAATGTGCTGTATTTCCTCAAGGAGAGATTTTTTTATTACGTTTTAACATAAAATACTCGTTAAAAAAGAAAAAACGAAACCCAGACCCTGAGAAAAATTCTAAGAAGATAAACAATTCACCACTGTAATTATTATTGAAATACTGTACATTAGTTGTAGAAAAAGAAAAGGAAGTCATGATTCACTTTTCAGCCAGGCTGCATAGTACGTTTGCTAATCATTTGATTGACCTTCAATCTTATGGTATGGTTATTATCAATATTAGTTCCCTCCCATCTTTTATGCGTTTGCTTTTCGCTTAGGGAAATTGTAAATAATCCAGTTTTGCGATATTTGGAAAAGAATTGATTGGTTTAACATTTCTGTAGGATAATTGAAAAGCGTCTGATTTGCGTCCTTTATTATGGTCTTGTACTTTTGAATCATTTTAGTTCAGTTTTATTGGATTTTTTCTCAAATCATCAAAGAATTGAATAGTCTTTGAAAGAAGGTAAGTATACTTTCTATAAATTAAAATATTCACTAGAATTCCGATTTGTATCGTGTACAGTAAAAATAATTCTAAACAAATGATTGGGGTGACTGAGTCCCCCGCACTACCATTAATGTTAGTATCGAGTACGCGCCTGCTCCCGGGTTAAAACATTTTGAAGTCTTCTCGCTTTAAATGTTAAAAAGTAACACAATTATTCTTCATCGGAATTTTATATTCTTTTTCATAATTTAACATTAATTCTAAATGCTAATTGTGTGAGGTTTAAAATTACAGTTCTTTTAAACAGTTATTTACAATTATAGCATTTATCTAAAAAAAAAAAATCATTTTACATTTTTGTATACAATGTCGTGTGTGCACACAGTTTTACTCTCCTTACAGTTCAGCTATTATATCAAGAATAATGTTTTATTTTTTTAAAAAATGAACTCGTGCGAAGAGTCGGTGTTTCAGCCAGTATACGTTTGATGTATCAGTACTGAAGAAGGTATTTTATAAATAATTTCTTATTACTGAATTTGACCGCGGTAGCCGAGTGGAATAGGTATCGGATCGTGGCTTGCCTTGTCACGAGTTCGAGCCCAGTACCACTAAAGACCCGCCGTGTAGGGCAGCGATGCACGTTAAATCTGTCGAGAGTTGAAACGTTTTCCCGTTGGTGTGGTGTGGTAGTTAGGAGAGAGGGGTGCCAGCTCAGGTGTCATCCACGTCACTTGACCATGGTTCAAAATTACGTGGTCCGTCGTCAAAAGCCCTCGTGCAGCTGAACAGTGCGACGTTAATATTCAATCCATCAATCTTATTACTAAATTAAGAACAAGTTTAATAATTATTAGGGACTTCCACGGGCTTGTCTTGTAGAGGAAAGTTTTTCAAAGGAAGGTTTAATATCAGAAATTACACTTAAAGAGTTATTTTTCTATATTTAGCTGAGATCTATATATTTTGTCTTCAAGGCATCCACTGCAGAAAATTTGGTTTGAAAAAGGTAGGATGTTGAAAATGGTAATAGTATACGAAGTGCTTTTGTTTTCAGTACAGATAATTCCTCATCCACCTCTACCTCAAATTCAAAGAGCGATTTATTACAAAATTGCCTTTTAATTTTTCACTGGATATGAAATCTATGAAGATTTCTTCTTCGGAAGTTGAGAGCCCTTCTGGAGTATCTTGAAATAGATCCCTAATCCACTCGTAACTTGCTACCAAGCTGTCCTCATCCAGAAAATACTTTTTAAAATTCTTTGCCAACATAGCTAAATGATTTTACATGTTTTAAAAACAACTTTCACATGTTGTTCTACAGATTTGTAAGTTTTTAATACATATCGAGCTGGGGCTTTTTTTCCATCATTTACTTCAGTAGTGGTAAATCCAAAATTTAAGTATTTTGAGAAGATCGCCTTGATTTAATTTTCGGAACCATGCTCGTTCGTCTGTGTACTTGTTGATTCTTTATTATGGTCGAATGTTTGCTTACGACTTAAAAATGTATGTATGATATTGTTTTAATCTACTGCCGTAAATACTTAATTACCGTGAATTACAATTAACGTGGAAATTAAAAAAAATGTACATTCAAGCTAGATTCGGTAGCTATAGGAGTATCGAGTCGACCAAAACTGACTGGAATTGTACGAGGAAAAGCATTTTTACATGTTTTGCGCAGACGTCCGATAGGTTGCCCAGACTCACGCAAACGTACCCTATAATGCCAGATGTGATGGATATGATAGAGAGCGACATTGACTAGACTATTTTTCTAATGACATTTGTACTTTGAGAAACGAAATAAATCTTTAATTAAATGTATCATTTTGTGATCTGTTCCAATTTAAAAATTAGAGAAAGAAAAATTAACATAATAATAAGTAATATATATTTTAAGTAATTTTCTTAAAATATATATTACTTAAAAGTTATATATACACAAAATTTAATATACTTATCGTATTAATTTGTACGGTTTATAATTAAGATCGTATTGTAACTTTAGCGTCTCTCTCTCAAAGTGCATTTTTATTGCAGTAAATACATTATTGTTGTACAAGGGGGCGAGAAAAAAATTATGATTGAAAATTGGGTCGCCAGTATTGAAAGTTTGAGAAGCACTGCTTTTAATGTATGAGTGGTGCACAGAGTATTTTATGACTAATTAATTAATACTAAATTAAGAACAAGTTTAATAATTATTAGCTACTTCCATGGGCTTGTCTTACAGAGCAAAGTTTTTAAAAGGAGTTTTAAGATAAGAAATTGACCCTCTGAGTTCATTTTCTATATTTAGTTGATATCTATATTTTGTCTAAGCAACCACCGCATTTTGTAATATGTTCCAATTTAAAAATCAGAGAAAGGAAAAATAACTTAGTAATTATCCTATTACTGAAATTTTTTTTGCTTAAAAGTAACATATACAAAATTTAATACTTATGTCATGAATTTGTACGGTTTATAATAAATATTGTTGCTTTATCGTAAAAGTACATTATTATTGCATTCAGTAAATTATTATGTATAAGGGGGGCGCGATAAAAATTGTGATTGAAAAGGGGGGCGCCAGTATTGAAAGTTTGAGAAGCACTGACTTATGCAATTTAAGATTTTATACCAAATAATAATGTAGAACATTAACTTGTATTTTTTAAAAGAGTTTAATAATCCGGAGACCTCATCTTTTATAGAGTAGTCAATTTCAGCACTATTATACAAAAAAAAATAAAGCATCATAAATATCTCTTAGTTGATACCTTAAGGAGCCGTGATTTTTCAAATGCGTACAAACGAATATATTTTTTTAATATTTAGGGTCAATTAGATTATAATACACGCATGAAAATGTCTTAGAATATTATTACAATAAAAAATGATTTAAATGCAATATTTTGGCAAAAAATGAATACAGAATTATCTATTTTCTAAATATTTTCTTCTTTTATGGAAAATGCTTCTGTAATAATAATATTTTGCCTATATATAGCTCAGACGTCTGTACAGAACCTGAACTAGGATTTTTGAAATATACTAATTAGAGGTGGATTTATCCATCATTTAATACATCAGACTGGAGAAATTTTAACAGAATAACACTGATAATTGTTTCAATTGGTGATAACTCTGAAAATAATGTGAATTTGTCAAAAGCCGTCGTTCAGGCCTTTTGGAGAAGTCAGCTATAGGGTGTTTTTTTTGAGAGGTATAGAACTTTAAATTGCTTGATTGATTGATTGATTGATTGAATATTAACGTCGCACTGTTCAGCTACACGAGGGCTTTTGGCGACGGACCACGTAATTTTGAACCATGGTCAAGTGACGTGGACGACACCTGAGCTGGCACCCCCCTCTCCTAACTACCACACCACACCAACGGGAGGACGTTTCAGCTCTCGACAGATTTAACGTGCATCGCTGCCCTACACGGCGGGTCTTTAGTGGTACTGGGCTCGAACCCGTGACAAAGCAAGCCACGGTCCGATACCTATACCACTCGGCTACCGCGGCCACGAACTTTAAATTGCAATAAAACAACGATGTATTATTCGATTGACATGAATTTTTTTTTATTCAAAAGATAATCTTATGGCATTACATTTTAAATATGATTTCTGGCTTAGGACTGCCATGGCTGGCTCGGATGTAGTCCAATCTGGACGTCCAATTTTCGATGACTTTTTCCAACATTTGTGGCCGTATATCGGCAATAACACGGCGAATGTTTTCTTCCAAATGGTCAAGCGTTTGTGGCTTATCCGCATAGACCAATGACTTTACATAGCCCCACAAAAAATAGTCTAGCGGTGTTAAATCACAAGATATTGGAGGCCAATTCACAGGTCCAAAACGTGAAATTAGGCGGTCACCCAACGTGTCTTTCAATAAATCGATTGTGGCACGAGCTGTGTGACATGTTGCGCCGTCTTGTTGGAACCACAGCTCCTGGACATTATGATTGTTCAATTCAGGAATGAAAAAGTTAGTAATCATGGCCCTATACCGATCACCATTGACTGTAACGTTGTGGCCCTCATTGTTTTTGAAGAAGGATTCCACCAGCCCATAAAGCGCACCAAACAGTCAGTTTTTCTGGATGTAACGGTGTTTCTCGACATACACTTGTGGATTAGCTTCACTCAAAATGCGGCAGGTTTGTTTGTTGACGTAGCCATTCAACCAGAAGTGCGCTTCATCGTTAAACAAAATTCGCTTATGAAAATCGACCATTATTTTCGAAATAAAATTGCACAATTTGAAAGCATTGTTCAGGCGTGAGTCTATTCATGATGAATTGCCGAACCAAACTGAGAATAAATCACTTGACAGCTGTTAAATCGGTCGCCATCTTGGAAAGTAATGCCAACTTAAACTTCTATACCTGGAAAAAAAACACTCTGTATATATAAGCAAAATATTGTTATTATAGAAGCATTTTTCATAAAAGGACAATGTTTTGAAAAAAGGTAATTCTAAATTCCTTTTTTGCCAAAATATTGAATTTTCTTATTGTAATAATATTCTGAAAACAATTTTATAAGTGTATTCTAATGTGAGTGATATTAAATATTTTAAAAAATATTCGTTTGTGCGCTTTTGCAAAATCCCGGTTCTGAACGTAGTCGGATTCCTTAAGGGTTTTATAAACTTTATTCGGCTTTCCCAGGTGATTACTCAGTGGATTTAATTAATTTCACTAAGTGGAATTTCCACTTAGTGGATTTAAAAGTATGTGCTTGATTTATTTTGATAATATTGCACATAAAAAAATTGAAGAAAAAAGACATTTTTTGGTTCATTTTAAAAAATTACAGGCTTCTAAGGATGCTTTTGCCATTTCATTAACGATGAAATTTAAAGAGTGGCTACCAGGCACGTGAATTGTGACGTCCCAATTCTAGACTGTACTGCTGATTTTTTACCTCTCATATTGTCTTTGCTATCATAGGCTCTCCCCCACATATCTAGCAAACTTAGACTTAATTTTTTAAACTTCTCAAATACTCAATTTGAAAGTTCTTTTCTAGTCAATATACAATTGGAAGAAAACCTGAAAACTCTTAAATGAATTTCACTGGTAACTTCATCAGGATTAGATTTTTCAGTACATACGTATTGTACCAAAAATGTCACTTGATAAATCTTACTGGCATCACGAGTGCAATCTAAAATTATCGAAAAAATTTAGATAATCGAATATTTTAAAAAGTATTTGACTTAGATAGGAGAAATATATAAAATAGTTTATAGACTGTTTTGCTTTAATGCAAAAATTTGAATTAATCAAAAATGGGTTCATTTGAATTTAAAATCGATATGTTTGAGATTTTTCCAAATCTTATCGTAATTTTAAAACAGAGAATATAAGAAACCCCTATTTTATTTTCGTCGAAATTTACAATGTTAAATATATTTAGAATTGGTAACTACGTGGGGTAAGAAATTCTAATAAAGTAGAATTTTCAAAATTAAAATGATGACGGTGGAATTTAAAATTTAATTTTTTTTCAACAAACCTACATATATATCTGTATATAGCACTCGCAAAAGATAGACTGATTTACTTAAATTTCAACTCTAAAAGATATTTTATTTTTACAACTCCCACAGAAAAAAAATGCTTTCGGCAAATTTTATAACAAAACCCTGAAACTAAAACTAATAAAAATATATTACGGTATATTTAAAATAACCATAAGAAATACGTTATATTTCTCAGTATATTTAGTTAACACAAAAAGTACTATCTCTTAAATAATAGCACATGCAATAATATAATAATAACAAATAATACAACTAAATTTATCTCTCTTTAAATAAAAAAAAGAAGAAAGACTGCAAAATAAAACATCGAGATTACTGACCTAATTCAAACTTTGATTATTTAGAAAGAATTTTTTAAAAAATTTTAAGAAACAATTTTAAAAAGCTTATATATCTTTGAAATCCTAAGATTTAAGAAAGAATATTATTATTTATTTCTCTCCTTTGACCTTATCTTTGAAACTTTTTCAAGGTCCCTTAAATAAAACGTCCCTTAATAAGAGAGGAATATATACGGTCCTTCTTCAAAGAGACTGGTGCCGATATAATTGTGCCTTATTTGGAGGTGTACCTCACTAGAAGTATATTATTTTCAGTCTTTAAAAATGTAAAATAATTCGAAAATAAAGACACGAACGTAAAAGAAGGAATTTCCTATTTCAGCAAAGACACACCCCATTCGACAAAGAGTCTGCTGGTTGTGGGAATCACAAGCGTTTGTTTTAACTGAGTAACTGCATTTAAGACTAAAATAAAACATCTCTTGTGGCTCTCTATCTTCGAAAATCTCCTACTATCCCTGTCGCCTTTTGGCTAGCTGACACTGGACGTCTTACAGGGTCGTCTTATTAAAATTTCATGATTTATCATAAGCTCAGACCTCGAACCCTTCAAGTTGCACCATTAAAAGAAACTAACTTTAAACATACAGAATATAAAGTTAAGGAGTTAGATACATCAAATGAAATACCAAATTCACAATATTTCTGAAAATATGTCAAATTTTTTCATAACAAAAAAAATATATATTTCAACTTTATCCAAATTCCGCCCCTAAAATTTGCCGCCCCTGTGGACATGAACTACTGGGCTGTGTGTCATGAGTTCAAACCCTCGTATTACAAAAGATCTCTGTGTAAAGGGGCTAGTGTTCGTTGAATCTGTTGAGACTCTAAGTCAGCGATACTAAACCTGCGGCCCAACAAGCCTTTCTAATTGGCCCGATCATGGCCCACTGCTACGGCCGCGGTAGCCGAGTGGTATAGGTATCGGACCGTGGCTTGCCTTGTCACGAGTTCGAGCCCAGTACCACTAAAGACCCGCCGTGTAGGGCAGCGATGCACGTTAAATCTGTCGAGAGCTGAAACGTCCTCCCTTTGGTGTGGTAGTTAGGAGAGGGGAAGGGTGCCAGCTCAGGTGTCGTCCACGTCACTTGACCTTGGTTCAAAATTACGTGTTTCTACGCCAAAAGCCCTCGTGTACCTGAATAGTGTGACGTTAATATTTAATCAATCAATCAATCAATCATGGCCCACTGCTTTAAGAAATTCACATCTTTAAGAACATTGTACTCTAAAAATTCGGTGGGAAAAAAAAAATTCTTTGTAAAAAAAATCATATATATCAAATTTGCTTTTTGCTGTCGGTGTCGTATGGGTACGAAGAGATATTCTTTTTCTGTTTGAAACGGTTACGGTTAGCGATAACAGACAACAGTGGAATAGCGACAATTTTATGTTTGGAAATAATTTTTAACTAACTTTCACACCTTGCAAGCAAAAAATATTCGAAGAAAATATATCGTTTCAAGACGATTGAGAGGTTCACTATTTTGTATTGAAAAACAAATATGGATCAGTAATTGTTTGATTTGTCACGAAAGTGCTGAATTTAAAAAATACCAATAAACAGGAATCACATCCAGTGACACTTTTCCTCGAAGATCTCTTTCTTGAATAATCTTTGCAACAGCAACAAAATGTTTTGTAAGTAGTAATATCACAGTGGTAACAAAGACATCCTATGAAGTTTGTTGCATTACCGATGATCATATGAAACCATTTACTGATGCATAAATTGTAAAGTAGTGTTTTGTAAAGGCTCCTAATTTAGTGTTAGTGACAAATATAATAAATAATAATTAAAAAAAGCAAAACAGGGAATATAATATTTTGATCCATTTTCCACATTTTTAATTTTGAATGTTATCTTCGTCTTATATATATATATAAAGCATTTCTCCCCCATTTATCCTCAGGTATGTCCCGCGTGAAATAACTAACACATGTATGCGACCCGCGTGAAATAGCTGACATATGTATGTAGCCCATCAGAAAAAAAGTTGAGCACCCCTGCTGTAAGTCATTATGCTGGCATTGTGAGGTAATTGAGAAAGGGGGTGTGAGCTCAGGTTTCGTCTTCGTCTTTTAACCGTGGTTCATTCTTACGAAGTCTGTTGACAATAGCTCTCGTTTTGTTTTATAGTGCACGGCTTTAAAATTACTCTCTCTCTCACACACTCACTTAAGAATAATTTGAAATCATCCGAACAAATTTGGATTTAGGAGACGACTTCATTTTTTTTTACAAGAAACTGACACTAAGCATATTGCTCTCAACGTATGCCTCTGGTGTCTTTATAATTGTTCCCAAATATTGATTCCTCCTAAAATAAGCAAGATTTAACCTCAATAAAACATATTTGGTGAGAATTTTAATTTAAAGTAAGAAAGCGTGACATATAAAAACAAAATGTGAAGTAAAAGCAATGATCACAAAAGAACGGAGGAACATCAGTTCGGAAGTTACAAAAAAACTGATGAAATCAATTCCAAGATGTTTGAAAGACGTTATGGATGCTAAAAGATGTGTAATACTAAGTACTAAATTAAGAAAGAAATACAATATTTAAAGCTAAGTTGAGATTTTTTTTAAGTGGACGAAGACTTAGTAGCGAAAAATTTGTGTGTGTAGTAGTTTTTATTATAAATATTACTTTTTATTAATTTTTAAAAATATCTTCCTGTAATAGCTACAAGTATATCATGGTTTAAAAATTGATTATGTTATTTAAATAAAAACAAACTGTAGATGTTTTTAAAAAATTTTTAATTCCGATATATTAATTTTTATTAATCGAAAACATTAAATTTTATACAAAACTGTAAGTGTAATAACACTTTTGACTGCCACTGAATATATTCAAGGATATATTCCCTTGGCAGTTAAAATTATTCATTGCAAAAGTTTGTATAGAGCTTTTATGTAAATTATTTTCGAAATAACTGAAATACTTGTACCCTCTTTGAAATATTTTTAAGAAGTATAGTTTTTTTAAATAAATCTTAGCTAACAGTTTATAATATTATTAAGAGCATTTCATGTTTTATTTTAAAAGTACAGGTATTTCTAACACTTCTATTTAAGAAAATAGATATATTAACAGTATAATAAAATATGAATTAAATATTTTAATGATTGTTAGAACAAAATGTAAATCAGAAAATATGTAAGAGGTTCAAGTTCTTATAATAGTGAAGCTACTTATTAGAAAATGTTAAATAATATCATCCCCTATACTTGAGCACTTTTTATTGTTGTGCACTTGATAAAAATGAAAAAATCTAGAATTTTAAAGTACTTTTTTTAGAAACTATTTTTTGCATGAGTTACCTTAACCTATAGTAGATGAGCAGTTTCTGAGACGAAACGGCCTCAGGATGAGAGTTTAGGAGATGCTGCTATTGTCAGTGGTTGAGATAATCAAGTGCCGTGAAACACTGGCTGCAAGATAATGCACTGTTCATCTGCTGAAGTGTAGGGATCTTCGAAAGAAAGAAGAAAAAAGTAAGAAAGAAAGTAAAAAAGAAAAAGTGTGGTGCGCACACACACACACAAGAGAATTTAGTCAAGAGATTGACTTCTATAAGTTTGACAGAATATATGGTATTCAGATATTACTCATCTTCCCGTTGGTGTGGTGTGGTAGTTAGGAGAGGGGGGTGCCAACTCAGGTGTCGTTCACTTCACTTGACCATGGTTCAAAATTACGTGGTCCGTCGCCAAAAACCCTCGTGTAGCTAAACAGTGCGACGTTAATATTCAATCAATCAATCAATCAGATACTACTCAAGAGACAACTGAACTTCTTGGTTGATTTTTGAACCATGGTAGTTCTTTAAGAATCCATTCTTTACGGTTGAAATCAAGATTGGCCGTCCGACAAAGGTTAATTTCAGCTCTAGAATGAATTATACTTATAATTTTGTGAATGCTTTCGATTTAGTAAATTATCGGACTTTCTTAAAACGTATCTTCCTGTAATATTGTTGAAAGATATTTCGACAAAACAGGATGCGCTATTTTTCTTAGTTATATAATTTACAGATGAATTTTTTAATCTTTTATGCTGGTAGCATGTTTACTTGTGTCTATATTTGCAAGCTTCCGATAATGGTTGAGTAGTTCGGAGAAGTATGTGAGAATCCACGGACGACTTTGAGGAAGATTTGTGTAGCTGCGTTATGTGTCTGAATGAATGAATAAAGGAATTTATGAATAAAAGTTGATCATTTGTCAAACATATCTCATTAAATAACATTATTAAGAAAGTTATATTAATGTTGGCTTTGATATCTTTATGAGTCATTTTCTCGATGCACCTATCAGTGTACCTAATCTTATTCTGAGCTGGGCAAGGTCGACTCTGTTGCAATATACTTTGCAATAGGAATTAAAGATTTATTAAGTAAAAAGATCCTAAGCACGAAGCACATAACAAGCGTTACAGTAGAATGGTAAACATTAAAGGTGTTGCCAGATGTATAACTAGCAATACAACAAAACGATTACGATTAATTTGATTATTACAATAGATTCACCCTTTCATCTCTTCAGTGAGTTGGTAAATGAGCACAAAACTTGCTTGGGAACACTAAACACTGGGGAGGGGGAGTTCGCGTCAGAGGCTGTACATCTGACCAGAACATCTGCTCATGCACTTCAGTGCCCAAGATCATGAAAACTTAGATGGACACAGTAGACCTCAACCCTCAGTTTAGTTGCGTCACTGAGTTTAGTTTATAATATCACTTACTGATGATACCTAAATATTTCCACGAAGAATTCCACTGTTTATAAAAATATAAGTATATGATAAAAAAAACATGATAAAAAATGACCCAAAAATAAATCAGTACAAAAAAAAATTAAGTAGTATTTGAATTATATTGCTGTAATACACAGTTGTGGACATCATACGCAGTGTAATTCTAACTGAACAAAAATCTATATATTAGAATTAAGAACAACATTTTAAAATAAAACATTCTTAAGTGAAAGTAAATTTAAAAATGTGGAGTTAACACAGGCAAGTTATCATAAATGTGAATCATTCACTATTGTTATTAATTTCGAATATTTCCTATAAAGCCTATTTAATGTACAAAGAGTGGATAAATATAAATTTAAATGCAAAAGGTATATAACTCCCCCCTAAAATATTACTTAAGTTGCTAATCCGTAGTAGTTTATTCTGTCTAGAAGTTAAGAGACACAGTTTAAAAACTGCAAAAAGTGCATAAAATGAAATGGAATACGCACGTATATCTAGAAACTGTAGACAGAAAGCTCTGAATATCTATTTACTGAAAGTAAAATGTACTGAACGGAAAGCAAAATTTCGTGTTACGATTTATAGAACAAACTTTCATTTAAATTTATAAAGTATTTTACTTTCACTGAGACTCGATTTTAGTTGAATGTTTGAGCCCTCTTGCTATGCTTATTGCTAATTAGTTAAGTTTTTTTAAACACTTAAAGAATATTGTTTCCGAATCGTTTGGCGAAATCGAAAGATGAACTATCTCTCTTCTTGTAAAAATAAGACTTTTATCAGATTGATAAAATTAAAAGGAAACATTTAAATATATATATATTTCCTAACATATATTGATGGTAAGAAACACGTTCAGTTTTCCTCAGATTTAAATAATTCAATAACGAAGTAAACTAAAATATAAGTCATAAAATATTTAAAAAATATAAATGTCTGAGGATAAATTGTATGTCAATTGAAAAAAAGTAATAAAACTAAAATGTAGTCAATATTAATCATACGTATGCGAGATGGTATCATATCTTTTGTTTTTAATAAAGATTGAATAATCATAATAATCATCAGATTTTAATGCAAAATAAATATTTAAAATAAATAATAAAACTAAAATAATACATGGAATAACGATACCATTTCTAAAATATGTAATCCTTAGTTCTGCGAAATACATTTAATACAAATTGAAGTTTTAACATAAAATTATATGTAATACACACATTTGCATTACATGAAGATTCATCAATCTTCTATAGCTATAACATTACAAGTAGAGTTGTTTGGCGTTTTATATTTCTTTTTTTGTATAGTTTTATCTTCAAGTAAAATAATTATCTTTCGTTTTATTTTTACAACTTCAAAATACCGATGGGTAATTATAGAACAAGTTTCTAATTTCCGTTTTGCCATCATTGAATGAATATTCTTATTTCCTTTTTTATCTCACAATAATTAATTATTTACTTCCGTTTTGCCATCACAGCTGTGAGTTATCTCTTTCCGTTTCGTCATATCTGTATTTAATATGCTTTTTTTCTCTATTTGCCAGAGCTGCAATACATTTATTTTTTCCAGCAAGTCATAGCAGTAATATATATGATTTAGATTTCTCTCTCTCTGTCTTATTCAAGGCATCATTTTATATCGTTTTCTCTTAAATTCTTAAAAGTTAGATCACGTATACAGAATTAATTTTTGTTAAAGATGTTTGCTTAAAGTTAGAAAAATTCACCAGAATTTTTATTTGTTAATTTTGCCAATTATTTTTCCATAAGGTAATATTTTTCCTACTTTTTTTTCTTTCTGTTCTACTTTTTATTATTTTATCTCTCTCTCCTGCTAATTCTACTTCTGCAATTAAATACCGCGTTTTCAGACGCATTTTCATACCAGAAAGAAAACTCGCTAAAAATGCAAACAGTTTAAAGATCAGCTATCCCATCCATTAGTGTACGAGAGTTAGAAGGAAGATTAGCCCATAATCAAAACAAACACAATTTATTAACACACACACAATTCTCAACAATCTAACAAATTTAAACAACCCAAGTTAGGAAATGCACCTTAGATAAATATGAGAGAAAAAGTGAGGTAGACGAAAGCCGACACTAATTCAATTTAAATATCAAATTGACCAAATCGTCAATCTTAAATATTAAGCAAATGATCTACGAAGCGCCCTCGACTAGCTTTACGTTAATCGCTAACTGCTATCCTTTTGCTTCTAAACTCTCTCCTTTGACACTGAAAGTCAGGTCTTGACTTGTAAAATTCGCTTCTTCTTCTTCGGGAGAAAGTTTTCAATTGAATATTTTTTTTTAAAAAAAAGAGTTTTTTCCCTCAAAAGGATTAGTAGGGGGTACGCGAATAGACCCGTTACAATCCCAATGTCTAAGAATACAAAAACCCATCATAATGTTATATTTTTTAATTGAAGTGCCCAATTTATTTGGAAAATTTCGAATTGCTTCATTTGTCTGAAATACATAACTAATTTTTTTTCTCTCTGTGATTTCTAAATGCTTGAACATTGACATAATTTTGCTTTTTTAACCCTTTATTTTAAACTTTCCTGCACTTTATTTCCTTTATGTGATTGCATTTTTTTAGTCTAAGGCAATCGTCTTGAAATCCCTGGCTGGGCAAGGTCGGCTCAGCCTTTTATCCCTTCAGTGGGTAAATAAGTACCAAGCTTGCTTGGGAACTGAACACTGGGGTTTTCGCGTCAGACTGACTACTTGACCGAAACATCTGCTCATGCACCCCAGCGTCTAAGGCCACGTAAACTGAAATATGCACTGTAGGACAGAGGTGTCCAACATGCGGCCCGCCAGTACGGAAGTTGCGGCCCACCGACTTTTTAAAAAGATTATTAAGCATCAGGTTTTTAAATTTTTTTCATTTTTAAATTTATTTAAGGGGAAATTTATATTGTATATATATATAAATCTACAATGTATTTGCCTGCTAACTGTTTTTGTTTTAAAATAAATCCTTTTTGATAATAGAAACGTCCTTTAGATTAAAATAGATTTCTATTTTATCAAACAGTTACGTTTCATTTTACTATAATAAGTTACTTTTCAAATAAATTCCGATTTGCATTATGCATATCCTTTACTATTGTTACATCGTCGATTGTTGTGAATCCCCATCTTTCGATTCACGATAAGTTTTATAGTTTCACCAGCTGTTAAGGGACAAGTACGACGTCTTCGATTGTTGTGAACTCCCACCCATAGATTGCCCTGAATTTTTAAGATCCACCAGCTGTAAAATGACCAGTGAACGTGGCCATGGGGCCATTGTTTATTGTCTGAACTCGGGGAGTGACGACAGCCAGACGGGTCGCCATAATGGTAAAGGAGAGCCGGTGCCCCATTGACAATAGGCGAAGCCTGTTTTAAAAGAATCATGTCGTCTTTTCTGGTGTTGAGAGAAGGGGATACTAGAAACAGGTGGCGTGATGGACAAGTGTGTCCAGATGTTGAACAAGGAATTGTGGCGTCTTGGGCCAGACGGCTCGGGTGTGTTTTGGCGTGTTATGCGCAAATAGGGCGAGGGAGGCCAAGAGACTTTTGTGACCTGCCAATAAGAAGGGATGAGGAGCGTGTTGTAAACACACCCCTGGTGTTTAAAAGGGTTCTTTTTCAGGAGACGAAGAAAAACAGAAAAAAGAGACGAGGTAGAGAGGAGCCCGGCCTTGGATGAAGAAAAGGGTTTAGTCCGAGATCGGAGTGGAAAGACGATGAGCGCCGGTGGCGTTGAAAATAGAATATAGACTGACTGCACCGGCTTGGCATATGAACTGAATTCTATTGCTTCATTAACAAATTGTTTAGCAAATAAACAATGCTTTTATTTGTATATTGGGCTGTAACAATTTATTGATGGTTAGCTATACACGACGTTACACTATGGATGATACATGACTCTCTGTGTGACTTTCATTTCTCCTTCTCCTTTTCTGTTTGGAGAGCCCAAAAAACAAGAGGCAGTCAGAGATGTTTTTTAAAGTTTAAAAAAATTATTCAGGATGGTTAAGATAAAAGGCAACGTATACTTAATCGTTTAAGAATGACAGCACAATCAAATTTCAATAATAAGTAATGAAAGATCTATTCAAAAAGAACTCCGTAATTTTAAAGAAAATGGTAACTGTAATATTTTAAACATTATCTGATCATTTTATTATATTATTATATAAACATTATTATATTATCTATTTGTCTGTATACATGAAAAATAATGAAAACAATAATAATAATTCATTTTGTTTTAAATTTTCTCTCCAATAAATGTTTTTTTGTTTCCAAATCTTATATAAATGTACATATTTTTATGTGCGGCCCGTGAGATTATAATGTTTTCTGAAGTGGTCCGCCAGATCATTTGGGTTGGACACCCCTGCTGTAGGCGTTGGTCCTCGTGCGCTGTTGCGCCACTGAGAGAGAGGGAGACGTCTTCAAACTTTTTCGACTCACGGAGCCCTTAGAATAATAAAGTGTTTTCGGGGAACTCCATTCCCTACACACAGTGGCGCACACAAGGGGGGGGGGTCCTGGGGGTCCGGACCCCCAAAACCCTTGATTTTTTTCCTATTGATTATAATTCTAAGTATGTAATACGTAAAATTTAATTAAGTACTTGTTATTAATGATTAATTTTATTAATTAATGCTAATTATTTATTCAATAATTAGATTTTTACTGTGTTTTGTTCCCGAAAATCGACAAAATCAAAAGGAGCATGATACAAGAATGGTGAACTGTCGACCCTGGACCCCCCTTGAAAAATTCCTGTGCGCGCTACTGCCTACACACACATTTTTAGAACAATATACGAGTGGTGATTGATAATTAAGATCTCCAATAGTATAAAATATAAGTTTCAGACAAGGTAAAACAATAAAAGAGATATCAGAATTAAGGAAATTTATTACTCTTACGTATATTGTAAACTCATTTCTCGACATAATCACCACTGACAGCTACACATTTGTCCAATCGTTCTATCCATTTTTTCATTCCGTTCATGTAGAAAGATTCTGCTTGGCTGCATATCTATTTGCACACGGCTGCCTGAATTTCAGCATCCGGTGAAAAACGTTGACCTTCCAACGTCTCCTTCAATTTTTGGAACAACCAAAGTCTGACGGTGCCAAATCTGAGCTGTAAGGAGGTTGTGGAACCACTGTGGATTTCAATCTTCCCACTATGTTAAGTGTGTGTGCACTGCAATGCGGTTATGCATTGTCGTGATGCAAAAGAAAGACATTTCTTTCCTAATTCTGAGGGTGCGTTGCTTGAGTGCTCGTAATGCTGTACAGTACCTCTGTCGGAATTCACCGTCAATCCTTTATTCAGAAATTCCGTGTAGAGCACACCACACGCATCCCAAAAGATGGTAAGCATGGCTTTTATTGCTGACATCAAAATTTTGAATTTCTTGACACTGGGAGAACCAGGATAACGATGTTCCATGGATTGCCTCTTGTTTTCTGGGACATATTGATGAATCCAGGATGCCAAAGTTCAGGCAGCCATGCGCAAATGGATACACAGCCAACTAGAATCTTTCTTCATAGACGGAATAAAGAAATGGATGGAACGATTGAACAAATGTGTAACTATTAATGGTGACTATGTTGAGAAATGAGCTTACAATATAACGTTACGTAAACTTGTAACCATAATTCAAGATCTTCTAGTTCATATCTATCTTTTAAAGTTTCTTCTTGTTCTGTCTGTAATAAATCTCGATTTTCATTGAAATATTGAAATGGATCTTTTATCTCCTCCATAGAAAACGTGAATCCATTTTCCAAGCATATTGATGCGAGACCATTAAATTATAATTTCACTCTAAATAACCCAAGTTCAGATTTACTTAACCGCATTATGGCCAATGTTAAATCAACAAATTTTAACTAGAATAATTACTCAAAGATTAGCCGAACATTAATTTAAGTTATAATTAAATTTATTATTACACGTTTAAAATTTTACATTTACAAAAAAAAAAAAAAAAAAAAAAAGAATACAATAAGAGAAAACTTAGCTTTAATTGAGAATGAGAGGAGCCTGGCTGGCAGCTGGACGGTCTGTGTCCACGGGGGGGGGGAGGTAGCAATTTGATTCTTCACTACATGGCGTTATGGGGTGGAAGTTGGATAAAAAAAGTCTGCTGAATTAAATAGTGAGCCGAATCACTTGCAAATCCTTGTGTGTGGGCAGAACTCACTACTGTCCTCCAAACTAAGTCTCTAATTCAGTGCTTCTCAAACTTTCAATATTCGCGACCCAATACTCAATCATTATTTTCCTCGCGCATTAACGATACATTGAATTCAATAATACTATATTTTGAAACTAAACCTACAGTTCGACTTTTACCTCTTTAGTACCACCGGCGTATATAAACTCAGCCAGTGTCTTAATTGCCCGGACGTATATATACGTCTTTCCGAAGAACGGTATTTTCTGCGCACTGTTATCCATAGAATTATTCCGAAGGCTTTGGAATGCAATAAAAGGAGCACGATTGTCTTTGCGAAGGATTTACATGTTTCAGATTATTTATTTCTTTATTCCTTTAACCTCCCTCTTCCCAATACACCAAAACAGTGCGACGTTAATATTCAATCAATCAATCAATCCCAATACACCAGATACGCTCGTTTACGTGTTAAACGGTGGCAGTGGGGAGAGAATCACGGAATTTTTAACCGAAATTCAAAGGAGTAATTATAAACCATATAAATTATCTTCACTACATGGCGTAAGTAAGATAAGTAAGATTTTGCTTTTAATTTTATATATAACAAGCCTATGGAGAAACTGATAATTATTAAACTTGTTCTTAATGTAGTATCTTTAAAATGATTATAAAATTCATTGCGTAGTACTGATATATTTATAAGTGTAAATGTGTATTTCCTTTTTTATTTGTTTGCTTTTAGTACATTAATGATATTTTAAACAATCTTTTGTTTTCTACTTTTTAATATGCTCGCGCCCCCCTTGTAGGGTTATCACGCCCCCCTAAGGGGGGCGCCCCACAGTTTGAGAGACACTGCTCTAATTGGGTATTCCCAATTGCGCAAAGTTACATTCCACATGATTTACGAGGTTTTCGACCTCAACAGGGGACCCAAGATCTTGACAGTCCCTTTCATAAGGAATGCGACGACATCCGTTCGGGGGGCTGATATAGAAATTACCAGAAAAAAAGGGATCGTCCAGCCTCCCATCAATATTAATAATTTTCTTTTCGATTTTTTATTTTGACTCTTGGAACCCTTGCAAATGCCTCGTGGAACCCCAAGGTACCGTAGAACACAGTTTGAAGACCATTGGTCTAAGGCAGGGATGTCAGACCAGTGACATGCGGGTCATCAATGGCACGCGACACAATACTTTGGGCACGCCACGGATCAAAATAGTTAGCATTTTAGTCCAAAACAAAAAAGTTCACTATGAAGTAATCCTCATGAGAGATCTCATTCGCGCTTTTGACGCTAAACAGTGGCCGCGGTAGCCGAGTGGTTTAGGTATCGGACCGTGGCTTGCTTTGTCACGGGTTCGAGCCCAGTACCACTAAAGACCCGCCGTGTAGGGCAGCGATGCACGTTAAATCTGTCGAGAGCTGAAACGTCCTCCCATGAGAGGGGGTGCCAGCTCAGGTGTCGTCCACGTCACTTAACCATGGTTCGCCCTCGTGTAGCTGAACAGCGCGACGTTAATATTCAATCAAAATCAATTGACGCTAAACAGCATGTTTTCATAAACGATATTATTACAAGAAACTACGACTACTTCCCAAACTTGAAAAAAATATCAAAGATTTAGATGTACACGAGAAACCAGACGAAGAAAAAGTTGTAGAAGAATTCAGTTCCGTAATCGATTCTTCAATCGAGGAATTTTCAGCGAGATGTTCTCAGTTCAAATAATTATCGGAAACGCTCAAGTTTATTATGTACCCTGATTGAGAGACTTTATTTGATAAACTAAACTTGTCCCAGTTCTAATGGTTGGAAATTGAAGAATTTGAAATGCAACTGATTGATTTTCAGTATTGTTCAATATGGATTCAAAAATTTATTGAAACAAGGAAAAATTTGGAATTGAGATATATAGCAAAGAGATGCCAGTAATAAAAGTTTGGGAGCATGGAATTCGATTCCAGACACATTTAATTGTTTGAAGAAGCTGACTCATGCTAGTATAACCCCATTTTCATCCATGCCTACGAATCATTATTTTCAGAGATGAATAAAATTAGAAACCGTTTTATGGATGACTCCAATTCAGCATGCGTTCTACTAAAAGTAACCTCTTGCATTCCTATTATAAGTTATTTGCCATTAAATTTGCAATATCAAAAGTCACACTAATGTTACCTTACAATTGAATTACACGTATAACTAAAACATTTACTACTATACAGTGCACAAAAAGTATTTTTTTTCGTACTGAATAAAGATTTTTGAGTATTTAGTTTTATCATTTTCCCAATAATCACAAGTCAAAGTTGTTTGACGGAACGTCTACACCTCATTAAACACTTCTTTCGAAAAAAAATGGCATGTTGATGCATAAAGGTTCGCCACCCCTAGTCTAAGGTATTTAATGTAACGTTGACAACAACAGTTAAAAAAAGGAAGTTTCATTTTCTGGGTAAGGAGGTTTTCAGTTTGAAATAAAGAAGAGAAAAATTATAATTTCTTCTACAAAAGACAATTTTTTTTACGGAATTTATTTAAATTCTTAAAATGCGAAAATTTTCGTAGCTTGCATGGTAATTGATTTAACCAAATGTTAGTGGCACGCGTGCCGTGGGGGAGATACTTCTTAAAGTAATTTCTAAAACCTTTAAAATTTGTCTTAATATATACATCTCAAAAACAAAACTTAATTTCAGAATTCGTTCATTGTTAATTTATTTTAATACAAAGCGTAAAATGTACAATAGGGAGCCTCAAAAAAAATTTTTTTTTTCGGAATTTCAAAATTTACCTATGAAGAAAAGATGTTCTGTGGTACGTAGATGAAAGGGGAAATAAAATTCAAAAAAAGAGTAATTTTCATAGGTGTTGCCACGAAGGGAAAGGAAGTTTAGGTATTTGAGGGTTTTGTTATGGTAAAAAATCAAGGTGGTGTGTTCGTTAAAGTAAAACAGGCAGTTAAGTAAAAAGACAGCATTTATTGCAATGAGAGAACACTATAAAATGATTACAAGAAAAAACATCCAGAGGTACATTTAACAACTTCTTTAATAATAAATTTTAAAAAAAACATTTGTCGAAAATACTGGCAACAATAAAGTGGAAGACGGGAAAAAGCTCGGATCGGACTGATTCGAAAGTAGTGGTGGAGGGGAGAAAGCTGGGGCTGTGAAATGTTACAATGTACTTTGTACTTATTCATAACTCAGTACTCAGGGTCATCTGAAAACATGGGCCAACTGGACATGGGCCCAGGGCCCCATCCTCGGAGGGGGGCTTGTTTCGTTCAAGACTCTGTCTTAATAAGATCATGATCCGGATAATTGTAATGGTCAAATTCTCCGAAAAAAAGGGAATTTCAAACTGCTACAGTGGTAAGGCTGTATTATTATGTGATGAACATTGTCCATAGCTAGGCCTAAGCCTAATACCATAAGCAATTATTCAACTCCTTCGGTCGAAATGCGGCCACTGGTCGAGTCGGTTTGTGCCTATGTTTTTGAGATTGTGGGTCGTGCACACTTATTTGTTTCAAATTACCATTTGAACGAGTATTTGACTACATGTTATACACTATCTACTTTCAAAGATCTCAGGTAGGGCTTAGTTTTTCAGAGGAGCCCAGAGCCGCACAAATTCTTAAGATTTCTCTGGGGCCAAGGCCTCAAGCAGTCTTAACAGATGTCGCCAAGTCCCAATTGCGGACCACTAGGGATCCGCGAGAAAATTTCACTACTCCTCAGTAAAATGTGTGTGTGGTATATACTTACTCATCACGTTAAACTATGTTTTAAGATGCATTGAAAAGTAATTCAATTCCTAACAATACGTGAAAAGCTATAAAAATACTACTTCATAGAATAACGCCACGGTAAATTAGTCGTATTGCTGTAGCTGCATTGTTATATGTAGATAATAGATCCGTGTGTTGCGAAAATTCAGGATAATAATTTAATGACGCATATAAAAAAGAGCCTCACGAAACTCTCAAATCTAAATTTCATTCCTCCTTATCAAGATCTCAGTTTTGGCTTTCCATAAAAAAGAATAGCCTTTCAGTGAGTGAACAGGCGATGAAAATTCTGATTCAATTCTCCCCAACTTATTTATCTGAAAAAAGTCCATTTCATCTGTAGCAGCCATCAAAACACGCTACCCATCTCAGCTAAATATAAATAAATTATCCGTCTTGCAGTAACAACATTGGATCCAAACAGTAGCGCACACAGGAATTTTTCAAGGGGGGGCCGGGGTCGAAAGTTTACCATTCTTGTATCATGCTCCTTTTGATTGTGTCGATTTTCGGGAACAAAACACGGTAAAAATCTAATTATTGAATAAATAATTAGCATTAATTAATAAAATTAATCATTAATAACAAATGCTTAGTTAAATTTTACGTACTATGTACTTAGAATTATAATCAATCGGAAAAAATCAAGGGCTTTGGGGAAGGGGAGGGGGTCCGGAAGCCCAGAACCCCCCTTTGTGTGCGCCACTGGATCTACATATCCATACACTTATTTCAAGTAAGCAGGAACAACCATCACACTAGGAATCTATAATGCTAAAAAAGTTTGATATACTTAAACCATTTATTAATTTTGTTTTTACAGTTTTTGTTTATTTTATTATGGTTTATTAATAAAGCTTTCACAATTTGGTTACAATTAATAGTTTCATTTTATTAACTAGATGCATTTTAAGTGTTCTTAGGTCACAACTTTTTTTTATAAATTTATTTAACACTTAAAAAATTCTATTTTGGTCACAGCGAGATTTAAATTAGGAATTCACTGGTCCGTGAGGTCAAAAAGTTTGGCGGCCGCTGGTCAATGTCAGTACTCACTTACCAATAATCAGAGGCGGCGTAAGGCGTGGGCCACTGCCTACGGCCTCACGCCTCAAAGCAGAAATAAATTAAACGAAAAGTAAGAAAAATCCAAAAGTGTACGCCACAGGTTTTTTTTTATAATTAATAAATTAGAAAATTCTCATCTCTATCTGTTTTTCGACATAAGATATCGAAAAAGTGATACATCAACTTTTTTTATGAAAGCATATGAATAAATAATTCATATTTTCTATTTTCTTTTATTAAAAATTTCTCAACTTTATCGTTTCCGCTAATATTAATTCTGGCAACATTCGCTGGAGTTAAGCTGCTATCGCAGGGAGTCCCCGGTCAGAGACGCATAGCTCGAGATTTTCCATCATTACAAAGCCAATTAAATTATATTATGCAAAAGTAATCTCGCTTCATATATGTTTCTGTATCATATCATAAATTTTAAAAGTATTTGATGTGAGAATAACTAATTGTGGCAATGAGTATTTTTCGTAATTTATCAATTATATCAGGTTTTGGTACTAATAGAGATAGAGATAAAGGGAGAAAAAATGAGAATTTGGTGCAGATAAAAAAAAAAAACAGAAAAGCGGAAAGAGTTGCATCCAACCAGGTTTAAAGTTCAGGTGTGATGAAATTTATTGGTCAGACTGAATCTGGCAGTACAGAATCAAATTAATAGGCTCCTTCGACTTCTGAATAATATTTATCCGTATCCGAGTCTCCGTTGAATTCGGAAGTTACTTCAGATGCACCGACTATTGATACCGAACGACGAAAATCGGAAATAGAAATAGGATCAACAGCTTGCCAATCATAATCTGACGCTGAGATTTCTGTGTTCACGTTGAGTAACATAAGTCGCATCAAGAAGAGATTGAGATTAGTTCTTCGTCTGTGAACAGAGATGCCAGTAACGTAGTGAAACAAGCATTTTTCAGTTTTAACCAGGGATTGTGTACGTTTCCCATAATATATGCTCACCGGTCATGATATAGTTCAAAGCGGTCCCACACAGCACTTAAATAACAGTGTTGAATATTATCCAAAAGATGACGATCATAGACACTTTTCCAAAATTTTCATTTCTCAAGAAAACTAAGTAGTGGTGAAACTCACAAACACAACGTCGTCGCTGGTTGGTCTATTCAAATTCTAAAAACGAAGTTTTCCGTTTTCCATACAGACTATTTGGCAATTCAAAAACGCTCAAATGGTACAGGAAGGGTGCTGTGATTGGAAACACTTAAGTACTATTTTACACAGACATGAGGATACTAAAGAACATATGGCCTATACGTTCCGATGGATAACATTAGAGAGGGAGTAAATCACGGGAAAACATAAGACCGAGAAAAAGAAAGGAGAGCTCTTGAATCTCAAAAACATTTATACAATTTTGTTTGAGAGATTAACTGATATCATAAATTTCTTAGTCTATCATAATCTGGCGTTCAGAGGTCGCAGAGAATCTCTCAAAACAGACGAAGACACTAATAATTCTGGAAACTTCATATAAAGACTTATTTAAATTGATATCTAAATATACTACGTTACGTGAACACATAAATCACATTGATAATAAACAACTTGCAAATCATTATCTAGGGAACTATATTCAAAATGAATTGATCACAATCATGTAAAACACGGTTACCAATGAAGTGATTGGTAAGATAAAAGAGGAAAAATATTATTCTTTTTTACTCGGCAGTGCTAGAGAACGTAGTAAAATTTAACAAATGTCGATCATCTCTTAAGATATTGTAGTACATCAACTGGAAGTATAGAAGAGAAAACTTGATCGGATTTTTTGCTGTCACTGAAACGACTGGAGAATATTTGACCAATGCAATACTGGGAGAGTTAGGAAAAAATGGCTGATATTCAGAATTATCGTGGACACCATACGACAATGGTGCAGATATAGTAGGTATTAATAGTGGAGTTAAAACTCGAATATATTAAATATTAATCCCAGGGCATTTTTCACACCTTGCAGTTGTCATAGCCGGAATCTGTTATTGGTAGACGCAGCTAATTCGCCAGCGGCAACAATAACATTTTTTTGTTTTATTCAGATTTCTTTCGCTATTTTGAAGTTCCTGCAAACGCCGGAAAATTATCATATGTAAATTAAAGCTTACTATTAAGCCTATCAGGCACAAGGTGGGAAAGCAGAATCGAGGCGGTGAAGGCCACATTATTTCGATTTGATGATGTTGTTGAATGCATAAAAAAACTTAAAAAACAAACGGAACAATCCGACACACTCATTGATTGGTATTTCCTTTTAAATGAAATGTTCAATTTGGAATTTATCGAACCATTACATGTATGGTATGAAGAATAAACGCGTGTCAATACCATAAGCAAGTTATGGCAAACTGTACAAGCCAATTTATGCATTGCTCTTGAACATTTGCGTACATTTTGTAGCTGGATCAAAGCGTATCGACAAACTACACTCTATAACAAGAAGAAAAAAAATGACGCACCAAGAAGGAGTAGCCCGATTGTAATGAAATTTCGTATGCAAAGACATTTGTACCGAACATGCAAATGATTAAAATTTGGTGTCCAATCAATAAATAGTGGGATCAACAGCGCTTCGGAACTGCACACTCTGCAGGTGCCTATAAGAAGTGATTCTCAGTCCGGTGGTCAAAATTTCGTTTGCATTACATTTTAGGATACCTTTCAATGACTGAAAAATGCCTCACTGAGGGATTCGAGCTCATAACGAGCAACTGTGAGAGTTTGAAAGGGGTCGTATCATTGAGCTGAAAGAGACAGGTTGGGCAAATCAGAGAATCTCTCGCCATATGGGTCGAAGCGAAGCGGCCATTAGAAGATTCTGGCAAGAATAGGTGGAAAATGGCATATTTCAGCGTCATGATGTTAGCGGTCGACCTAGGGCCACAGCAGATCAAAAGGACCGATTGATTGTCAGATCAACTGTCACAGCGTCTGATTCATCGTTATCAACCCTCAGACGTAGGACACGCACACGAATGTCCACCATGACCATTCACAGACGGCTGATGGAGTGAAATTTACGCTCTTAACGACCGCTACACCACTTGCCATTTACACCTCCACGTTGTCGAGCCAGATTACAGTGATGCTTATCTCGATCAAATTGGAATCATGCTGACTGGGGTCCAATAGTGTTTAGCGACGAATCCCGCTTCCATCTGTGTCCTGACAATCATCGAGGACGTGTCTGGAGAAGCCCAGGGCAGCGTGATGATCCTGCTTTCACTATTGAACGCCACGCAGGCCCTCAGCCAGGAGTTATTGTCTGGGGCGCCATTTCTTTTGACAGCCGGACCCCTTTGGTCGTCATTAGAACACACTTACAGCACAGCGGTACGTCGACGACATTCTGAGAACTGTTTTACTACCGTTCCCTTAGCAGTACCCTGGCCTCATTCTTCAGCAAGTAACACCAGACCACATACGATTCGTGTTGCTAACTGTCTTACAGCTTGTCAAACACTTCCTTGACGATCCAGATCACCAGATCTCTCTCCAATCGAGCATGTCTAGGATATGATGGAAAGCGACTGCATCTAACAGAGAATGTTCATTACCTGGCCCGACAATAGGAGAAAATTTGTCAAGAAATACCACAGGAGACCACCAGGGTGCTTTATCACTCTATTGCATGGCGTGTGACAGCTTGCATCCAAGCTAGAGGTGGGTCAACACCTTATTCAGCTCGTTCATTTGTAACTATGTAACTATGAAAAAAAAAACATTCAATTTTTTCTGAAATTTTAATCGTTTTCTATTCTGTGCATAATCTTTCTACCCACCAATTTTTGTGTCAATCGGACGACTCGTTCTTGGTGCGTCGTTTTTTTTTTTTTTTTTTTTGAAAATTTGGATTTTCTCTGACTTAAACAAGAGTTAAAAAATATTCCAAAAGAGCAAATTCAGAAAAACTGTCAAGATTTACACAGTCCTGCAAGTAAGTGAGAGCAGTGATTCCAACCTTGCGAATTATATGAAGAATTACACAAAATATGATCCCAAATTTACCCAACACCAATACAGACGTGAAACATTTGCTCCAATATGTCGAAGGGAATGATTTGAAAGACATTTTTTCAAACATTTATATTGTCTTTCGAATTTTGTTAATAATATCTGTAAGTATTGCTTTTACTGAGGGGAGCTGTTCAAAATCAAAACTGATAAAAAAATTATGTAAGAAATACAATAGGTCAGGGAAAATTTTGAGCTTTGTCAGTTTTATCTATTGAAGCAGAAGTAGCGTCTAAGATAAATTACGAGCCAATCATTAGGATTTCAACAAATCTAAAAGTAGAAAATTTCTGTTTCTTTTTTTTATATTATTATTATTGTTTAATGTGCCAAGTAAATATGTGTAAAAAGTTTGATTTCTTTGTTTATGAATAAAAATTAGTTTTTTATTTTATAAACCCTCTTCTTACGCCACCAGAAGGCCTCGCGAAATGTATCTTGCCCACATAAAGTTCAGGTCTCACGCCGCCACTGCCAATAATCATCTCGCTTTTGCTTATTAATGTAGTAAAAAAATAAGTTTATTTTAAATCTAAAATCATTTAACCAAAATTTAATAATATTTTTTTAAAAATTATTTAACATCTATAATGCAAAATTAAAAATTTTCCAATTATTTTTTTAAAAATTATTTTTTATTTAATCCCTATACCATAAGACAGCTTTACCACATGTAGATAGATTGCATTTAATAATATTTTTTTTCTCTCAATATGGCAACGATCCGCCTTAATGCACAATGACTTGTTTTTAACAAAAGGGGAATCTTCGAATGGTAAAAGAACTGCAAAAAAAAAGAAAAGAAATCCGCCTTTTCATCGATAAGATCACAACACGCTCATATGCAGTACAAAATATTTTTCCATTTAAATAAAAAAAAAGGTTTTTGTTTATTTGTTTTCTTGTTGAAGCAAGCATCAATTCATAGGGATCTTAGAGCTTGAGAGAGAGAGAGAGAGTTGAATAAAAGTTAATCTAATAAAATAAGTTATTGAGAAAGAATAATTCAAGCAATGTCCGTTGCATGTGATGCCATCTGTTGAAAGATAGTGGAACAAATAGAGTGCACCGGTATTTTGAAAAACAACAAGCGGGCTACCAAAACAAACTTATACTCTAAAACGAAGATATTCACTCTAAGAAATTTATAGATAAGAAACACAATTCTCCCATATTTAAACCATATAAAAACGAATAAGATAAAAAGAAAAATTGAGTAAATATGTCAAAGGTTACAACCCCTTTCCTATACCCATTTAATTTTGTTTGTGTTGAATTCAAACCTTTTTTTTTCTATATTACTTCCATCCATCACATTTATTCAAACACAAAAACACATCCCTAGAAATTAAAGGAATATGTATTTTTAAATATTTTATTAAAAGACAGCGAGATTCAATAGATGAAAATGAGTAAAAAAAAAAGAAAAACCGAAAACATTTTTTTAGAGTATTTTTCTGTGATCTAGTCAAGGTTTAAAAGGTCTAAGCTCAAAAAAAAAAAAAAAAAAAAAAAAATCTAGATTTATGATATATATTAAATGTTATGTTTTTTCATATTAACTTATGAATGGCAAATAAAAACCCAAAACTGATTTATCTGGTAGAAAGAAAAAAATTGTAGTTTTTGTTAATTCAAAATGCTAAAGCTTTTTATCTATTGTGTGAGCCATATGTTTCAATATTATGAATATGCCGGTTGGGTGGTGTGGTTGGTTCGTCACAGGCCTTCTGCCCCTAAAGTTGCCTGTTCAACCCCGACCCAAGTCGGTGGATTTTCCTGATGCAGAAAATCGACAGCGGTCATGTCGTATGATTATACAGCATGTAAAAGATCCGTAGAGAATCTGTTTGGCTTGAGTGCTCTCGGCAAAATTAAACCCTAGTACAGGTTCGCATCGTCAGAGCTCAGGTGCAAATCTCTGGGGGTGGAAACTGGGCGTCAAAATTACCTGCGGCGATTGGTATCCGCCAAGATGGCGCCACTCTAAAAAGAGATACCAGCTCCCGGGGAATGTACTAGGTCTGAAATGGTAACACACCAAATCACAGCCCATTAGAAATAAATTTGTTTATATAAATATTGCTATTTATGTATGCAATGTGAAAGCTGGTAAACATTTTTGGTTTAAGGTATCCAACTACGTTCGGAATTGTGATTTTGCAAAAGCGTATAAATGGATAATGTTTATAATATTTAGTGTCACTTAGATTAGAAAATGTATATAAAATTGTTTTAAGATGAGTATTACAATAAAAAATTATTTAAGTACAATATTTTGACAAAAAATGAACGTAGTATGACACATTTTCAAAATATTCTCCTTTTGTGAAAAATGCTTCTATTATAATAATATTTTGCCTGTATATAGCTCAGACCTCTGTACAGAGACTCAACTGGAGCTTTTGAAAAATATAACTTAGAAGTGGGTTTATCCAGTGGCGTAACGGAGAACTTTTCGGCCCACCTGCAAAGTCAGGTTTGGGACCCCTTTAGAACCCTGGGACCCCCGCGATGAGGGGGTTGCGGGGGTGCACGTTACGCCACTGGGTTTATCCATGTTTTACTACAACAGAGGGGAGAAATTTAAAAAACAAACAAACACCGATAATTGTTTCAATGGGTTGTAACTCTGAAAATAATGTGAAATTTTCAAAAATCATAGCTGAGCCTCTATGCAGAGGTCTGAGCTATATACAGGCAAAATATAATTATAATAGAAGCAAATTTTTCACAAAAGGAGAACATTTTGAAAAAAATTATTCTAAGTTAATTTTTTACCAAAATATTGTATTTAAATAATTTTTTTTTTGTCAAAATGTCCTTAAAACACTTGTATACATGCATTCTAATCTAAGTGACACTAAATATCATGAAAATTATCCATTTATGCGCTTTTGCAAAATCACGGTTCCGAACGTAGTCGGATACCTTAAAACAATAGTTAATTTTCAAAAATAGTTAGAATTTATACATTGCTTAAGGACGCATTCATAATAAAAAAAATATTTTATGAATTTTAATCATGCTATTCAGTGCGGGTTTATCCACTGGGCGCTTGGGGTGGGCGCTTAGGGGTCCGGGGCCCAGATAAGCAGGACTTAACCAAATTTCCCTTGGATTCTCCAGTGCCAAGAAGATCTTCGGTACCCGGAGCCAGAATGGACTTAAGACGGCACTGATGCCATCACAAAACCCATGTCAATCTTAGTTGTACATAGTTCTATGGCTTATAAATCAAACTGCATGTGCATGCAACAATTATTGTGAGAGAAGTAGCATTTTTAAATAATTGCATTATTTTTGCAAAAAATGGAATCATTTGTTTCGTGTGGTATTTTGAGCAAATATTTTGTTTCAAATATTACATACGCCTAGGTTACAAATTATAAATTTGTAAAAATCATTAAATCAAAGATATTTATTTAAATTCTAACCACGTTCCTGTTGAAATTTTTTTGTGGAAAATGTATTATACCTTTATATATAAACAATATGAGGTGTATATTTCGTTGGAAAAAGTTATCTCTCTCTATATAAAAAAAGTTTTTTGTGATGCTGTAATAAATTTTTGGCATAGTTAAGATTAGCTGCAACAGGATATTTTTTAAAAATTTATTCTTGGTAATGAATATTTTAGAACTATATAATACATGTGTGAATTACAGTTTTACAATTTGGGTAATGAGTACGAACAGTTACATAATTTGTACAATGGAGTTTGGTCTGCCGTTATGTGTACAGAGAGTACCCTCCCTCTAGTTATAGATTAAACTAATGTAAAAAAATGGAACAAGAAAAAATTAAAGGGAGTATATATTTCTCTTTTATTCAGCAAAAACCTACCACAATAATCGATAAAAAATAGTTTCGATTCTTTATCAAGATAAGGTAAATGCACAGTGACTGTACAGCTCACGTGATTTTTCACAAGACTTCCCAAATTTTTATATTACAATGAAATGTTATGAATGCTAAAATTATTTGTGCCATTTGTTTGAATGAAATTCTATCTGTTTGCAGATGGGGATATTTCTAGAATATTTTAATACTGATTAATTTTAAATTTAATACCCTGAGGGGTTTACACTCGTATACGTCACTGAGTCATAATGCTGTATAACCGGGGTGGGCATTACGTCGATCGCGATCGACCGGTGGACCGCCGAGACATTTTTGGGTGACTCTGTCTGAAGATTTTAACAGTTAGTAATTATAAACGGAAATATTCAAGATTGGCTGAAGTATGCAGACTATATAAGTCTTCTACTGACTATAACAACGAAAACTAACTTTAGATAAAAATATTTAGATAAAAACTAAGATAAACTTTAGATAAAAATGCCTTTTTTTATGTATTTTGAATTATTTGATAGTAAATGTATCATATTTGATATTATTATAATTGTAGCTATTATTATTATGTTTTTATTTTGAGTTTTGCTTTAAATGCAGTTTTAAAAGTGTTTTTTTTATTTTAGTTCTGTATATAAGTACATATTAGGTATTTATGATTAATTTATAATAAATATTGTAAATCCTTTTCTACCTCAGCTCACTTACGACACTGGGCATTGGCGCTCACAAGAATTTCTCAAAGGGGTGGTCGAGGGTCGAAAGTCTACTATTCTGGTGTCATACCTCAATACGCAGCTAAACATATTTTTTCTTAATTATGTAGATTGTCGGGAACAAAAAACAGTAAAAAATAAATTACTAAATAAATACTCAGCAATAAATAATAAAAAAAATTATTAATAACAATTACTTAATTAAGTTTATCGTACTGTATACATGGAATTAAAATCAATCGGTACAAAAAAATCAAGGGCAGTGGGCGATGGTCCGGACCAGTGACCCCCCTTTCCTTGTGTGCGCCATAGACATTGGGAGGACCGCAACAGATTGAAAAAATTAGAAGTAGACCGCGCCCTGGAAAAGTTTGCCCATTCATGCTGTATAACATCGTGAACCCTCAGATGTACTTCATTAGTGGGTAGCGAAAGGGATCACACAGCTTTTGGGCAAAAGGCATTTTATTTAAAAATTAATTTAAAAATTAAACACATTATTAATGATTCTAATCTTCGCAGCCCTTCGTGGAGAAAGTGCAAGTCAGGATCAGCGTTCGTAGACCTTCAGATGACAGTCTCGTTCTGACTACGTCAGACACAGGTGGCATTAGCCATAACAACAACAACAACTTACAACATTAGAGATAACGTGCTTCTCCACACGGCGAGTTTTTAGTGGCACTAGAATATGAACTCATGATACACGGACCATAACCACTAGGCTACCGCGGGTACAATCAGTTCTTGGGATGAACATGCCAACGTCAAAACTGTCGTAAAAAATTCCCAATAACCTTATTCTCTATCACTGATATGCGATATTTTAAAAAAATTTCACTATTGGTGAAAGCAAGCATTTGAAAGAGGCTCAAGTACAATTTATTGGTAGCTAAAACAGAAATCAGTTAGTCATTTATGAATTGATATGGAATATTTTGTATGCCTTTTGATTTCATGAGTGGTAGGCTTTCTCAAAAACTGCTTTACCTTTATTAACAGTTTCAGGGATTGATAACGAGACAGCCCAATAACTTGCTTCGGCAATGTGTAAGCTGAATAATGCGTACTACCACTTTTGGATTTACAAACTTTATGTGAATGTGAAAGAAGATATAAACCAGTTCTTTTGACTTGAATGCGGTTCGCAATTATGAAACAAATCGGCCTTGCTAAGCAGAACTGTAATAATCAACATCAAATATTAACGAACAAGTGTAAAAAATTACATTCGTCCTATTCTTAATTTTCTTGAGAACTGACAAAACCTCAATATTAATATCGCAGACGAATGGTTATAGATTTTGAAAAATAAAACTAGAGAGATCGTCTGTAAAATTAATAAGAGCTGAAGAAAGAAGAATAAATTACTTTTGATATTCCATGTAATAGAAATACAAAATAAATAAATAAATAAAGAATTCTAACCCACCTTGCTGCTTATTCCACCTGATCCAGTGTCAGATCGGGACCCACAAAATTCATCGAGGCAAGGGACTAGTCTTCGTCTGTTGTTAGAAGCAGCTTTGAGCACAATGCAGGTGACAGAAAGTTTTGTCTCCGTTCCACACCAATTTTGAGGGACAACACCTTGGTGGGGGCAGGAGTCCTCTCGCCTTTCTTGCCTCAATCTCTTCCGAGGAGACTTACGGCTCGATGGATTTTTAGAGTGGCCGAACAGGCACTATACATTTGCAAACATCCATGCCTTCTTTGGGGCTCGAACTCAAGCTCCGCGACATGTCATTCAGCGCCACTACCCACTATACTGTCCGGGTGGCTTTTTCAACCTTGTTATTATACATTTGAGAAGATAAATGGAGAACAGATGGAAATGGAATCAAAAAATAAAAATTGGATGGAAAATATTACTTTCCAGCTCTCAGATTTTATGCAATTTGAGCCCGGCATATATTTAAATTATACAGAGAAAAAAAGCATCAAGAAACTCTTATATCCCTATAGGGCCTTTAGGCAGACAGCCTGTGACTCAACGGTGTGTGTGTACATAGACTTCTTTTATACCTTAATAAACACTTAGACGAAAGCAAATTCTTGTGTGCTCTACTGACTTATAGGGGTAAAATAAAAAGTAACCGAAAAAACGTTTACCATTTAAAAACATTTTTCGTTAGCTCTGCGCAAGTGATTTTAACCTTTTAACTTTTTGGGTGTTTTGAGTGGGGCTTTTATTCTAAAAGAAGAAAAAGTAGTCGTATAAATCCTTCGAATTGAGAATCTGAATCCGAGTTGCTGAATAGTTCGAAAAATTCGCATCAGTCACTGGAATATTTGAATGCCGTTTATCATCATGCTATGAGTTTTTCGTCGAGGACATAAGGCATAGATCGACGATCATGTGCCATATACGAATTTTTGAAGAACAAACGCTTTCTTAGGTTATACATGGATCGGCTAAGGGCACTGATCCAGATGGAAGCAAGTGTCCATGGTAGTCTAGTGAACGACTTATGGTCACGAACTCATAGTCGGTATTGTAGAGTCATAGGTTCGAGTCCTGATTCCACTTAAGATTCGCTGTTAGAAAGGCTGATACACATCGAATTTGTGGTGGCTAAAAGTCCTCATGCTGGGGTGGTTAGGAAGTTAAGAGAATAGGGTGCCAGCTCAGGTGCCATCCTCCTCAAAATTACAGTACTCGTAATTACTCTAAAATTACGAGCACCGCCGCCAACAACCCTCGTGTTGCTTTACAGTACGCCATTAATATAACTCTCACTCACTGCAGTTGCATGATTTTAATAAGGTAAAATATTAGGAAGAACAGCAAATAATGGTAAATAAACGAGAGCAAAATACGAAAGTATAATCCGACTCTAATCACAATTTAAAATGATTAACAAAAAAAGTGATGGTTCTATTAAAATGAGACGGTGAAAGATGTAGTATTAACGAATTGTTTGATGGATTGAATTTTAACGTCGCACTGTTCAGCTACACGAGGGCTTTTGGCGACGGACCACGTAATTTTGAACCATGGTCAAGTGACGTGGACGACACCTGAGCTGGCACCCCCTCTCCTAACTACCACACCACACCAATGGGAGGACGTTTCAGCTCTCGACAGATTTAACGTGCATCGCTGGCGGCGGGTCTTTAGTGGTACTGGGTTCGAACTCGTGACAAGGCAAGCCACGATCCGATACCCATACCACTCGGCTACCGCGGCCACTACGAATTGTTTGAAACGGGATTTTTGGGGTTATGAGGCTTCCGTATTCAAACTTGTAGATTTTTTTAAATACTATTTATATACCCATTTAAGTGTTGCAATTACTCTGCATTGAAAATGTTAATGCACTTTAATTTACGTGTTTTAACACATCAAGTAATAAATAATAGTTCTACAGCACAGTTCTATTCGTTTTTAGAATAAAAAAAAATAAAATAAGCTTTTCATATCTTGTATAGACTTTGTTGAATAATATAAACGCCATCATTATTTATGACTTTTTACCAGCATGATGGCACTTTGTACACAACCCATTTTTAAAAATAAAGACCCTATTCTGAGAAGCAGAAAATTGAACTTTCCTAATATTCTACTCAATTCTTGAGTTTTTTGCCCTGCAAAAGATTTTGGAAGCATAGAAACAAGCGATAAACAGTGAACCTTTGCGAGTTGCTGACGAATCCCCAAAGCAGCATGTGGCCTGGCATTATTATTTCCAATTGAACATCTCCGACGAGGAGATTATAAGTAAGGTCTATAGACTATTAAGTCCAAGAGAGAGCAGTTTATAAGCAAGGTACAAAAAAAAAAAAATTCCTCTATTTGCAATCTTTCGAACCCTCTTCTGCTTGTTCTCTGTTAGAAACTTCCCTTCGCCAAATACTTCTAATAAAATTCCTCACGTTTCTGTCGGATTTCTTCCTTGTCGCGGAATTAACAAAATACAATGGCATAAATGAACTTTATCAGTAGCTATGGGTACGCGATTGAGTCTCAATATAGTAAAGTTCCTAAAACTCGGCCTAATGTAGACGAAAAGGTGGCCGAGTTTGTGAAAATGCCGGGTTATTGAGAATAAGATTAAAAATGAATGAGTACAAGTGTTTCCTCGAAAAATATTGTATTGTTTGCTTAAGAGTTTAGTAAAAAATATATAACTGCCAAAATACCCTTAAACAAAGGAAAAGTACGTACTTTATGAAGGCATAGAACATTTCCTTTATGAAAATGAAAATTAATGAATATGTAGTATACAGTAATATATCTAACTAGACACACACACTTAAGAAAAATGCTTTATGAAGCACAAAGCTGTCTGTAATAAAAATTAAGCAGCCGACTTTGAACTAACTGGATTCTTTTTTTTAAAGAAATACGTAATGTCCTTTGTCTTCCGTACAGCACTCTGCGTTTTGCTGCTTCATCACGATGACGAAGGAACTGTAAGTCCATCACCGACGCACCACAGTGTTCAAAATAAAAAAGGGCGGTCTCGACAGCCACCATGTGATATTTTGAGAGTTGTATGGTGTTCTCAACGTTAACTTCATCCTTTCCCGGCATTTTTTCATGCACTGTGACAGCAGCAATAGTTTCTGTATCGGTCTTGCTGGGTTTAATGTCTGCGATAGTGTGGCCGAGTTATCCGGACTACCGGGTTATCAAGTGCCGAGTTTTCGGGACTCGATGGTACTAACATAAATCATCTTAGTTGGGTTTATTTGCTAAGTCAGAAAGTACACGTTCAATGATGAGGAAAGAGAGAGAGCCAAATATACATGAAATGAATAAGCGCATACTTGATGAAACTGTAACCGAAATGCACAGAACTTTTCAGTGCGCCTTATATACAACCATTTCAAATTCTTGTTTAATTACAGATGATCCATCAGTGTAAAATATTAAAAATTCACAATGCATTAAAAAATTTAACTAAATCCTTAAGCACTGAAATATTGAGCACATTTACTATGATTTCTTTGTTTTCTATAAAGATAAAATAATTAAGATTTTATCAAGTCTTTTATAATCCCATCTTATAACTATTTTTAATTTACTCAGGGGCGCAACAGCTCATGAGGGCCAGGGTCTACTGTGCCCATCCCAGTATACGTGACCATTGGGCGATGAGGTGCATGAGCAGATGTCCCGATCAGGTAGTCAGTCTGAAGCGAGACCCCCCAGCAAGCTTGGTACTCATTTATCGACCCACTGCAATAGGGATGAAAGGCTGAGTCGACCTTTCCAAGCCTGGGAATAGAACCCAGACCTATGGTGTGGAAGCGCGATACGCTAATTCTTCAAGGAAAGAAGTATAATACTTACTAATAAATATTTTTTGTCGCTTTCAGATCTTAAGTAATGTTAAAATTTTAATCATGATTTTAAAATGGGAATGTGTTTTTCATAATATAAAATTTCAATTCACTTGAAATTTGACTTCTGTGAATAAATATTTAAAAAAATTAGAATAAATTTAGTAAAGAAATCTTCATAAGTTCATAGCTGTTCATAGCGCTTTTAGTATCTTCGAAGATTTCTTAAGACTACATTCGGAAAAGTGGTTTTGAAAAAGCGTATAAATGGATAACTTATTTACTTATTTTTGATATTTAGTGTCAGCTGAATTAGAAAATACATATAATATTATTTTAAAAATATTATTACAATTAAGAATTATTTAAATGGTATTGCTTGACAAAAAACGAAGAAAGAATGACACTTTTTTGAAACATTATCCTTTTATGAGAAAGGCTTCTAAAATATTTTGTCTATATATAGCTAAGACTTCTACACCAGGATTGAACTAAAAAATTTTAAACAGATAATTCATAAGTGGATTTATTCATATTTTATTATATCAGAAAGGAGAAATTTTAACAAAAATCGCCCATTATTATTTCATTTGATTGTAACTCTAAAAATGTGAGTTTTTCAAAAATTCTATTTCAACCCCTGGTATAGAAGTCCTAGCTATATATGTAGGCAAAATATTATTAATATAGAAACATTTTTCATAAAAGGAGAATGCTTTAAAACAGTGCTTCTCAAACTTTCAATACTGGCGCCCCCCTTTTCAATCACAATTTTTATCGTGCCCCCCTTATACATTAATATTATACTGAATGCAATCATAGTGCACTTTGACGCTAAAACAACATTCTTTATTATAAACCGTACAAATTCATGACATAAGTATTAAATTTTGTGTATATTACTTTTAAGCAAAAAAAAAAAAAAAAAGTAATAGGATAATTATTATGTTATTTTTCCTTTCTCTAATTTTTAAATTGGAACATATTGCAGAATGCGGTGGTTGCTTAGAAGACAAAATATAAATATCAGTGTTAAATGTAGAAAAAGAACTCAGAGGGTCAATTTCTATTCATAAGCATTCCTTTGAAAAACTTTGCTCTGTAAGACAAGCCCATGGAAGTCGTTAATACTTATTAAACTTGTTCTTAATTTAGTATTAATTAATTAGTTATAAAATACTCTGTGCAGCACTGATACATTAAAAGTATACCGGCCGAAGTACCCGCTATTTGCACGAGTTCATTTATAAGAAAATAAAACATTATTGATATAATCGCTTAATTGTAAGGAGAGTAAAGCCAAGTGTGCGACAATGTTTACAAAAATGAAAAATAATTTTTTTTAAATGATTGCTCAAATTATAATTAGTTTTAAGCGAACTGTAATTCTAAGCCTCAAAGAATTAGCATTTAGAATTGATGTTGAATAATGAACAATAAAAAAAATTCTGATGTAGAATAATTGTATTATTTTTAATATTCTTAAAACGAAAAGACTCTTTCACATCTTTTAATCCTGGAGCAGACGCGCACTCGATACTAATGGTCGAGCGGGGTTAATGAATCAGCCCAATCCTTTTTTTATATTTATTTTTATAGTACACAATAAAAATCGTAATTCCAGTGAATAATTTAATTAAGAGAAAATATACTCACCTACTTTCAAGGACACAGAAAAAATTTCGGAAAAAAAGTTATCACACCGGGAACTCAGACAAAACAAGTACCTTAAGATCGTAAAAAAAAACGTTTGTCACTCCCAAAAAAGAGGGAGATATGTGACAAATACATTTTAGTTCACGTTAAGATTGTCAAACAGGAGGATAGAGAGAGTGTCAGGGCCATTGGTAACAATTAAACAGTTTTGCCAGAATTGCCGATTTCGTGCACTCTGTGCTCGGCGTGACCGCTCCCGGATTAAAAGTGTATTTATTACAATATGGATGTTCTAAAAAATGATGTAAAACGTTTTTCATTATGCTTGGCTTAGTAATCCTTCAAACTTCCCTAAATGAAAAAAGAAATACATAAGAGCAGGGACATAACTAACCGTACAAGTAAGCTCGAAGGTCAAACCGCAGCAAATACATTCTGCTGCCTTATGGCACAATATATAACAGTGATGAATTTTTATATTCTCCTAAAATTTTTTGATTATGGGTCTGAGTTTTGTCTTTCCTCTGAAAGAGTAGTATTTCCACTTTGAAAAAATCTCTTATCATGGGATTACAGCAAATCGAATAAAACGTTTTTTATTTAGTTATAGTAACAAAGATAGCTAAAAAAAAAAATGAGGTTTTGAAGTAGAAGATTTTATTTTTGATGATGTAAAATCGCAGATAATATATATATATATATATATATATATATATATATATATATATATATATATATTGTAACGTTTGAAAGAATAACGGTAGCGTATTCTTGGTGAATTAAAATATGGAATTTATTACGTCACAACTATTGAAAATTATTTACAAAATGATACATTAAAAGTTATTAAAATTAATTAGATTGTTAGAGTCCACTATTTTGTGAGAGGAGGTTTCGTTGGTTACCGCTCCGTGCAAGTTCAAAGCATCTCTCCTCTCTCATCTTCCGGTCGGGTCGCTAGATTCCTCGGGGTCAAACAGGGGGTTGCGCTGGATCGGAAATTGCACGTGTGGGCGTCGAATCTACAAAGAAACCGACACCAGATGTTGTTGTTGTTTTCGAGTCGTGACGTTACAGCTCGCCCTTCTTATGGAACTTT
Organism: Trichonephila clavipes; assembly: GCA_019973935.1. NCBI lineage: Eukaryota > Metazoa > Arthropoda > Arachnida > Araneae > Nephilidae > Trichonephila > Trichonephila clavipes. The sequence continues at coordinate 390,999 of BMAU01010900.1, forward strand.
TCCGTTGAGAAAAGTTTAATGGGATGACGATGAGACAACTGACAGATTACCGACACATCCCTTCATCAAGCACCACTATATTTCTGAGCTGCAATTTTAATTACTAAAGAAAACGCTGAAATAAATTTGGAATTATATTTCTAGTGAGTGAGTGTTCTTGCTTAGGAACTTACACAAATCCATATTACGAAATAGCAATGTAAGAAAAAACATACTATACATTAAATAAAAAATACAAACACTTTCCTATCACAATGCCTAGTATCAATTATACTAACAACATGTTATATCAAATGCCTAGTGTAAGACCTTGCACATAAAATATTCTTCGCCACAATACTTAATAAAAAAATTATACTAACGACATGTTGATATGATATGCGAAGTGTACAACCTTACACACAAAATATTTTCACCATATGCCTCTTGCGTAAACTAAATACTCATGTATATTTTAAACCCTGTACACAAAAATTAAGCATATTAATACATTTGCTTTTCATGGCTTTATCTTTGACACGCATCGCCATTCGATATGATATACAGTACTAGTAAATAAATAAAATTTAATACAATTATTAACCTTTAACTAAAAACATAAGCAACAATTATTATTCATGAGCAAGAGAACATTGTTAACAAACCCTAATTATCTATCACCGATCTGCTGAGACTATCTGCATTTTTTGTGACTTTTACCCGACCGATGTACAATTCTAAAATTATATGGTTGCAAAGCCAAAGCCCATCGCATCAATCTAGGGTTAGAACTAACATTTCTATTCAACCACGCCAACGGGTTGTGATCGGTCATAACTAAAAATGAATTTCCATCTAAGTAATAATGTAACCTTTTAATTGCGAAAACAATACTAGCACATTCCTTCTCCGTCGTACAATAACGCTTCTCTACCTCTGAAAATTTCTTACTCAGGTAAAGGATTGGATGCTCCTCACCTTGTTCAGTTAATTGGGTTAAAACTGCTCCCATACCTGCGTTCGAAGCGTCCGTTTGAACAATGAATTCTCGTTCAAAATTTGGCGCGTACAAGACGGGCTTATCAATTAGTTTCCCTTTTAGTTCTCGAAATGCGTTTCACACTCGGTCGTCCACTTAATTTCTCCCTTCTTTGCTCTTCCCTTCAACGCATCCGTCAACGGAGCAGCAATTACCGAGAACAGATTTATATATTTTTGGTAATAACCCGCTATACCTAAGAAAGCACGTTTTCGTGCGAGGGTAGGGGAACTCTAGAACAGCCTGAACTTTGATCTCGGAAGGAGTGCGGAAAACCCTGACCCACAATGTGACCCAAAAATTTGACATTTTGTTGCGCAAACTTACACTTTGAAGGTTTTATCGTTAACTTAGCTCTCTTTATTCTCTGCAGAACGTTTCCATATGTTTAATATGCGACTCCCAACTATCTGAGAAAATTGCGATATCGTCTAGATACGGGACAACGAAATCCTCGAGTCCGTTAAGTAATTCAGCCATGAGTTTACTAAAGAAATATGGAGCATTCTTTAATCCGAAACTCATCCTTTAGGGGGTCGGTATGTACCAAAGCTAGTACAGAAGGCTGCGTATCGCTGTGCTGTTTTACTCAAAGGTATTTGCCAATATCCCTTAGATAAGTCAAAGACGGTAATAAATTTAGCCGCCGATACTTTTCTACGCGTTCTTCGATATTCGGAAGAGGAAAATATTCCGTTCTAATGATCCCGTTTAATTTCCTGTAATCTATACATGGACGAGGTTCTTTCCCAGCTATCTCAACTAAAATCATAGGAGACATGTAATCCGATTCTCCTACCTCAATGATTCTAATTTTAACATTCGGTTAATTTCGTTTTTTAAGATTTCATTTTGTCGGTGCGACATTCGATAGGGCTTCGTCCTAACTGGTTGATCGCTAACTAACTGATTTCGTGTTCAACCAGATTAGCTAAACCGGGATTGTTTGAAAACATTTAGAGTATTTATTTAATAATTCGCGCAGTCGATCCATTTGTTTGTCGAAGGTGTTTGTTCAACTCGCTAGCCTGGATTACGTCCTCGAAATCATAAATGAGAGAATTGTTTTCTAAGTATGGGATTTCTAACTCCTGGTCTGCGAGAGAGTTTTTTGTTTCATCATTAATTAATTTCATCATTACGTTAACGTGTTCTGGCCTTTTGTAATATGGTTTTAGCATATTTATATGATAGATTTGAGATGTTTCGCGTCTGCCGGGGATTTCGACTAAATAGTTCGTTTCCGAAATTTTATTTAAAATTGTCCCAGAACCTATCCAATGCACTGCTAATTTATTTGCTCTGGATGTAGCTAACACTAGGACTAAATCTCCATCCTTAAATTCACGTTTTACTGCGTTTTTGTCATACCAAGTTTTCCGCTTAACTTGCATTTCCTCCATTTTGTTATAGCTACTTCTTGACATCTTTTTAATCTATTTATTAACTTAAACATATATTCAGTGACGAGATCACCCTCTTCTTCCGGTTCCATCCAATGTTCCATTACTAACGTCTCTGGGGTTCGCAAATTTTTCCCATACACCAACTCTGACGGTGTATACCCTGTACTTTCGTGCGATACAGTTCGTAACGCTAAAAGAATTGACTTCACCACGTTACCTAACTTATCTTCACGATTTTTGACCAATAATTCCTTCTCTAGCGAATAAACCTGATTGGTAACCTGCACTTGACTGGCTGCCTGTTCGTATAAGGTTTAATCTCCTCGCTATTTTTTGAGCATTGATTAAATTTTCTCGCGTAACCCTTAGCAGCGCTAATTCCGGAACATATTCCTGGAGTGCAGGTATTAAAATTTCGTCCTCTGCATCCGAAGAAACAATTATAACCTCATCTTCCCCTTTTTAGCATCACCACTATCTATTCCTATTTCTCTAGCCGCTTTGACTTGAGACCTTGTTTAGACAGCATTCAATATTTCGACTGGCAGGAAATTATAGCCTAAATTTCCTTTTATTAGCTCGGCCGTTTTATTTCCAAGCAAATATCGACCGTGTTGATTTAAGTGATTTCCACAAACCGCTGCCTTAGTCTGCACCGTTCCAAAATTTCCGGAAATTTCCACGACCGCCAAAGGTAAACAAACTAATTCTGGGCTTAACGGTTGTTTTTACCCAAACATTTTCACCAGAGAAAGAAGAAGGATTTATGTATTTTGCACATACTAAATCTATTGTCGCTCCCGTATCTCTAAGAATGTCTATCTCGTGACCATTCACAGAGCCCTTTGTTGTATATGAATTAAGAAAATCCGGGTTTTCATTTCCTTCAATATTATTGAGAGTTTCCGTCGTTTTTGTTTTTATTAATTTAGGGCAACCGGCTTTTATATGTCAGGCATATTGCAATGATAACATCTTTGTATCACGCGTTTTTCAAAAGTTCTCTCTCTAGTACTCTCCGGAACAGAAGCTCTAATCTGGGGGGGAAGTTTTCCCAAATCTATTTTCTTTTTCCTTGATCCCTGAGTATGTCGTGTAAAAAATTTTATCATTTCTGCCCCACCTATCCATGGGTTTCGAATTTACCTTTCGGACGTCCTCATAATTATCAAAGAGTTCTGCTATTTGAGTAGCTGATTTAAGGTTTGCCCAATTATCTAAAAAATGATCTTTCAGTACTAGCATTGGCGCGTTTTTAATTGATCTACCACCATTAGATCTTTAAGATCTTGAAAGGTATTTATTTCTAAGCCAATCAGCCACTCATCTAGATAATTCGTAATTTCAAAAGTGAAATCCTTCCAGGTGCTATCATTTTTCTGGTGTTGGACAAATTTTTTGCCGAAAGACCTCGGACTTAACTTGAATCTTTAAGTAATAATTTCTTTACATAATCGCAATTTTCGGCTTGTTCCTCCGGTTCGCGAGCAATAAATTGCACGATCTCTAGGGGTAACAAACCCAATAATTGCCCCACCCACTCTTTCTTTTCTATTGACGCCCTTTTAGCCTGGCGTTCAAAGATCACTAGATATAAACTAATATCTGACTGCTTAGGATCGAAATCTGGGATCAATTTTTTTAAGTTTAAATTAGAGGTTACAGAACATGCATTTGTAGAATCGTTTGATTCATCGTTTACCCTAAATCCGGATTCTATTTTAAACCTTTCTAAAATCAAATTTCAGCTGTAATTCTTTCTCTTTTAATGCCTGCTCCTTTACTAACTCCTCAATCTCATTTTTTTTTAGCCCTTTCTAACTCCTCTAATCTCATTTTTTCAGCCCTTTCTAACTCTTCCAATCTTTTTTTCCGTTTGCAATGATAGTCTCATACAGATTTTTAACAAATTCCTCTTCATAACCTTCACTGTTAGTGATTGCAATTTTTATGCTAGGGACAGTCATATTTAAAGTGGCATTTATTCCTAATTCTCAGCAAGTTGCAACATGTCTTGCTTTTCCTTTACCAAGGAAAGCCATTTTTAATCAATATCAAATAAATGTCACGCTAAATTTTGCACTATTGTTACTATTCTCTATTAATACAATAACACTGGTCCCATGCATACACAGAAATACACAAAGAAAAACTTAACACTAAAAATAATCAAAATCATTCAAGAGACTTAAACACAATAAATCTTAAGCTAAAATTGCACACAATGCTTGAAATGCAATTACAATTCTCTAGAAACAATAACACTGTTCCCATGCAAGAAAAAACACTAAGTATTTCAAAATTTCTAAAGAACACTTTTAACCAAAATTCCTAATACAATATGCAGTTTGCAACTCAAAAATATAACAGTACTCACCCATTTGAAGTACTCAGCTTGCTGTCAGAAGCAAATTATGTGCACTTTGGTACGGCTTGAAAATCGCTTTTCCTTCGGACACTCTCGCCGTTAACACTGTAGATGTAGATCAGTTTGTTTTGAGCAGGACGCTCCCTTTCTCCGAAGCTGAATTTACTTGCAGCACGGCTTCCGAAAATCGCTTTCCTTCGGACACTCTCGCCGTTAACACTATAGATCAGTTTGATCTTTGAGCAGGACGCTCTTTTTCTCCGAAGCTGAATTTACTTGCAGCACGGCTTCGAAAATCGCTTTCCCTTCGGACACTAGCCGTTAACACTATAGATCAGTTTGATCTTTTATGAGCAGGACGCTCTCTTTCTCCGAAGCTGAATTTACTTGCAGCACGGCTTCCGAAAATCGCGTTCCCTTCGGACACTAGCCGTTAACACTATAGATCAGTTTGATCTTTTATGAGCAGGACGCTCTCTTTCTCGAAGCTGAATTTACTTGCAGCACGGCTTCCGAAGATCTCTTTTTCTCCCTGCGTTGCGGTCCGTCCGTAAAAATCCAAAATTTTCCTCCTCTCACGGGTCCTGAATGCTTTTTTTTTATCCCAAAGCGCTGCCACCAAAACTCTAAGCTGTAACGTTTGAAAGAATAACGGTAGCGTATTCTTGGTGAATTAAAATATGGAATTTATTACGTCACAACTATTGAAAATTATTTACAAAATGATACATTAAAGTTATTAAAATTAATTAGATTGTTAGAGTCCACTATTTTGTGAGAGGAGGTTTCGTTGGTTACCGCTCCCGTGCAAGTTCAAAGCATCTCTCCTCTCTCATCTTCCGGTCGGGTCGCTAGATTCCTCGGGGGGTCAAACAGGGGTTGCGCTGGATCGGAAATTGCACGTGTGGGCGTCGAATCTACAAAGAAACCGACACCAGATGTTGTTGTTGTTTTCGAGTCGTGACGTTACAATATATATATATTATTTCCGTGTAAATGTGTATATTTTTATTATGTCAGAAAGTATTTGTTTTACTTCATTCTAGTAAATAAATTTTTTTAAATCTTTTATTTTCGATATGCTCGCGCCCCCCTTGTAGGTATAACGCGCCCCCCCAAGGGGGCGCGCCCCACAGTTTGAGAAACACTGCTTTAAAATATGTCCTTCTCCTTTCATTTCTTTGCCAAAATGTTGCATTTAAATAATTTTTTCTTGTATTAATATTCTTAAAACACTTTTATCCGTCTATTCTAATTTCATGGACACTAAATATCGAAAAATTATTCATTTATACGTTTTTTCATAATCACGGTTATGAACGTTCTCAAGTCACCCTTATAAAAAGGGATTTATTATTTCCAAATCGATGTGCCGTAATCTTTTTGGAGGTTGTTTATTTATTTTGTTTTAAAAAATGCCCAGAAATTTTCCTCGTTTTAAGGAGGAATTATTATCTGCAAAAATAATAAGATGTTCTGCAGAAATTCTTTTCTATTTCATAAAACTGTTACACTTTTTTGCTTCAATAAATTCTTAAAAGACAAAGATTTAACTTTTTGCAATGTTCCTGTCGAGTAATAATCTTTTTCTCTTTCCAGTATCTATTTTCTTTGCCTTTCACTGGATATCTTTTTCCAAGAAAAAGTCCAAAACACCTACACAGTCCATAGAGATAAGATATCTCCTGAGAACGCGAAGAGATTTTTGCTCTTCCTTCTAAAAAATTATCGACATCTGGAATAATTCACAACATTGTCGTTGGTCCTTTGCTCGTTGAACGTCACTGAAGTAGGCAGTTACTTGATCTCGAGCTCTTCTTTCCTCCGCCTACTCCTCCAAACCAATCATTCATTGAAGTGAAGACTGGCAGCTCTAGGAAACCAATGGGAAAGCGGTTCACTATCACTATGTGACCCGCCTACTTCTCCGCAGAGCAGAAGATCCTAAAGTTGAAAGATTGATTGTTGTTTGTAAGAGCTGTGGAGAGAAGAAATTTAGAATTTGTGTCGAATGTTTCAGGAGAAAATCACGTGGTAAGAGGATAAAAAAAGAATACTGGATTCTCGATCAAGGTACTCAAACTTTTAAAGATTTACCGCGATCAAAATACAATTTATTTTGAGATGCAAGTTAAAAAATTTTATTTTATAAAAAATGTTAATGTTAGTGCCACGAAGAGTAAGAGGAAAAAATGCAATAATATCAAACAATAAGCTGAATCTGACGTTACACACAGACTTCAGGTTAATGAAGATATGAACTGAATTACATTAATATTGACAGATAGCATGCGTATTAAATAAAAACCCGAATTAGAGAACAGTTTTTATTTAATAGCCGCTAAAAGAGTTATTGTTTTTGGTTATTTCTGAATTTGTCATATAGGATCATTTATTAGTATAAAGTAGTAATTAAAATGTCTTTCGGCGAAATAATATTTTACTTTTTTTATAAATCGTTTGGTAATTACAATTATAGCATCACAATATATTCGCTTAAATAAATCGTTTGTTATTACTGCTTAACTGATAACTGTTTCCGTAACCGATTTATAAAATAGAGCTCATGTAAAATGATAGTTTTATAGTTTGTTTTGTTTGATGTTTATTGAAGTTTTATTGGATAAAGTGGATATATTATGTATGGTTTTTTTCATATTTGAAAAGAAAATCAGTAAAAACTTGAATGACAGTAAGAAGCTCAAAAAGAGAAAATGCGATTAATTCGAAAGCAAATATACAGTGATGGCAGAAATATACTTTATTTATTATTATTAATTAAAATGTGTATTATTAATTTTTAAAAATATGCACCTCAAGTGGTTTTAACTATTCGTAACAAAACGTAACATCAAAATAATTTTTTTCTGTTATTGTGTTTTTATTTTTACTATTTCCATATGAAGAATTATTACTCTTTTATAGCAATACTTATTTTTGTCTCTTTCGACATTTAATGTGAATGAGATTGTTTATTTGTTAAGCGAATAAAGAATATTCACCTTTTTTCTCTCTCTTTCATGTTTGTACCCTGAATTAAAAGAAGCTATCTTCAACTTTATTATTCTAAAGAACTGGCGACAGTAAAATATTATTCTGTTTTTTCCCCTCTATGTTTTCGGTTACAATAAAATTAGCTCTCCCTTTATTTCTTTCAACTAAACTCTACACCATCTTTATTCTACACCAGGGATGGCGAACTAGTGACATACGTGCCATCAATGGCATGTGACACAATATTTTGGGCACGCCAGCGATCAAAATGGTTTGCGTTGTATTTTAAAATAACAAGATTCAATGTGAAGTATTACGAGCAAATGCCGCCGGGATCACACTCGTTTGCTCTTGTCTTGCCTTAGTTACGTATAGTTGCTTATGATGTAGAGTTTATCTACGCAAGCATAGTCAATTTCGTTGACACAACTGCATTTTAAAGCTTATTTGTGTTATGTTTACGATTTTTAACTGTAATTTAATAAGGCTGGTTCAGCAAAAGAACAAAAAGTATTCGATAGTAAGTATAACAGAGAATTTCAAACTTGGTGAATCTATAGAAATATGGTATTAGTAAAGGCGTCAAAACGGTGTGTGTTTTAAGTCCTGGAACAGTAATATGCAGAACATCATCTATAAAACGGCATTTTGAAACAAATCACTAATAATATTGTCAAAAATGTGAACCACAGCAAAAATAATTAATTGTTGAGAAATTTTTTGGCTGATGACTAATGCATTATACATTCTACTAAAAGTAACATCTTCAATCATAATATAAGTTATTTGTCATCCGATCTGCAATAACAGAAATCACACTACTGTTACTTTAATTTGAATTACACGTAATTTATAACTAAAACATTCACAGCTATACAGTGTAAAAGGTATTTTTTTCGTAGTAAATGAAAAGTTTATAGAGTTGTTAGTATTTAGTTTTATAATTTTTTCCCTGTAATCACAATTCAAAATTATTTGATGGCACGTACATACCTCATTAAACAAAGTTGCTTTTTTATAAATTGTATTCTTAATTTTATCATTCAGGTAAAAGGAAGTTATTAAGGGCTTAAGTAAGGGAGATTTGATTTTAAGGTTATCTAATCCATAGAGTAAGAGCTGTTATGAACAAAATAAATATGGGCTAAGTTTTTTTTTTAAGCAAAGTTTTTTGACAGTGTAAAACTATTTTTCCAAAATTATCAGGTAAAAGTTGACTTTTTAAAAAATTATCTCTTTTATGAATTTGTAAAGATAATATTTTGTTAGAAAAGTATATTTTATACCGGAATTATAATCTCAAAATCGATTAAAAAAAGAAAATGAATATAGTCTCTTAATATTAAGATGCAAATTTTTTAAATAATATAATGTAGCCTTAAGAAGGAAAGTTTATCTTATAACAAGAAGCATTAATCAGTAAAAGAAAGACTTATTATAAATGTATAAATCTTTGCCAACTAAAAATAAATCAAATAAATGATATTTGGTAAAATGGTATATTTTGTGGCTTTCTTGTGAAAAATAAATTCTCTTTCAATTTCTTCGTATTTCCATACTTTAAACAGCATTATATTTAATATTATAATTTTTAAGGAAAAATTTATTATTAAAAAACAGAATTATTTTATAACTATTATTGTTTGTTTTACTGTTTTTTATTTGTATCGAATAGCTCGATTTTTTAGACAAAATTTTATAAATCTTATACAAATGTTTTGATATTTTATAATGTATTGATCTACTTCACTTTTGTTTTATGAATGATGTGTAATTTAAAAAAGAAGGGGGAAAAATTCTTGAATTTTTTTAGTCGAGTTGTTTATGGTACAAAAATTTGATGCATTGTATTGCACCATATCGGATGTAGAATTACAGAAAAATATTCATTAATATGTAAACATTTTTCAAGAACAGAATTCCTGAGTAAAAACTCCTCAACTAACATAACAACAATATACATACAATGCACTACTTGAATATCTAACAATTCTTTATGTCAAAAGTATTTGGAGTTTGCTTTTTAACTGGAAATAATAATAATAAAAGAAAATTATTGCAATATAGTTAGGATTACATTTTTTGTATATATATATTACACAACTTTTCTTGTCCTTTTTACAACAATGATTAATTACTTGGTAATTTTTATTTTATTTGTTAAAATCATGTGATAATAAACATTTCCTGTGTCTTATTCATCTTTACCATAATACATACTTTTAAAATGTATTATGGTAAATTAGGCTGTATTCACTTAAAGTACAGTACCTATTAGTGCATTTAAATTAACCTTTAAAGTGCAGTTAAAAATTACAAGAAAATAAATTGTTAATGTAAAAATAAGTTTATACGATTAGGACACTTATATACATAAACCAAAAAAAGGTTCTCGTAATTTCAAAATATTTTACAAATTTACGCGAATTCTCACTTTAGTAGGTACAGTGAAATATCAATTTATCATAACAATGAAAGGTATTTAAAAAAAATAGAGCTAATTCATTCAGGAAAAAAAATGTGTTAATTCAAACAGAAGTGAGTAATGAGTCCTTCTTTCTGAAGGATAGTGTGAAGTAAGAATATAATAATTAATATTAAACAGGTTTTCAATATGAAAAAAAAATGCCCGAGTTTAGGGTCTTTTGTTAACACTAAACAAACGCATACTTAAGACTACCTCTGACTAATATAAAAAGTGAATCCACCTATCTCTAATATATATTATAAATGTGAAAGTTTGTGATAATCTTTGTGGGTCTTTCACGCAAAAACAACTGAATGGATTTTAATGAAACTTTACAGTAATATAGCTTATACATCGGAATAACACATAGGCTATAATTTATAGCATAGGCTATAATTTATAAAAATTTGTAAAAAGTGTCCAAGATATAACGATATTTGTCAAATTAGTAGGAAAAAGTTCTACCATCTACAAGCAATTCTGGCTTGCGCTGCAAAAAAGCCCACCACAGCATATATCTATCTTTTGTTTGTGAAAAAAACTTTTTGTTCTGGCTACGCAATGGGTTCGCTACTAATTAATTCCTGTGATCAGAATAAGGCCTATTTTTTTATTTCAGAATAAAACTAAGTTTTGAAGGGAGAGGTTGTTACGAATCGATCTTCATTTTAATGTTTTTTATGATTTTATTATGCACATTTGGTAGTAAGAAATTGATCTTTTTTCAAAATAAATGCTTTTATTAGTTCTGGTACTTAGAGTCAATAAACTTTCTCTTTCACACTGCATCATTTGGACAAATTTTCAAAATTTGTTTCTGGTTAGTAGTTAATTATAACGCTATAATTTTAATTGAATAGACAGATATTGCGTTTTAAAGTATAAAAATAATTATAACTACTGTACTGTATTTTTTGGAGTGTGTGAGTGAGTGAATGTTAACATCGTACTGTTTAGCTTCACGAGGGCTTTTGGAAACGTATCACGTAATTTTGAACCATGGTGAAGTGACGTGGACGACACCTGAGCTGGCACCCTCTTCTCCTAACTACCACACCAACTTAGAAGGAATATTATACCAATACTTAGCAGGAATATTCTTTGAAATCCACTCTTCCAAGATATATGGCAGCACGGGTTCTGTGATCAGTATTTTAGCGGGGAAGCCGAATAGTTTTGTAGCAGATATTGCGTTTTCAGCGGACTGCAAAGATTATTATTTTTGTCCCGAAAAAATAGTTTGTCAAAATTTAAGCGTCTTATGTTTTTGTATGTTAGTGAAGACCTTGGAAAATGATTTGACTACTTATTTTATGTGAACGGTGTATATAATTAATTTTACAGTGGAATATCTTTAATTAATTTATTAGCTCTAACGGATTAAATTTTCCAAAGTGGAGTATTTTTTTTATGTATATCCCCTAATTTGTAAATGTAGTGAACCAAAAAAAATATTGTATGAAAAAAACTGCAGTAAATCATAATGCGGTTGGATAAAGTATTAAAGTGCATTTCTACCTTACACGGCGGGTCTTACAAAGCTCTAATAAAGCTCGAGCTACGAAAGTAGCTAGGCATTTGCCAACTTGACTCTATCGTTAACATTTAGCTATCTTTTTCATTAAATCGCCATTATAATTTAAGAAACAGCGTTGCTTGCGAATATTACAATTTTAAAATAAAATAAATACAACAGAAAGTAATATTAATGTATTACACTTTCAGATATAAATTATTTACACTACTTTAAGCGTTCATTACGCAAAACTTTTAACAATGTGTTACTTTTGCTGAGCAGAGATCTGCTTACGGAGGTATTTTGAAAAATCGACCCTCAAGAGTGTTACGAGGAATTATAAATAAAAAAAAATCCTTTTTATCAGCTATTAGATCTACATACTTAAAATTTAACAAAGGTGTTTTTTTTTTTTTTTTGTTTAGCTGAGATATGCAAAAAAGCTTTTTTTGTTTAATTTGCAATTCACATAAAATTAACTCATTAAAAACTTTTTTTCCCTTCAATCTGTGTTGTTTAATTTTTCAGTTCACCCGTGCGAAGAACGTGTATACCAGCTAGTATATATATAAACCAAATCAAGGTTTGCAGAAAAAATTACTTTACATGAATATATATTCTCACATTACACTAACTATATAAAATTTAGCATACTTCAATAAATCATTCATCTTTGTTAAAATAAATCTATTTTTTCCCTAAATGTCTATTTTCTCCAGTAAAATGAGGCTGCGGTATTCTAATGATCAAGGTAATGGACTCGTTGCCTGCGTATCATGAGTTCGAGCCTAGTACCGCTGAACACCCACTGTGCACAGAGGACCGATGCACTTACATCTGTCGAGGCTCAGACGTCCTCCCGTTGGTGTAGTGTGGAAATTGGAGAGGGAAGTGTGCCAGGTCAGGCATCGTCCTCGTCATTTGACCATAGTTCAAAATTACGTGGTCTGTCGCCAAAAGCTCTCGAGTAGCTGATCAGTACGAAGTTAATATTCACTCGCTCCCCAGCTAAATATTTTTTGAATTTAACTTCCCATATCATATTGACTATGGCAGTCTAGTGGTCATGGTCATGGACACGTGGTCGAATAGTCATGAGTTTGAGCCTAGTGCCCGCCGTATAGAAGGGCTGATGCTCGTTAAATCTCCCATTGGCATGGCGTGCATGTTCAGAGAGTGGGGTGTGCCTGCTCAGGTGTCCTCTTTATCATTTGACTATGGTTCAAAATTACGAAGTCCGTCACCAATAGCCCCCGTGTTGCTTTATTGTGTGACCTTAATAATACTTGGTGAAGAAATAACTCCTTCAGAACTAAAGTCAAAATTCCTTCTGCACTTTTTATACTTACTTTTTTATTATAATAACAATAACATTTAATAACAATCAGTAATGAGAAACGTTGAATCTAAGTGAATAAACCAAGATATCAATCAAGAGTTCCCATAATCAAATATGAGCATATCGATAATGCTACATAACGAAAACAGCAGAGGATACTGAAGCTGTCTCTTACAGGTCAGATAGTTGTATGTGTGGGTGTTAATCTCATTATGCAAAAATTCTACCAAGTAAGATTTCATCATATAACTGAGACTTATTCACTTTTACTAACTTTGGTCGGAAATAGATAACACACACAAATCTCCCTTTTCCCATTAAGGAAAGGATATCCATTCAACCCCTTAACTAATTTGCCCGTATACCGTACAGGCTACCGAAAGCTGGCCACAACCAATTTGCCCATACACTGTACGAGCACGGATATTTTCTTTCTGGTGCTGGTTTATCCATTGGGTGCTTGGGGCGGTTCCCAGGGGCCCGGACAAGCTGGATTCAACCAGATTTTCTGGTTATAAATTTTGACCCGCCAGTGCCAAGGGAACCCGTAGATCACCTGCGCCCAGGTCCCGAAATGAGCTTAAACCGACACAGCGTCTTTCTATCTTTGATTTGTATATATTTTTAATTCGTACAGTGAGATAATTAACTCTAGTGTTTTTAAGAGATGCAGTTTGTCCATAGTACTGAAATACTTCTCATCCGAGAGTTTCTTTCTAGTGAAGGCGGGAGTTTTTCATTGAACGCAGGAATTTAGATTCTTAAAAATATTCGACAAAGAACAGGGATATGCAAGACGATGTGTGAATTGTTCCTTGAGAAGAAATGAAAATGGAAAGATAATCCAAAAATGCTGATATTATCTCTGTCACCATTGAAATGTAAGACATTGTGTTATACTATGCTTCAAATTGTGTGTGCATATACAGTGGTGGCCAAAATTGTGGACACTTCTTAAAATTGTAATGTTTTTAAGTTTGTATGCTCATAGAAAATTTTACGTTGCACAGAATGCAAAGTATTTTATATTACTTTAAAGAGAATATAATACTAAATTCAATACAAAAAGCAATATTTAAATATTTGCAAGGCAAAAAAAAAGTTATGCTGCAAGAACTATCGATATACGTTGGATATTGATGATAGAAGTGAGTTATCAGTGCTTAGTTGGGTAGCCTTTATTTTGTATTATAGCTTCACATCGATGTTTCATTAAGCTGAAAATAGTTTAAGCTTTACCGTCGTTATTATATGATGCCCGGAAACAATTTATCTTCAATTATCTCCTTTTTATTTCATGGGTACCTCATTCAGACAACAGTTTTCAAACGGTGCCACAAATTTTCGATAGGATTGAGGTCAGGACTGTTTCCTGGACAGGACAGCAACTCTAATGATCTTGGAACGATACCAGTCTTTCAATTACTTTACTGTATGGATGGGGCAGAATCTTACTGAAAAATAAATGAAATGTTGTTGGTAAATAGATCCCTGATGGAAGGCAGAAGTGTGGGTTCCAGAATGGTGTCAATGTATTGTATGACATTCAGTGTCCCATCGATGAAATGAAGGTGAACGTTACCATCTGCTGATATGTGTGACTAAATAATAAAACTAGGTAGGTACTTCACAGTTGTCTGGATGCATCCAGGTTGTAGCATTTCTCCTATTCTACGTCTTACAAATTTTAAGCTATCACTACTGAATGACGATATTTAAGTTTCATCCCTCCATATAACGGGTGACCAATAATCATTTGTCCAATTAAAGTGTTCCATTGCCCAATGTAGTTTCTTTTAGTGCTACTGTAAATTGGGATATGGCTTTTTTCGTGGAATTCTACCTTTTAGTCTTACATCTGCTTATCTACTCCTGATTGTTTTTGAACTCACAAGGACACCAGCATCACTCAGTTCACTTCTGATGACTGTCCATGACATTTTCTTATTTTGGAGACGTAGTATTTTTGTTCTTCTGTTATTAACATATATGGTGTACCTCTTCCGTACTTTTCCTGCTTTGTTTTTTTATTAAATTTGTCCCCTGACATCTAAAACAAAACTTTCAGTCTCCAGATGTAGTCACTAAGCTACCCACCTGTCTTGGAATTTTAACAAAGGAAACACCACTTTCTCGCCACACATGTGTCCAATCTACTCTTTTAATTGATGCCATTGCTTTTTGACTAAATATCATTGTTGTCCTGGCCAGGAAACAGTCCTGATCTTAATCCTATTGAAAACTTGTGGCACTTTTTAAAAACTCTTGTCCGACTGATGTACCCATGAAATTTAAAAAAAAAACATTTGAGGATATAATGGTTTCCTGACATCAGGTAATAACGAAAGAAGACCTTAAAATTATCTTCAGCTCAATGAATCATCGACGTGAAATTGTAATACAAAATAAATGCTTCCCCACTAAGCACTGATAACTCACTGCTATCCTCAGTATCTAATGCATAGCGATAGTTCTTGCAGCATAACTTTTTTTTGCGTTGCAAATATTTGAAGTTTTTTTTTTTGTATTGAATTCAGCATTAAACTATCTTTAAAATGATATAAAATACAGGGTGTCCGAGAAAGATCCGTACAACTTCAAAAATTTATTGAAAAAGGAACAATAGGGTTACAGCGAAACTAATTAGGACATTAGATAGAATAACTCAAAAAGTTTTTTTCTGCAGTATGTTTCTGACCATTGGAGCTACATGTCACGCAAAGGAATATTAAAGCATTTTAGTTATTTCAATGGCGGATCGCGTGAACAAAGCTCCATGTGTTGCGTGGTTTATTGAAACAAAACACGATACGTAAACACAACGGAATTATCGAGCGACGTATGGGGAATCGCCACCATCTCGGTCAAGCATTCGTGAGTGGTATCACAAATTTATGACAACGGGTAGTGTGGAACATAAAAAAGGATATGGTCGCCCTAGAACTAGTGAAGAAAGTGTGGAACGAATACGTGACACATTTCGTAGGAGCCCTACAAAATCAGTTCGACAAGCATCCCGGGAGCTACAAATGCCAAGATCCACGACACACGATGTGCTTCATAAACGATTGCGACTTACAGCATACAAAGTTCAGATTCTGCTTGCGATAAAACCGGATGATTATGCGAAACGCTACGGATTTGCAGTTGACATGCTGCATCGTTTGGATGCCGATGAACATTTTCTGAATCGAATACTGTTTTCCGATGAATCAACGTTTCATGTGTCCGGAATGGTCAATAAACATTACGTTCGATTTTGGGGCTCCGAACAACCACATGCCGTACGTGAACTCCAACGGAGCAGTGAAAAGGTGAACGTGTGGTGCGGATTGCTTCACGATCGCATCCTTGGACCTTTTTCTTTCTCGTAAAAGACTGTGACCTCAAGTACCTACTTAGATATGCTTGAGATTTATGCATTCCCACAACTGCAAGACCTTCAACCGAATGTCCTTTTCCAACAAGACGGTGCGCCTCCTCATTGGGGATCGACAGTTCATGAGTCGCTGAATAATTCATTTCCACAGCGTTGGATTTCCAGGGATGGTCCCATTGCATGGCCACTCTGGTCTCCTGACCTAACACCACTGGGTTTTTTCTTTTGGGGTTATGTTAAAGATACTGTATACGCGCGGAACGCAAGTTAACAGTATCGAAGAATTAAAGCAAAACATCCAAACAGCTGTAGCTACTGTTGATGTTAGCATGCTGAAACGGTCGTGGATGGAATTGGAATATCGTCTTGATATTATTTGTGCTACGAATGGATCTCATGTAGAAATTTCATAAGGTAATAACTTAAGTTATAGGAAAAAAAACTTTTTTGAGTTATTCTATCTAATGTACTAATTAGTTTCACTGTAATCCTATTGTTTCTTTTTCAATAAATTTTTGAAGTTGTACGGATCTTTCTCGGACACCCTGTATTTTGCAGTTTGTGCAACATAACATTTTTATAAGCATGCAAACTTAAAAAACGTAACAATTTTAAAAAGTGTCCACAACTTTGACCACCACTATGCGTAATGCATACACACACAAAATCCTCAACCGTTTGAAAAAGAGACACGAACATGAAATTTTTTTTGTAAGTATGAGAGTAATTCCTATATTATATATATATATATATATATATATATATATATATATACGAAACATTATCCGTAGCATGCAGAGTGTACTGTTAAAAAGCAATAATTTAGGGGGCTTTGTAATACACAATTATAAATTAAAAAAAGCGTGGAAACATTAAAATTGAAAATTAAAATAAAATTCTTCCATTTTCGCATTCTGTTAAGGTATCCGACTACGTTAGGAACCAAGATTTTAAAAAAGTGCATAAATGGATAATTTTCATGACATTTAGTGTCACTCAGATTAGAATACATGTATAAAATTGTTTTAAGGACATTTTGACAAAAAATTATTTAAATACAATATTTTGACAAAAAATTAACTTAGAATAACCTTTTTTCAAAAAATCTTCTCCTTTTATAAGAAATGCTTCTAAAATAATAATACTTTGCTTATATAAAGTAAAGACTTCTCCAAAGAGTCTGAACTATTTTTTTTTTTTGAAAAATTACTTTATTTTCAGAGTTACAACCCATTGAAATAATGATCGGCGTTTTTTTCTTAAAATTTCTCCCTCTGTTGTCGTAAAACATGGATAAACCCAATTCTAAGTTATATATTTCAAAAATTCTAGTTGAGCCTCTGTACAGAGGTTTGAGCTATATACAGGCAAAGTATTATTATAATAGAAACATTTTCCACAAAAGGAGAATATTTTGAAAATGGGTCATTCTATGTTCATTTTTATCAAAATATTGTACTTAAATAATTTTTTACTGTAATACTATTCTTAAAACAATTTTATATACATTTTCTAATCTAAGTGACACTAAATATCATAAATATTATCCATTTATACGCTTTTGAAAACTCACGGTTCCGAACGTAGTCGGATAACTTAAGTATTATGCCTAGTTATATGCAGTAAAAACAATGCCTTTTTTGGAACATTTTAAACAAAAAAACTGACCGCTTAACGCAGCGATACTCAACCTGTGGCCCGCGGGCCACCTGCGGCCCGGTCGTGACCCATTGCTATGAGAAATTCATTTAAAAACAATGTATTAAAAGTTTGGTGGTAAATTCTTTGACAAGAAATCAAGTATATCGATTTTGTTTTTTTGCTGTCGATGTCGTACGGCTGCGAATTGATATTATTTTCTATTTGTAACGATTACAGATAGTGATAACTGACAACAGTGGAGTAGCGACAATTTTATGGGTGGAACTAGTTTTTAACAATCTTTCACACCTTGAAAAAGAAAAATATTCAAAAAAAATATATTGTTTCAAGATTATTGGGAGGTTGATTGTTTTGTAATGAAAAACAAACACGGATCAGTACTTGTTTGATTTGTCACGCAAGTGCTGTGTTTAAAAAATACCAATAAACAGGAATCTCATTCAAGGACACTTTTCCTCTCTAAGATCTCTTTTAAGAGATGATAAATAGGTTTTATTGAATATCCTTTGAAACTGCACCAAAGTGTTTTGTCATTTGTAGGGTCACAGCAGTAACAAAGGTACCCTATGAAATTTGTTATATTATTGATAATCACATGAAACCGGTTACTGATGCAAAAATTGTGAAAGTGTGTTTCTTAAATTCTTTTAATTTAGTGTTAGTGAGAAAAATACAAAAAATAATAGTTAAAAGCAAAACAGGAGGTATAATATTTTTATCAATATATTTTCCACATTTTAAATTTTCAATGTAATCTTGGTCTTAAAACATTTCTCCCCTTTAACCCCATGTTGCGGCCCGCGTAAAATAGCTAATATATGTATGTGGTCCAGCAGAAATAAAGGTTAAGTATCCCTGGCTTAAAGGGTTAATTGTCAGCATCATTTTAGGGCACAATAGCCTTACTCTTCTGGAAAACCTAAGCAAATAATAACGTATATAAAATATATTAATCTTTAAATGTCTTAAGATTCAAATTTGAAACTGGACTTTTAAATCGAATTGTACGCTTGTAATGGGTTTGTTTTTATTTTTTGGCTGTATGTATGCTACCATTGCATAATGTTCTTTTGAATAAAAGTTTAAAAAATAAACGTCAGCAATCAAAATTGTTTAAATAGTATGACATTTTGTTTTCCCACCGTATTGAATGAGCTACATATTTTTAGAAAAAGTTTAGTGGAATAAATCTTTTTGATGCATCTCATTTTTTCGAAAAATAAAAATACTTTTGAGATTGTTGAGTATCTAATATTTATTATAATATAATTATTTTTAGTGAAACATTTAGGACCTTAATGCCTAAAATATTAAAATTAGTTACCTGCTTTTTTTTCGAAATAAATATATAAAATATGTATTGTGTGTGTGTGATTTTTTAAATTATTTTTCCCTTTATATAGCTAATGAAATAAATGCACACATTTTTTTTAAAAAATTTCATTTGGAAAATCAGGCTTCTAAAGGTTAAGAATAGGATTTCTAATTTCCCGTGTTTTTCCATTCCCGGGAATGTAATTGTCGTTCCCGGAATTCCCGGAAATACACCAAAATTTTTAAAAAAATTTAAAAACAAGTTGCTTTTAAATAAAATCTATAATAATTATATAAAATAAGGATACATATAAATTCCAAAATTAAGACTTATTTATATAATGAGCTAAAAAATACAAAAAATATATAATTTGATTATTCATTTTTAAAATAGGATTTTAGGAAGCATAAGCAATTTATACTTTTATCACTCAGCCTAGTTCTAAGCTTTGTGACGAACAATACGGCTGGGGAAAATGCTCTCTTTGCTTTAACTGACGTTGGAGGAATCGTTTTTAAAGCCTCGGAGAGTTTTGTAATGTTTGGTGATGGATTTTCAGTCAAGTCAAGCAACTGCATCTTTTGTTTCATGATTTTGTTTAAAATAGTACTTTTCTTGGTTGAACAATATATAACTTTTGTCATAGAGTAAATTGCTTTCTTTAATTTTTCGTCCAACGTCAGAGGTTTTTCTTTCAAAATCTCCATGCTCTCTTCTTCGGAGTGTGAAGAGTTGGATTTTGATTCTGCTTCTTCGTGGAAAAGCCTTGTCCCTCTCTCTCTGTCTCTCTCTCATTTGGACTTGTCTAACCAAACAATTTTTACAAGGCAATCGCGAAATATCAACAGTAACTGCAGCTGCTTTATACTTTCTCCCAAAATTCAGATATTGCGTTAATCCTATTAAATTAACGTTACGTCTCTCATTAATTCTTTGGATTAGAGAATATTTCATATTTTTCGCAAATTCTGAATTTTGTTCGTTCAATTCTCCAATAACGAAAGAAAATACACCTTCTGCAGTTAGCAAACTTGCATTTAAACTGCATAATGTTTCTAAACCAATCTTTACTGGGTTTAAGCCTGCTATAATTGTAGTCACAGTTTCAAACTCTACATTAACCATCTTTTGTTCTTCTTTAGTGTCAATTAATTCTTTTAAAATTGTGCTGACTTTACTTCTAAAATTCTTTCAATCATTGCCAACAAACTACTCCAGCGTGTTTTGGTATCCAAACAAACCATCTTTTCTCACAGCCAAACTCTTCTTTAACATATTTTTGTAAATTTTGCGATTCCCGGGAAATCCCGGGAACGAAGTATAATTCCCTGGAATGGAAAAGTACAGAAATCTTATGATTTCCGTGGAAAGAAATCCTAGTTAAGAGCTTGAATGGACTACATTTCTTGAAACATTTTATTACAATTAAATTAAAATAGTGAGATATTTTCTCACTTTTAGGTCAATATCGATTATTCTCAATATAAGGTAAATTATTCGAAATCTGATTATTTATATAAAAAAATGTATTTAAACAGATTTTTAAACAAAAGGTCAGCATTTAAACACTCACGCGTTATCCAAAAAACGTCAATTTAATTTTAAGTTTTAATGGTATTCATGTATCGGATTGTGACTACTATATTGTATATTGATTATAACTGATACAGTATTTCAGTATCAATGTGTAAATATATATATATATATATATATTAAATTTATTTACTTACCAAACTCCTCATGCTCCACATTGCATAACTAAATATATATAAGAGACAAATATAAAACAAAAGGAAGGGAGGAAATACGAAAATATAAAAAAAAGGGGAGGTGCATCTATAAAACTTTAAAAATCTATTCAGTAAACAAATTTTCTTAAGATGGTAGAGATGTTCTTTCAGTACGATTGACCAAAAAAGACAAAACAGGTGGTCAGGAAATACCCAAACGTGTGTGTGTGTTTCAACTCCTTTTTAAAATTTTCTCTTTTACAAAAATATTGGTTACAAAACAACAAGATATGTTCCTCTGTTTCAGTGAGTGAGTGAATATTAACGTCACACTGTTCAGCTGCACGAGGGCTTTTGGTGATGGACCTCGTAGTTTTGAACCATAGTTAAATGACGAGGACGATAACCACAGTTTCAGAATCCAGACCACTAGACTACCAATTAAGGTATCCGACTACGTTCGGAACCTTGATTTTGCAAAAGTGTGTAAATGGATAATATTTATGATATTTAGTGTCACTTAGATTAGAAAATGTATATAAAATCGTTTTAAGAATATTATTACAATAAAAAATTAGTTAAGTACAATATTTTGACGAAAATGAACATAGAATGGCCTATTTTAAAAATATTCTCCTTTTGTGAAAAATGCTTCTATTATAATAATACACTCTGTCGCAAAAAAATATATGCACCCAGAAGAAATCAAGCTACAATCACGAAACTCGGTAAGAATGTAGTCTGGTAAGAGATATGCAAATGATTAAAATTTCGAAGCCAATGAGACAAGGCTAAGTGTGCTATGCGCATATTAGTTGCGCAACTGGGAGAGTTTAAAAGCATGAGTACGAGCGCCGTACGGCTATCCAAACGAATCTGATGACTTTGATAGACGATATTGAGACTTAGGATGCCTCTAAGACGTAACCGGCGGCAGTACGAGCAGCTGACGGACTTTGATAGGGGCCGTATAATAGGCCTCAGAGAAGCAGGTTGGTCGAATAGACGTATCGGCCGCCACCTCGGTCGGAGCGATATGGTAGTTGCTCGGTGTTGGCAACAGTGGATCACAGAAGGTAGAGTGTACCGTCGCGGAGGGTCAGGACGTCCCAGGAACACAAATGATCGCGAGGATCGTGCAATCAGAAGAGTGGCCACTTCGGCACCAACAACGTCGCTAGCATCGATTCAACGCCACTTACCTCCTTCCAGACATCCAGTGCCATCAAGAGTAAACATAAGGAGACGACTGACCGAAGTTGGCTTGAGGAGCCGACGTCCGCTAAGACGCTTACCACTGACCCCACATCATAGGCAGTGTCGACTGGATTTTTGCCGACCTCGGGCAACTTGGAGTGTGACAGACTGGAGACGTGTCATCTTCAGTGATGAATCCCGATTCAGTCTCAGTGCTGATGACCACCGCACACGTGTCTGGAGGCGCACCGGCCAGCGGTCCGATCCGGCATTTATTGTCGAGCGGCATACAGCAATTTCACAAGGTGTGACAGTGTGGGGAGCAATTTCTTGGGACACACGATCATCTTTAGTGGTCCTTCAAGGCACTTTGACAGCTCGCAGATACGTGGACGATATTTTAACGCCGATTGTGCTACCCATGCTATCAAGTCGCCCAGGTGCCATTTATCAACAGGATAATGCTCGTCCACATACTGCGCGACTCTCCCAACAAGGATATGACGTCCTACCATGGCCTGCCAGGTCACCAGATCTTTCGCCAATAGAGCATGTCTGGAACGCGCTGGGAAGGCAACTGCAGCCGTCCCGAGATACAGGAGAATTAACTGCGCAGATGCAAAGACTATGGCAGGATCTTCCACAGGGGGTCATAAGTGATCTAATTGAATCGATGCCACGCCGAATTTCGGCTTGTATAGCTGCCAGAGGTGGCTTTACTACTTACTGATTTTTAACCTTTTGCAAGCTGTAACCGCTTAATAAAATGATATTTTGTTCTGAATTTTTAATCATTTGTTTATTTTCATATACACTACATGCATACCAAATTTCGTGAATGTAGCTCAATTTCTTCTGGGTGCATATATTTTTTTGCGACAGAGTGTATTTTGCCTGTATATTGCTCAGACCTCTGTACAGAGTCTTCACTAGAATTTTTGAAATATATAACTTAGAAGTGGGTATATATCCATGTTTTACGACAACAGAGGGGAGAAATTTTAAGAAAAAAAGGCCGATAATTATTTCAATTGCTTGCAACTCTGAAAATAATGAGAATTTTTTTTAAAAAAACAGCTCAGACTCTTTGGAGAAGTCTTTACTTTATATAAGCAAAATATTATTATTTTAGAAGCATTTATCACAAAAGGAGAACTTTTTGAAAAAAGGTTATTCTAAGTTAATTTTTTGCCGAAATATTGTATTAAAAATTTTTTTTTTTGTCAAACTGTCCTTAAAACAATTTTATATATGTATTCTAATCTAAGTGACACTAAATGTCCTGAAAATTATCCATTTATGCGCTTTTTTAAAATCACGGTTCCGAACGTAGTCGGATACCTTAAATTAAATCGGTATCACTAGCAATTAAATTAAACCTAGACAAATAGCTCTTAAAATTTTCATGTCCTGTTAGAATCTGGGATAACTGAAAATAAGTAGCAAATTTCTTATATTTTAGCCGCTGATAAATGGTCGGAAAAAACTATTAAGTCCACAAAGCTTTACGTGAGGCCAAGAATTCAGTGTTCCAGGTGAAGGCAGTTCTTTCCCAAGCTAAATGATTCCAGCGGGACAAAGGTACAGATATCAAAAGGTTCATATCTTGGCAAGTTGCCTCTTTGGCCAACTAATGCGTAAATATGGCGTTTTCTTTTTTATAAAAATTTCCGGGTGCATTTTTGAAAAAAAAAATAAGAGTATGTCGATATTAATTTTATACTACTTTTCAAGTGATAATCATATTCGAGAACATTTTTTTTACGCGTTAATAAAAGAAAACTAAAATTACATCGAATTTGAAAAAAATAGTTTCTTCGTATGATAAAATAGTACTTACGAGCTTGTGTTTTATTAAAATTATATGTACATAAAATTACAAAAGGTTTTTATGAAATTTTACAATATCCCATTTACAATTCTTTGAAAATAAGGCCCTTCACATACTTAAAATATTACTTTTACTTTTAATAATATGCTCCCTTCCATATATCTCCATATTATGCTTCTAATTCCCGATAACTTGTTTTGATTATTCATTTCATACAGTTTTTATACACTCAGCTAATACAATTTTTAAATACTTATTTCTTATAATTTTAATTTCTTGTAATTTTTATAATATTTTCAGGTATTTCTGAAGCGTTTACATTGGTAAATTTCCTCTCATAATTAGTTTCTCTTTTTAAACAAAATAGCACCTTTCAAGAGGAAATTCAGCTTAACTATCAAACTTACGTCTCCTTCTCCAAAATATTAAAACTTTTTTTTATGGGGGTAGATTAATATTTATCCATAGTTTAAGTTGTTTCCAAAATTAAAAAAAAGTTCGTCAGTTATAGTAGAAAGAAGATACATTACAACTAATTGATGGTGTATCATTATTTGGCCTTTTCCAGAATATAATCCTTTTATAAGTCTTATTATTATATTCAAAGGTTACCTTCCCCACAACTAGTCGCAACAGTAAATTAGTGGTCAGGGTCATGGGTTCATGACCGGCGTGTCACGAGAGTGGCTAATGCACGTGAGTGAATATTAACGTCGCACTGTGTTCAGCTACACGAGGGCTTTTGGCGACGGATCACGCAATTTTGAATCATGGTCAAGTGACGTGGACGAAAACTGAACTGGCACCACCCTCTCCTAACTACTACACCACACCAACGAGAGGACGTTTCAGTTCTCGACAGATTTAACGTGCATCGCTGCCCTACACGGCGGGTCTTTAGTAGTACTGGGCTCGAACTCATGACATGCTTGCTATGATCCGATACCTTGACCACTGGCCTACCGCCGCCCTCGTTACATCTGTCGAGACTCAATCCTTACGTTGGTATGGTGTGGAAGTGTCGTCCTCATCACTTGATCGTGGCTCAAAATTACGAGGTCCGATGCCAATAGCTCTCGTGTTGCCAAAGATTGCGACGTTAATTTATACTCACTCACTCTCTTCCTACTAAGACTCGATAAGAAAGTCGATTTTCGGGAACAAAAACAGTAAAAAATCAATTACCGAATAAATAATTAGCATTAATTAATAAAACTAATTATTAATAATAAACACTTAATTAAATTTTTCGTTCGTTAAATTTCTCGTTTTTAAATAGGGTTATAACCAATCGAAAAAAAGTTCAAGGGCTGAGGGATTCCTTATGCGTGCTACTGCGTTACGGACTTGTTATTGTGCATACTTCATGGAACTCATTTGACTATTAAAAACGGAAGAGGAGATAGAATGTTGAAAGAACTTTCAACCAAAAATACAAAAACGTTACACTTAATGATATTAAACTGTATATCCTCTTTCGTAAACCTTGCCAGAAAAAACAAAAAAAGTATTAAAAAAAGGGCATTGTTGCGAATTCCTATTATCAAGGTGGGGAGGTGCCAATTTAGATACTGTCCTCGTGGATTAAGTCTCGTTTCTAAAAAGTCATAGTATTGCTTTAAAATTTGATACTATAATATATTTGACCAATCACTTATACAGCGGTTATTTTATACCACAAAATAGTTGAAATGTCCCATAGAATAGTTGAATCAATGAACGAATACTTCTAATAACATCACATTCTAAAGCAACGAGAGTGCTGTTAGTGAGACCTCAATTAATTTATATAAAAAATAATAGAATATATATCATATAACATTATAAATTGTGTTGCTGTTGTTACTAATTCCCTGCCTGACGATGTCAGACCGAGGCCCACGAATTCATAAATTGCTGTCATCTCTTTGAAAAGTATTTATTAGTTATCAGATTCAATATTGATGAATATTATTAGCATTCTTATATTTTGCGTCATTATTCTAATTGCCTTAAAATTAATATTAATATTTGATTTGATAATCAACTAATTAAAGTTTCTTACAACTGAGCTTTAAAGCTAATTATAGTAAGTTAAATTTAGGTAGAATCAATACGCTGGTGAATAAAATGAAATATATTATTCTGTAGTGATAAACTGTTACACATACACAAATTCGGAGCATCTAAATATTTTCTTCGATTGAAATTACAATGAAAACGAATTCAAAGAGTCAATGTATATCTTCGAAATGTTATTATATCTATTGATTTTATTTAAAATTTATAATAGATTATCTGTATTGGTCGACAAGGGAATGAATATGTCGCCAGATATTAAAATAGAGGATTAAGCTGAATTGCATGAACACAATTAACATAGCTTCATAAGATGAACGAAAATAAAGAAAAAAAGCACGCATTAATTGCATTATCGTAATTTTTTTAACTGAAAAAAATGTATACTGGTAGAACCCCCTCAGTATAGAGGGCGCTGCTTGTAAAAACATGCTTTGTTTACACCAGAGATCTTCTGTACGTGACCGAGTGCAGACGCACTCCATATTCCATTAAACTTATTATTTAATCTTACACTTGTCTTCGATGATTTATTGAATTTAATTGAGTCTAATGATTGTGATGATATGAGCGTTGATTGATATAAAAGCATTCTACCACTGATTAACTGAACCACCGATGATCGAAACATAAACTATCTACCAATAAGTAATTGGACGCCTGTGATAAAAGAGACAAAATGTATACATATTCAATCGTTGGTAGAGCCTCCACATGAGACAATTACAGCCTTGGCCCTCTAGGGCAGTGATCCGCATCCCCCGGTCGGCGGACCGGTACCAGTCCGTGGATCAAATAGTGCCGGGCCGCCTAAAGAACATTGGACTATTGCCCTTTTATTTAAAGTGGTGCATTTCTCTTGGATTTGCGCAACTTTCCCCGGAAATCACTTTAGATTCCACGTTAAATCTCTTTTATTCATTTTTGGTGTAACTATGTTTTATTCGGAAGGCATATTCAAATGTA
Source organism: Trichonephila clavipes (assembly GCA_019973935.1). Taxonomy (NCBI): domain Eukaryota; kingdom Metazoa; phylum Arthropoda; class Arachnida; order Araneae; family Nephilidae; genus Trichonephila; species Trichonephila clavipes. Next base: position 418,245 of record BMAU01010900.1, read on the forward strand.
ACTAAATTAAAATTGCAGCGGGCCGCGGTAAAATTATCAAACGTTTACCGGTCCGCAGCGATAAAAATGTTACGGAGCACTGCTCTAGGGCATGCTTTCCGCAAGTGTTTGAATGATGGACAATACTATTTTCTTCCCCTCACCTTGCGGAGAAGACATGTAAGTTCTTTCACCGATTTTGGGCGTTTGCTGCACCCCTTGATTTGACGATTCAACTCGTCCCAGAGGTTTTCTATCGGATTCAAGTATGGTCTCTAGGTAGGCCAGTCAAGTCGGTTCACCTCATTGTCATCCCATCAATCCATGGTGGACTTCGCTACATGATAAGTAGTGTTGTCATCCTGGAAGTAACTATGATTCAACCAGTAAAATTGTCTCAGCGTAGGAAGCACAATGTGGTCTGAAATAATGGAGTAGGAGTCGGCGTTGAATTACCATGAATAGGGATCAAGGGTCTCCGTCCATACCAAGAGAAACATCCCTCCACCCCAGACCATAATTTCCACCTCCACCATTCTTACTGTTGGCACAATGCATTCGGGAAAAAGTCGTTTTCCAAGTATACGCCAAACCCTGACTCGGTCATCCGAATGGCAGAGTTTGAACCTTGATTCATCACTTTAGAGAATTTGCTTCCACTCCTTTATGGTCCAATTTTGAAGTGTCTGGTACCAGCTCAGCGGAACAGCGTGGTTGGATTTTGTGATCAAAGGCTTATGGGTGGCAATACGGCCATGGAAACCAAGCAAAAGGGCTTCCTTGTGTATGGTTGTTATCGAAACAACAGTCCTGGCTACTTGTAAGAACTCCTGGAGTATGTGGGCCATCGATTTGATGCTATTTTTCTGAATTTCTTTGGACAGCACTCGTCGATCTCTATTTCTCAGTTTTGTGGTCTGCCGGATCAAAGAGCATTCCGACAGTCACCACTCACCTTCTGCTTTTTAATCACAATAGCCACTGTTGATTTTGGAACGCTTAACTCACTAGATATGTCTCTTAAGGATCGCCCATTTCTATATTCGACAATTATGCCCTTCTTGATGTCAGACAGCTCTGAATTTCGTGGCATGTTGCTTGTGACTAATTTCGATGCTGTTTCCTACACTATATTTAGGTGGAGAAGGCGTGACGTAGATAAAGATCACAGATATTCTCATTTTCATGGATCAAATACTTATTGGTAGATAGTATATGTATACGCTAACGTCTCAGGGAGTTGAATTTTTGACCACTTCTACATAATGACAAAAATCTCAAATATCTTAATAAAGATTTTTTCTTCATTTCCTTAATTACACGCACATTTGCTTATAGAGAGCTTCAAATGTACTTCGATTTACTACTATTAAAATGACCAGGTTCCCCTAGAGACACTTTTACAAAGAATTATAATAATAGTTTGTTTTATTTATTTATCTCACACAATAAACATATCTACTCTAATCAGCATAACCTCCCATCCGGTATAATGTCGCAGACTATTGTGCCTTAGGGCCTTAGTTCGAATCCCGAAGAAGGCATGGATGTTTGAAATGTAAATGGGGCTCTCTTATTATTCGTCTAGCCGAAAGTCTTCTCGTGAAGGGGGCAGAGAGATGGGAGGCTATTGTCCCCCTTCCAGGGTATCCTTCCTCAAAATTGGGGTAGAACACTGAGACAAATTCTACTGTTAGCTGTATGGTGCTCAAAGCTGTGACTAGAGACAAGAATAAAAACTAGCCCCGTGCCACGATGAATTTCTTGGGCCTTAAACTGATATTGTCGATAATGTGTGGCATTACCAACAACAACAACAATTATCCGCTAGGGAAGAATAGCAAAAGTAAATCTCTACTTGAAATGAATTCAATACTTTAATTTGAAACAAGAAATTAATGATGAAAAAGTTGCAAATACTAATAAATCCACACCTAAATCTAGACTCAATTTATCTGCATCAATAGCAACAATTGTAAATCAGGACTGCAATATTTCCTATATGTGACCTTAATTCAAAATAATTTCTTTTGTAGTCTCTTCCTTTAATATAATCTGTCATTTCTTCTCTCGATTGCTTACAGAGGTATTTTATAACGAAAAACAAGAGGGCATGCTGCTCACTTTAGTTTTTGCATATTTCCGTACACCTAGGAAAGGGAATACGGACTTGATGTATAAAAATTCAATCGATTGAGCAGAATTAAGTCCCACTAAGAAACTCACGAGGTTATAAAAATTTGAATAAGGTGTACGCACTGATTAGAATTAATTATACGGGTTGATAAATATAGCTATCTTTCTTGACTTCTTTTCGAAACTACAATAACATCAGCTCAGCGATGCCCCAACTGTTCGAATAAACGAAGCATTTAACAGAATGCCATTTGAGTCTCTTTCTCGGTTGAATATGCCTGTGGTGGGTTGTTTCTGAGTAATCCCTAAAGGGAAATATGTGTGTGAACCTTCCCTAACCGATGGGGGGATTCAGTCAGTCTGTAACCAACTTTGGCCGATAACGGAACCCCCGAAATCGGTGAGTGGGCCTACCCACAAAATAGTAGTTTTCAATTTATATTTAATTGTTTATGTGTCGTCGCAATAAATGTTTAAAAAACCCTGAAAACAAGGACTTATAACTTGAACACATGGCAATGCTGCTTGAACATGGTTAAAAATTATTACGAAGCCTTTAACCAAATCTTCATGCTGTTTCTTAGTGTGACATTAATAGACAATCAATCAATTAATTCGGGTGAATGGCTGGTTAAGAGTATCTTATTCATTGACGAAAGTATAACATGTAGAACATGTTCTTTTCATAAATTAAATTTCACATGGAAATAGGAAAAATAATTGCCACAAATTACCTAAAAGCTTAAAGTGCTTTCTTCCCAAAATACTAGTAAGCATGCTATAAGAACTAATATATATGGGAAGTTTATCTTAGTATACAGCTTTATTATTATCTTTTCTTTGCTGGTTATTGTTAGAATTTCATTAAAAAGAAAGGAACTATTTTTCCTATTATCTTTCTTAAGAAAATTATATTAATATTTAAAGGAAAAATTCATTTTTTAAAGATTTCTTTTATCATTTTAGTTAGGATATACCGTGGAAATTTAATTATATATATAATTTCATGTGTTCCTTGAGGGACTGATATTGAAAGACTGTGCTTTAGAATAACATGAGTGCTGTTAGTTCTGGACTGAATATTTTTGAATTATATCCTCACTCACCTGAGCTGATTTCTCATTCCCTAAACTTCCACACCATATTTCTACATGTTTTCACACCACATTATCATTAGAGATCCAAAAAAGGACCACAAGTATAGTAGTATAGCAGTTGTACATATTGCAAATTTTAGCATTTTTTAAAAAGCTATATGCTGCAGTGAAGCCCAGTGGCTGTGTGATAGTGTATTGCGCTTCCACGCCATAGGTCCGGGGTTCAAATTCCGGGCTGGGGAATGTCGACTCAACCTTTCATCCCTTCACTGGGTCTATAAATGAGTACCAAGCTTGCATGGGAACTGAACACTGAGGGTTTCTTGTCAGACTGATCACTTGATTGAAACATCTGTCCCTGCACCCCAATGCCTAAGGTCACGTAAACTGAGAAAGGCATAGTAGGCCATGGCTGCTGTGCCACTGAGTTCAGTTCAGTTATATATTACATCGCTTATATGTTAAGTGTTAGTGCAGGGGTTATTAACCTTATTTTCCGTCTGGGTACATCATATAAATAGGAAATTGCTGGGGCGGGCGCAGTTAAAAAAACTACTGCTACAGGCGTACTGCTACAAGTGTACTAATGTCGGCTTCGTCAATTCGTCGACGTCTGCTGCACCGTGAATTGCGTGTAAGGTTGCCTTTATACATGATCCCTATCACGGCAAACTATCGACTGCTGCGTCTGCAATGGGCTCATGAGCACAGAGCCTGGCAAACTGATTGGCACCAAGTTGTTTTTTCAGTTAAATCATGCTTCAATTTGTGGGACTATGATGGCCACAGTCGTGTTAGACGCTATGCCGGGGAACGCTGTCTTCCAGAGTGCGTTATCAAACGGGTGTTAGGCCACTATGTTGTTATCGAACGACATAGTGGCCTAACATCCGGAGTTATGATTTGGGGAGCGATTCTGTATCATGGACGATCCAATTTGCTACGAATTGAACGTAATCTCAATAGCAACAGATACGTCCGTGAAATGCTACAGCCCGAAGTCATTTCCTTCCTATAAGGCATCCCTGGAGCTATCTTTCAGCCGGATAATACACGCCCACATGTTGCAAAGACTGTTCGAGACTTTTGTTCTACCCAACACATACAACTTCTTCCGTGGCCTGCTTATTCGTAGGATATGTCGCCTATTGAACACGTGAGGGATTTGATTGGTCGGCGTCTCGCTCGTGATCCGTGTCCTACAGATTCAAAAGACGAACTTTTACTGCGCATACAAGCAATATGGAATTCTCTTCCACAAGCAGACATTCAAAATCTGTTTGACTTCATGCCACGTCGTATAGCAGCACTTATTGCAGCGCGAGGTGGCTACACCAAATACTGATTTCGGACACTTAATATTGTTTTTTTTTTGCTTTGAAAATTTCGTCATTTATTTGTATTAATATAAGTCGTTTATGCATTAAATTTCATTTAATTCTGATAATTCCTTCAGGGTGTTGCATTTTTTACAAACAGCAGTTTAGTTTCATGCGAGACTGAAACAGAAATGTACTAGTGAACATAAAAACAGGAAATCGAGAAGCAATGTACATGTTGACGTTAAATTAGAAATTATTGATAAGTTGGTTAGGGTAACAAAATAACTGAAGATATATCGAATAGAAATAAGCCGATTCTTTTTTTTTCGGTTCAGTTCGAGGTTTTGTTCCGAGCAAAATAATGATTTTTTCCGATTTTCGGTTCAGTTCCGTTTCGAAACCCTGGTTCTAATCCCTTTTGGGGGAGTTCCATCCCCTTGGGCATTCCACTTGTAACCTTCTTGTTATTTCGAAGTGCGACGTTAATAAACGATAAATAAATCAATATGAGTGGACAACACATTCACGAATCGAATTCTGGTTTCTCCAGAGAACCATTTCCTTACATGAAATGGGCCTTGCATTTTTTTAAGGATTCCTCAGAGGATTTAGGAAGGAAAATACATTGGGTTTATCCTAAACGAAAAATGAACTTTCGTAAAAAAGCATATCTAATTATCTTTCTAGCAAATTCTTTAATAAGATTTATGCCGTAAAGACAGGCCGGAATTCAGTTCACAACGAAGTCTTTTTCTATAAATAAGTCGTAATCGTAAGATTTATTTTCGTTGATGCTACTTCCATTTAAAAGATAGCAGATCAATTGAATGAGACGAAAATGCAAATCATGCAAAGCAAATTTTTTCGTATTATGAGAAGATTTCGATCGATTAAATTGTAGCAATCCCTTTGTCAATTCAAGTAAACACACAAAAACATATACTTTACAATCAAGTAGACTCTCACGATAACCTCTATTACTTAATCACGCAGCTAGAAGATTCTCCTTTTAGGCCGATCTATTCAGAACCTTTTCTTCCCTGCACCCAATTTATTAACATTTCTCCCTTTCTATTACCAGACTGAACCCGTGAAGAGCCCTTATTTTTTTTACTTTCCGTTATTTCTGTTTTTCAGAGATATATCTCAGAGTATATTTTTTACCCTACTCACTCAATAAAATACCAACTTCGTTGTTCGGTGAGTGAATGAGTGTTTAACGCACTATAAGGTATAACGAAGGCTATTGGCAGAATGCCGAAGGGAACCGAGCTCATCCATAGATGGTTTAGAGCTACAAACCGATCCCTAGAGAAACACCCCCCCTCCTTGTAGTCTTTATTAAAAAAAAATCAAAGTTTAGATTTTAAACAGCAGACGACAGTAAAATAACACAAAACAAATTTAAAGGTAACCGCACGATATACATACGTATACATAGTATAAATAAACAAAGCAATAATAATAAAAGAAAACATAAAGAGTATAAGAGAAGGAAGAAAGAATATGCATATTATTCCATCATTCTTACATATCGTCAAAAATAATAAAATTATCAAATACAAATGCGCCGTACACAGCCCCCCATTCCTAAAAAAGCAGGAAACATAAACAACAGCAATAATAATAAATGTTTCAACGAATCTCATAAATTTGAAAATCGGTCAAGTGATGAGGCGACACTTTATCTGACACTCCTCCTCCAAACCACCATACCACGCCAACGGGAGGACATTGAGCTACGACAGATTTAACGTGTATCAGCTCCCTGTACACGGCAGGTCTTCAATGGCACAAAAGCTTGAACTCGAGACACGGGATCACTTGGTTACCGTAGCCTCCGCTTCGTTGTTGGAATCTCGATTAAATAAAAAAAAATGATTGCTTGATTGAATGGTTATTAATCTCTCGCTTCTCATAGCAAAACAAGGATTACTGGTGATTGAACTCGTGATTATGACACGAACTCGTGAACAATCCAGTGATGAGGTAGACACTTACGCAGGATCATCACTCTCCAAACTTGCACGCCACGCCAACGTGAGAACATTTTAAACTGACTGGAGCTGAACTCCTCACGGGAGATGAGATGTGAAAATTGAGAGAATAAAGTGTTTTTTCCACGTCACTTAATTTTAATTCTTAATGATGAGATTTAACGCTGGTATTTCTCGTATGACCTGTATAGGGACGACGTTTATTCAAATCAAATAATTCATTTTCAGACTTAGTGGCAAAAATGTGGATTATCCCTTGAAGCGTTGCTAGTTAAAGATCTTTTCATCAAAGGCATTTCTTAGAATAGTGGCGCGTTAAATTAGAGCTTGAAAATCTCAGGCAAAGTGTCGTGTAAGTTCGGAAACTTAAGTATTAAAGTCCTGTTTCAATCATTCTCTTATATCTAAATCGTTGTTTGACCACCAGGTACAGAAAACAGGGCATTATAAAATAAACAGAATCTAATAAATTAGCATGATTGGAATCAGTAGCGCACACAGGAATTTTTTCAAGGGGAGGGTTCGGGGTCGAAAGTTCACCATTTTTGTATCATGCTCCTTTTGATTTTGTTGATTTTCGGGAACAAAACACAGTAAAAAACTAATTATTGAATAAATAATTAGCATTAATTAGTAAAATGAATCATTAATAACAAATATTTAATTAAATTTTTCGCACTATATACTTAGAATTATAATCAATCGAAAAAAATTCGAGGGCTTTTGGGGGTCCTGACCCCCAGGACCCTCCCCTTGTGTGCGCCACTGATTGGAAGAAGTGATCAATAAAAATGTCAACTTTTTTTAAATACCAAAGAAAAAGAATTCAGATGAAGAAATACAGGCTAATAAGAAACGGAAATGAATTCAAAGGTATATTAGTGAATCGTTTGAATGTTGGAGAGTCAAACATCAAAACAACTAATCAATGAATTTTAATTTTAATTTAATTTACATTGCATTCTGAAGCAACACAAGGTTTTACTGGCAACGGACCTCTTAATTTTGAATTGCGGTAAAATGACGAGGAGGATACATATAAGTTGACCCCCCACTTCAAACTTTCACACCATGTCGAAGGGAGGACTTTAAACTTCGACAATTTTAATGTGCATCAGGCCATCTACACGATGGGTCTTCAATAGCACTTGGTTTTGAACCTGCGGCTCAAAAACACCGGCCATGAGCTCGCCACCATGACTACTCGGCTATCGTGGTCCCAAAACAAACAAAAATGAAAGAGGTTCGAAGAATTTTAAGCAAAATGAACCAGCATGCACCGGCATATCCAAAGGAAGGAACGGTGCAGAAGACAAATGTTACTTTAATTCTGCATCTATTAATAAAAATCTATGAATATAATTAGATTACACTGTACTTCAATGTGGTAAATATTTATTATGTAATTGTATAGCTAAAAATAAACAGATTAATTAGAGTTTGATTCAAATTATTTTTGGAATTTTTATTCTCCACAGCATTCGATGGCTCACAGCTATATATGTGACTGATTTTCTTCATTAAATCGAACGAAAAATTAGCAAATTTTGAAAGATCCCTTTGCGGTAAAAAAAAAAATCGTTTTTAAATTTATCAATTATATTGAGTAAGAAGTTCGTTTTTTAAATTGTTTTAATTATATTGTAGCGCTAGAGTTGATGGCAACGGATTTCGTAGGTTTAAATCAAATCAAATTTTGAGGGTGAATTTTTCGGCTGGCACCTTGCTAATCTTCCACACCATGTAATGTGAAAACCCTTAAGGCCAGTAAAAGCATAATAAAACTGCTATTCAGGGAATTAAAATTCGAATCTATATGACTCTTCCTACACGAAGGCTACTAATAAATTTCTTATTTTTCAACTACATTTCGATTAAGAAAATTGTGTATATTATAGCATTTATTTAGCGAAATTACTCCCATCCTTTCAGGTATTCATTGAATCGATCTTTGATTTGAAATGCTTGACTATTGAGAAAGCTTTCTGCTGTAAGTCGGTATACAAAATATCATGCATTCATCTTAAAGACGTAACCGAAAGTCATTTGTGTATTAAAACTCGTAAATCTCTGTCGCATGTATATTTTTGTGTGTGCTCAATATTTTTACTTGCTTATAAGAGGATAAAAAGAAAATTGTCTGTAGAGGTTGTAAATGCAGATATTAAAATATTCCCTCTCCGGGTTCCTCGCGTATAGTAACGGAATATAGTGGTAGTGAGAAAGTACACTGAGAAAGATGTGGGTAATAAAAGGGGTCAAATAAGGGTCTCATTGTAGTAATTTCTGTAGAGAATCACTCAGTTAAAAAGTCGTTCCAAGCAATATAGTTCAACGTTTTGTAGCTAAATAATATTTTTTTAAAAAAATGGCGTTCTTTGCTACAGTATTAAAATATTCTCTCGTCGTTGCTTAAGCAGACAGCAGTTAAATGAAGGAACAAATTTGGAGCGTTTTCTCATGTTTGGCTCTATAACCGATTAGTGGTTATAAGTTAATTCAAAACCCATTCCCTCCGTCATACATGAAATTACAATAACATAAAAGAAATTTCTTCCCTCTTGTTCAACCTCAGCTCGACAGATTTCTCAGGAAAATGTTTATAGAGAAGATGCAGAGCGTCAATTTCCTCTATTGGTGATGTATTGGTGTGGTGTAGAAATTTGGAGGGGGCGGGGGAGATAGCTCAGGTGTTTTCCTCGTCAATTGATCTAAGTTCAAAATTACGAGGTTCATCATTAAAAGTATTAGTGTAGCTTTAAAGAGTGTGACGTTAATAAACACTTACATATTCTACCGGTGACATGACTTCCAAAAACAATGTAGGACTTTTAATGATGCTATGCCGACTTTCAACCAGCTGATCAATTTAAGACCAAGTTAATCACAAACTCATCGAAGAATACACCATACATTGAAATTAAATACACTTGCAATGAAATTGAAATTATAAATGAGGATAGAAAAGCTTAATTTTTGTGTTCATGAACTAGAGATGCATATTTTTCTCCCTTTTTAAGTGATAATATCCTTTGTATGATACATCTACAGTAGATGAGATCACGGTTATATGAAAAAAAATTATTAATAATTGGAACCTATACCTGTGCAGAAAAGATGTTCTACGGTATGGAGATTAAGAGAAAAATAGCTAAAATAAGACTATTTCAAAATTTAATATTGCCACAAAGAGGTTAAATTTCGAAGAAAATGGGAAATATTTATAATTTTTATTAGAAGATTTTCGAATCAAAATAATTAACATAAATACTTAAAAGTGATGATTACTGATAACTAAGTATTGAGTAATTGATAACAGAGAGAGAGAGAGACAGAGAGACAGTATATTGTTCATGGTAACATTTTATAACTCAAGCTCATTTTCCCCGCATCTTCCAATCTGTCCAATCTGAGCTGTTTCCCGCGTCTTCCGCTTTATTGTTCACTGTAATTTCGATGGAAGATTATTATTTTTTAAAATTTAATTCTAAAGAAACTGTTAAATGTGTTTGATGTTTTTCTTGTAACTGACATGTTTAGTATAAGTGTCCTCTCATCTCGAAGTTAATATTAAAAAGAACTAAAATACTTCTTCATTACTGAGCTAAAATGCTGTTAAATTACTTCGACTTTTCATAATAAAAAAAAGCTCAAATACCTAAACTTCATTCCCTTTGTTGTAGAACTTAACAAAAAAATATTTTTTTAACTTATTATCCCCTTTATCTATATACAAAAGGATCTCTTTTCCGTATGGGTAGGTTTTGGAATTTTGGAAAAAAAAAATTTTTGGTATAACCTTAATCTTTACGGAATAAAATTTTTAAGACCCTAATATGAAAACTCAAATCTTTTGGTGAATTCTCAGATCTGGAACCAATCCTCTATTTTTCTAAATAGGCATAATTCTTTTTTTTTACACGAGTTTCTTTTAACATCTTTTCTTTGGGAGCGTATGTTGGTGGGGCGTGGTAGTTATGAGAGGGGGGTGCCAGCTCAGGTATCGTCCACGTCACTTGACCATGGTTCAAAATTACGTTGTCCGTCGTCAAAAGCCCTCGTGTAGCTTAACAGTGCGACGTTAATATTCAATCAATCAATCAATCGGGAGCGTATGTGTCGTGTAAAAACAAAATTAGTGTATGGCACTTTTTTAACCCGAAAAAACCAAAGTTTTCCATGAATATAAAATAATAGATTATTTTTGTTACTTTGCAGAAAAACAGAAAATGGCACACCTGTGAAAATGATGCCCCACAACAGTTTTTTTAATTAATTCCGAGCCTCTAAATTCAATTCATTAAAATAAGTGAAACATTTCTTAAATCCTGTGATATGAATTGTTCAAGTTAGTTTGTACTGTTTTAGATAAGTTTTGAACAGATATTTAAAATATTCAGATAATTCAGAAATATATGTTTATAATATAAAAACTAAGACTTAAACATTGTTATTGTATTAATTTATAAGGATTGTCTTATGTGTTTGGAAAGCATATTTTATGCAGTTACTTTAGACGAATAATCTTTCAGAGTCATTTAAATTAATGTATTCGATATAATACATCGATTCTACAATCCTATTTTTATGTTTTTGATCTGTATTAGAACTGTTTAAAAAAACGCACGTGGAGGAGTAAAAAAATGCAATGAATAAATAATAATAATAATAAAATGGAATACAAAGAAAGAAAAATGGTTAAAAAATTAAGAAAATTTCCTTAAGTGTAAATACTTGCAATCTATATGTTGCTAAAATTACTTTAATCTCTTTAGAAAAAAAAGGAAAGAGCATATTTATATTTCTGTCGCCAAGTGTCTTAATTTAAGAGAAATTGCGTATCTTGCTATTTGACCTTTCAAAAAATATGCCGTGCGTTTTACTCAAGGTCAAATAATTATATTTTTAAAAAACCTTTTTTTTTTCGTCCCGTTATTTTTTTATTACGATAAATGAAACAGCAAAAAATACATGCCTCTAAAAGGAAAGATCGCAAACATCCTTGAAAACAAATTATTAAAAAACCATAATCGAGTGCATTGGGTTTTTTAAATGACCTTGAAAAAACAGATAATCTATCTTACGTCTTAAAGTCTACTTTGTTCTATAATAAATTGTTACAACTGTAAGTATTAAATAAATGTGTAGTAAAAATAATACAATATAAAAACTAAGCTAAAATGCGAGAATTCAAAATTTATCTGAATAATTTTCAAATATTAGAAAGAATATTTTTTTATAATACTCTTTCATAAATAAATAAAAAAAAAGCACGGAGGAAAAATTAAGAAATTAAAAAAGTTATTTAGCTTAAAAAATAAATTTAAATCAAGATAATTTTCACGTCATTTAAAATTTCGTCCGAAGAGCATAGTGCATATGGCAGAAGTATTTTTAAAATTTTACGCAAAATTGAGGATTTGTAATAAATTTTATTTTAGATTTGCTTGGAAATGATATTTCTTCTTAACTATGCTAATTCAGAAAGGCATAAAGTGTTACAAATTTTTTAAGCAAAAAAATTATTGGTTCCGTTTAAAGTATGCTTAAAAAGCTGAAAATTCCTCTTTTAGTTCAAATAATTGCTTAGAATTCAAAGTAAAAACACGCATTGAAATATTTGAATTGTTCTCTTCGTAGGTAGATAAAAAGATATTTCCGAATTAAAATTGTTATTAAAATGTTTTTATTGTATAATATAAATTCAATATTGGGTCTAATATTTTATTTAACAAAATAATAGTTTCTTTTCCTATTTAAACTTATGAAGAAGAGCCATCACAGAGGATTTTTCACATTTAAGAAAAGGCATCCGCATCACTTAATACAGATAAACTATTAAAATATTTCCACATTTGGCTAGTGTCACAAAATTGTCTTTTATTACGCATTTAAAATATCGTATGATTGCGAAATATTTTAAATTTAGGAAAGGAACCAGCTAACTTAAACGTCACAGTGAGTTTCATCCTCATCTTCGCCAACTCCGCCAACGAGAGACGACTTCTTGGCGTCTTAGCCCCACTCGTTGGCACCCGTACACGTCAAACTGAAGGCAAAGATCATCTATATTTTTTACTATTGTTTCAAATACCCCTATTTGTTGAAAAATTTCCCATCTGGCACCTTCTAACATGCACGTGAGAGTGCTTGAAGATTAGAGAGGCGACACGTTGGATTCCAGAATATGGGATGCTTCACAATGATCCTTGCGGACTTTTGTGATGTTTATCGTGTCCTGCACCTGCTAAATTCACAGGATGGTGAACAATAAATAGCTGTTATCAGATAAAATGTGGTTATGGAGTCTTGCAAAGTACAGGTTTTTGAATGCACGAGCCAGTAGGCAATCGAGAAAGCTCTCTATCTGAAACTGAAAAAAGAACAGGCGTACTCAAAAGGTGTTCGATAAAAACTGTTTTCTTTCTCGATACTTTTTTACCCCCCTTCTTTTTTTATGTAAAGTTATCATGTTTTTCACTTAAATGGTATTTGTTCAGGTTAAATAAAGATATATTTTCACATGGGTGGGTGACGCGCAGACAAAGAAAAGTGCATTTCGAACGCAATGGAAACGAACTTATTTCGTATCCGTTTTTGGTAGAAAGTGGTCCAACATTATGTGAGACGATGATTAAATTTGATAGAATTTGGTCATTTACATACACTTAATCTTAAATCAAATTAATTTATTATTATATAATATATATTTTTTTTAATTCTTAACCTTGTTTTTTAAAAAGACTAAGTAACAAATCTCATTTGTTCAGATAGTGAAATACTCTTGCGTCAGTTTTCTCTTTTACTATATCAAAAATTAAATTCTTCTAAAACATGTAAGTATAATTTTCATATTCAAGTGTTTTATAGTTGCCAATTATTTTTAACTTCCGTTCTGATGTTTTTCAATGTATTATTAATTAGCATAAATGAGGACTATCTAAAAATTTGATTCATTACGTTTTAAAAGTAATGAATGGATGAGTTATGGTTTTACTCGGGCATGAAAGCTAAGTAAGTTCAATTAATATTATGTATTTGAGAAATCATTTTTAATATTTAAATTAATTAAAAAGTTATTTTATAATTTTAATATAGTATTCTCGTGTATATTTCATGTAAATTTCAAATATACGAACGGTTAATTTTAATACGCATTTAAGAGATTCATTTTAGTTCCTTTCAATCTTACGGAACTTCGTCCCTAGCGCTACTTTATAAAAGCCCTTTTTTGATATTAAAACGCTTTTTAAATCTTTTAATGACTTTTTCTCTTAAAATTTAAATGAAAATTTTTAAATAATGAACACATTTCCAGGATTTCGCTATTAATAGAAAAACAGTTATGTAAAATTTTCATTACTTTTAATTCTTACCTTATACTCGTTTTGCGTTTTTTTTTAAACTAAAAAATTATTTAAAGAAATTATTTTCCTGGAAGTAATTGAAGTGTAAAATAAAATAATTGCAAGTTAGTTTTTTAATTATTTTCAAGAAAATGTTAAAAAAAATTTAGGTTTATTATTGTTACAGCTTTTAAACAAGGAAAACAATTAATTCAAGACAATGATATAACAGATTTCTTTCATGGGGGCGGGGGTATTTTAAAAAAACCCAGTTAGACGAAAGCATCGAGACATAATATTTATACTAAAAATTAAAAAGGGTTGATCTATGAGATACGAGGGGTTTGAACCCTTCTCCTTTTTGTGTACACGACTTATTCAAGATATTTTTTTGCTTTACTAAATAATAAAACACTGAATTTCAGATCTAAAAAAATACCGTTAACAATTAAACAAAAACAGGATGTAATCTTTTGCAATAAAAATATTATCAAAATTTGTGATTCGCACCATTTTTTATTAATGCATTTTTCTATAATAATTTGAGTGAGAATTTATAATTAAGTGTTGAGTGATTTGCGTTGATTTCCTTATAATAGAATTTAGGCTATCTTCTAATGTTAAAGAGCAAAACCTAAATTTGTTAGTTTCACGGATATAAACAGGAATGTTTTAAGATGTGGGCCAACTAGGCCAGGGTCAAGAAATACGGCTTCAGGGAGGCCTCGTCTTGTTCTCAACTTGGCCTAAATAACGTCATGATCAGAATACTTTAAGGTATCCGACTACGTTCGGAACCGTGATTTTAAAAAAAAGCACATAAATGAATAATTTTCATGATATTTAGTGTCACTTAGATTAGAATATATGTATAAAATTGCTTTAAGGGCATTTTGACAAAAAAATTATTTAAATACAATATTTTGGCAAAAAATTCACTTAGAATAACCTTTTTTCAAAATGTTCTCCTTTTATAAAAATGCTTCTAAAATAATAATATTTTGCTTATATAAATTAAAGACTTCTCCAGAGAGTCTGAACTATATATTTTTTTTGAAAAATTCACATTAGTTTCAGAGTTACAACCCATTGAAATAATTATCGGCGTTTTTTTCTTAAAATTTTTCCCTCTGTTGTTGTAAAACATGGAATATTTCAAAAATTCTAGTTGAGCCTTTGTACGGAGGTCCAAGCTATATACGGGTAAAATATTATTCTAATATAAGCATTTTTCACAAAGGAGAATATTTTAAAAAGGGGTCATTCTCTATGTTCATTTTCTGTAAAAATATTGTACTTAAATAATTTTTTATTGTAATACTATTCTTAAAACAATTTTATATACATTTTCTAATCTAAGTGACACTAAATATCATAAATATTATCGATTTATACGCTTTTGCAAATTCACAGTTCCGAACGTAGTCGGATACCTTAATCGTTTAATGTTATTCCTGAAATATATTCTCTAAAAACTGGGAATTTCGAATTGTATGCTGACTGGCAACAGTGACAAGACTGCATTATTATACCACGTCAGTAGATTGTATCTAGGCCTAGGTCTACCACCATTACCCTTTTAGGCACAAAAGCAGTGCTGGTTTACCCATTGGGTACTTGGGGCGGGCGCCAAGGGGACCAGGAGAACAAGAAAGGGCCCGTATAAGCTGAATTTAACCAGATTTTCTGGTTATAAATTTCAATCCGCCATTGCCAAAGGGCCCGTAGATCTTCTGCACCCAGAGCCTGAAATGAGAAATCAGTACTGCACAAAACGACAGTCGGTGGAGTTGATTTGTGCAAAAAAAGGTCTATGTGATTTTAACTCAGTCACATTTATTTATTACGGGTTACCGTTTGTACGAGTGTTTAACACGTATGCTATATACCAGGGGTCGGCAACCTTACGGCACACGTGCCACATATGGTACGATGTACAATTGTCAGTGGCACTCAGCACTACTCTACAAATTTGTCAATATTTGAGAGAATGGAAGTGAAAATTGTTTGTAATGAACCATATTTAACTAACATCTTTGGTATGGACATTTGCAGGATTACGAAAAAATCTGAAAGATAACTCCAAAGATAAATTCACAGCTATTTTGTAAATTATTGAATGTAATTGTTCGATGAGAGAAAATTGCGTGCACTCTGTTTTCCACTTTTGGTTCTACATATCTAACAATAAGTAAAAAATATTTACTCATATGAAAAATATTTAGAGTCCACACAGAGATATTGTTTAACAACTGAATGCTCAGAATCGTGTCAAATTGAAAGTCACAAACTGTACTCCTGATTTTGTGATATAAAAATAGAGAGATGCAAGCATTAGATTCGCACACACTATAATTTTTTTTTATCTTTTAACTATAATGAAAGGAAATATTTACATGTAAGGGAATTACTTATTTATGTTGTCTTTTCTTATTTTAACAAGTAAATTTAAAAATATTTAATATAAATACAATTAAAAAATTTTTTAATTATTTTTGTTGAAGAAGTAAATATATTTTATGCTGTTTATTTTTATGTTAAGAAATATCTTTAAATGATGCAAAATTAACATATAAAAATACCCGCAAATATATCATCTATTTTATTGACTTCTATTCTTTGACTATGTATGAATTATTGAGGGTATCGAAATGTTTTAAACGAGTCCTACTATGTGGCATGCTGAATCCTATTGGTAGATTGGTTTGGCGCGCTAGAGCTAACAGATTGCCAACCCCTGCTATGTACTGTCTACTTAAAAGGGTCGCAAGTAGGGCTTACTTTTGCATAGAGACCCAGAGCCTCAATACGTCACTGGATATAAAAAGACTTTACCATTAACATCGTACTTCGACTTCACTATCATATATAGAGTAGCAAATCTTAATGTGTTATTTAGTTTTATAAAAATTTTTATTATTTATTTTCTTCCGTATCATACAATCTGTATTACTGTGAGATAATCGATATTTAACTTTACATAATAGTGAATAATTTTGTTTTCTTAAATTGTCCCTAACTTTTAAGGTACATTGCGGATGTTAGTAATAATTTCAAGAAACTGTATCAAAAATACAACATATTTAAGTTTAAAAAATGTATTCCAAGCTGGGTTATAGTCTTTGATACTAAGGCAGTCTTAAAGCTAAAAATAGATATTAAATGAAAATTTCTATAATATAGAAAACCTAGTAGGATAAATCAAAGTACAAAATACTGTTAGTACCACTAGATTTTATATTAATACTGACACGTTCTTCTATAGGAAAAAAATTCTTAGTTGTGGTTTTCTATAGTTTTTTCTTAAATAAATGATAAAAAGTTTTAAAAGAAAAAAAACGGCTAGAGGCATAAGGAGCCTTTTTACACGCAATTTTTTGTTGTTGTTGTTTAAATATACTCATTATTTTTATTATAAATATTAAATGTGTGTAATAGAGAGAGAGAGAGAGAGTGAGAGAATGTGCATGAATAATTTTTAATTTTCAGAAATTTTTCCTTTTTTTCCGGCATTTTTTCACCGAATTCAAAATTTTGTATACATATTTTTTTTTAATAAAGATCGTGTTTCATTTTATTGATGATTATTTTGTGTAATTTCCATTTAAATGTATTCTTATGTATTTGATTGTATTTTGGACATGCAATCATGTCAATTCCTCTTTATCATACAATCTATGATCAACAAATGGTATACTTAAAATATATTATTTATTTATACATTTAAAGATATTTTTTAATTTATTATTGCATGAAAAACACTCCTTTATCTTAGTAACTTACTGAAAGGAAAATTAATTCAACAGCAAAATATTTAATAAATGTCTATAACTCCTGTTTTTGTTTTTTAATTATTTCAATTTTTATTGAATGTTGAGCATGCTCAGAATCAGTGGCGTAGCTTATACACCCCTCCGTCGCGGGGTTGGGGGCAATAATTCTAGGGGGCCCACAAACCTGACTTTGCAGAGGGACCACTTCTTAGAATATTACTTTTATATGTCTGAGAGATCAAATAAAGTTATATTTTTGCCATACACTAAAATATAGTGTTTCTCTTCTAGTTTCCTTTTTGTTCTGTCGAAACGGGTGTAAAATATTTAATGACGGGAGATTTTTTTCTTTGAAAAAAAAAAGCAGAAATCGTCTTTGTTATTTTTGTGGAATAAATATGTGATTTAATATTGCCTATTTTGAATTTTCCATTTTTTGCGCAACGATGTGATGTTTCATAGTCATATATTTTATCTAAATTTACTTCCTCCAAACTTTTTGTACTGTACCTTGATCATGCGTTCAAATGTTTAACATACATCTTCGCGCGGAGTAATATTCTCTTCAAGATTTAAACATTACATAACCTCCTGAAATATATATGTCATCTTAAAAATAATTATAAAGTGAGTTGAGCAAGGTAATTTCAAAAGCAACAATTTTTGATGTTTCAGTAATTAAAAAAATAAGAGTAATATTTTTTAAATGCAGTGCAATCCGGCGTATAATGCGCCCTTTTAACACAAAAAATAAGATCGAAATTTACGAGTGCGCGTTATACGCCGGGAATAAATATCAGAGCTTTAAAAATAATTAAAAAAAAAAGAGATGAGCATAAAAAAAATTAGACTTCTATATAGGTCGGATTATTGGTTATTTTATTGAAATGATATACCTTTTGAACTAGAATGATAGTATTTTTTCCAAATCCTCGGTGAGTATGTGATTGTGGAGTTTTATGGCGCAAGAGCCAATAATAATTCCAATAAATGACCTCAAAATATAATAGCATTACATACTTACATTTTAGGTTCCGCCCTAAAAAAAGGGAGGAAGAGGGGGGGGGCGTAATACGGTGAGTATACTTAGAAATTAAAAAAATGTAGCTTGAAAGTATAGGTGTGCCTTGTGCGCTGGATTTTTACTCTAAATGAAAACGCGTGTTCAAAACACATTTTAGAGATATTTGTACTAAATATAAATACTAACACAATAACAGAGTTATCAGTATTGCGAAACAAATTAAGAAGAAAAATATTTAACATTTAAAATAAAGTTTTGTTCAATCATCTCAGAAAATTGATATTTTGTGCTTTTTATTTATAAGATTTTATTTATTTATAGCTTTTTCATATTTTTTATTACAAATTTAAAAAATTAAAAAGTTATACATTCTCCATCGCTAATATTTTTTGTTTCTTTCTTTAATTCGAAAATGACTCATAAAAAAGAAGAAAAGGGACACATAGGGTTTTTTTTTCCAATATAACTCAAGATGCTATTTTAACATGTTATGTCGGTTATATACTCTCTTTTGTATCTTGTCTATTCAAAAATCAGCAGAGCTTTTTATATTTTCCCTCTATGCTTGCTATTCATATATATGAGTTGATTCCAGAAGAAGGGTGAATAAAAAGGAAAAGTTTCTTAGATTTTTTAAGATGCATATGTTTTTTTAATTGATATATATATATATATATATATATATATATATATATATATATATTAATTTTCAAACAATCGAAATTTTTTTTCCATAGCCATGAGGGAAAAAAGGATACTTTGCGCGTTCTTTCATTTAACTGAAGAATACATATATGTGAGTGTGTAATAACTCTAATAACTTAAATTTATCAAAACAATTATAACAATTAATAAATTTACTAAAAGATAATATTTTGTTGAATTTTGAGTTGATATCCTTAGTTTTCTGTAGTACGTGAAATATTTATAATCATAGAATTTGACGAGAATTTATTTAAAGTAACTAAGGAGGAGTACCCCCTGTTTACCTAATTGCGGACCAAACCCCTTTGTACAAATTATACAACTGCTCATACTCATTGCTCAAATTATAAATAAAAACACCGCCGGATTATATGGTACATGTATTATATACCGTAAAATCCGGCGTATAATGCTTCCCGCCGTATAATGCACCCATATACTTTCAAGTTGTAACTTTTGATTTTTAAGTATATTCGCCGAATAATGCGCACCCCCTTTTTTACGAAGAAACATGAAATGTACTTGTGCAATTTTCTTATGTTTTGAAGTCATTTATTGGGGGTATTATCCCAGGCTTTTTAAAAAAATAGTGTTCTTATAGAACTACAACCCTTTTAACTCACAAGGAATATCATTTTTTTTAAAAATAAACAGTATTTCGATCTATATAGAAGGCTAATTTTTTTCAATGATATAATTTTTATTTTTATTTTGAAACCTCTCATTTTTACATCCGGCGTATAACGCGCACCCGTAAATTTTTATCTTATCAATTTTTTTTGTTGTTAAAAATGCGCGTTATACGCCGAATTTTTCCGTAGTTCTATTTTTTCTATATATTGTAAGCAGGGAAAAAAACGTTTCAAGTTTTCATCTCTGCATTTTAATTTGTACTTCACTATAGTGCTTCTTCAAAATCAATGTTCCTAATCACCTTTTCCTCTAAATTGCACCGAATCAATATTTCGTTTTTGCTTATGCACCTTGACAGAGTCACATACAATTGTCCATGAGTAAACGTAATTTCCTTCGCATAAACCGATTTTTTCAAAACTCTGCCCCTGGGATTTATTAATAATCATGGCAAATGGTAATCTTCTTGGGAATTACGTACGTTTCAGTATGAAGGGCATATTCAAGTCTCCTCCAATGTCTCCAGTGTAATCCTCGCTATGCATTCAATTCCGCCTTTCTTATCTCCCGATAAAATTTTACACTGCAGTATATATTCTTCTGAATATTTCCCCCTACCCACCTTGTGCAGTTCCTCAGAAATGTATAATTTCTTTAATAGTATGGCAATACAGCGCTTAATTTCAAATTCAGTTTAGTGCCCGATAGAGTTAGAGATGATAGATATTCAGGCGAATACTTCAGCATAATCTTGATGATCGCAAATTACAAGATCCGTCGCCAAAAGCCCTCGTGTAGCTGAACAGTGCGACGTTATTATTCACTCACTCTTGATGATCGTCATCATCAGCGCCAAAAGAGCAGCCAAATAAGTTTATTACAGTGTCAAGAAAAACTTTTTTTATAAATATAGATTAAAAAGTATAATACATGAGATGGTATGTGCTCATCTCGTAATTAAATGGGATGCAAAAGCAAAATCTAATAATCTGCGATGTAATTTTGAACACAAATAAAGAACAATGCGAAAAATCTGCTCGAGTTCGAGAGTAATATATATATATATATTTCCGACATTGCGTAAAATATGTAAGCATGCAAAAAAAAAAATGCAACAGTTTAGTTTAGTGGTTCTTAAACTTTCGATCACCATGCCCCCCCACCTTTATGCATCTAGCTGAAATCACTACCATCCAAAATTTTGAACATCCCTCCCTGACTCCTAACACACGACTAAGTGATTTTAAAGTTCCTCAATCGTCAAAAAATCGCCACTGCTATTTATAGCGACTTTAACACTTTTTACCCCTTTAAGGAAACAATAAGCATCTAATTATATAGTATGTATATAAAAATATTACAAAGTACTAGTTTTATAAAAATAAATAATGTAGGCGTAAATAAATAATTAGTACTGACGCAATTAGAAAATCAATATGGATGTAATCGTTATTGCATTGGCGTGCTATGGAAATTTAGTTCTTAATCTTTGCACTTGTGTTTCTACTATATAAGTTTTGAAAATATTACTTTTTAGTAATGGCTATGTATTTGCAAGCAAAAAAAAAAAAAAAAAAACGAATTAATATTCTTGATTTCAATACATGTTCGAGTAAATATTTTTATTGAGGGGAAACTCTTAGTGATCTCTAATCTAGGATGACACATCTTTCAATTTTTCCACGAGACTTTTCAGAGTTTGTAAAAGAGTAAAATCTTAACATTAGATGAGGAACCTTCGCAGACCCCTGGAAAGGCGTCTTGGATCCCTAGGGGTCAGTGGCGCACACAAAGGGGGTCCGGACCCCCCAAGCCCTTGATTTTTTTCCGATTGATTATAATTCTAAGTATATAGTACGTAAAATTTAATTAATTACTTGTTATTAATGATTAATTTTATTAATTAATGTTAATTATTTATTCAAAAATTAGTTTTTTACTGTGTTTTGTTTCCAAAAATCTACAAAATCAAAAGGAGCATGATACAAGAAGGGTGAAATTTCGACCCCGGACCCCCCCTTGAAAAATTCCTGTGTGCGCTACTACTAGGGGGCCATGGACCCCAGTTTAGGAACCGCTGGTTTAGGTAAATAGTTCAGAATTTGAATCCCGTCTTTCACACACACATTTTACCATTTTACTTATCTTTACATATAGAAAAAAACCTTTCAAACGCAGCTTTTAAAATAATTATCAAAGGTTAAACAAAAGTGATTATGAGTAATTCTCACGTTAAATTATTTATTATTTGTAAATAAACTTATATATAACTTAACGTTTTATATAATTTCTATGTATTTTGAGAAATTTCAGGATTTTTTATCCCTAAAATTTACTGTATTCGAGTAATTGTAGATTAACAGCAACAATATAGGTAAACTTCGAAAATTTAATTCACTTGTTGAAAACTCGAAAATTCAATTACATCTCACTGTGAAGTACTGTTCCTTTCTTTTTTTTTTTTTTTCTCCCTTCAGATAATTTCGTTGGGAACCCACACACACACATATTAGATTTAGTATTCTTTTCGCACAGGTAATCCTACACCCCGTTGCTCATTACTGACCGCCTTGTGCCCCTCATAAAGGTCTCTTTATGCGTCAGAAATAAGGTTAAAAGACGTATGGAGATTTTCACACGCGTTTGAAAAGACCCTTTAGTATACTCAATCAGCGGGGGATTCTCGCACTCCCCCTCGTTGACTTGAACGGAAGTCAGGGTAAGGCTTACATTTTCCTTCATTTAGTGCCATTTGGCGAAAGTCGTATTTGTTGGCTTTTATCTTGGCATACCTTAATAAAAAAGGCATTAAATGTTACGAAAATGTTAATGAGTTACGACATAACATTTCTAACACAATTCGGGGGGGTTCGCCGTCAATCTTAGTGTAACAACCATTCGGAAAGTGAACGAAAAATAAGCTCTCTGACACATATAATCTGTCTACAACTTTTGAAAAGAATAAACTACGAAAATGACAGTTTTCCTTTTCTCTTTTTAAATTTTTTAAAATCATCCTTTCCTGTTCCATTACAAAGTCTTAACGGAATATTAAATTTGGAAAAATTGATTATGATCTAAATCAAGCCATTTTGTCAGTATATGAGGTTTTTATAATACAGGGAGTTATATAGGGTGTTTTTTTAGAGGTATAGAACTTTAAATTGCAATAAAACAACGATGTATTATTCGATTGACATGAATTTTTTTTATTCGAAAGATAATCTTGTGGCATTACATTTTAAATATGATTTCTGACATATGACTGCCACGGCCAATTGCCATGTAGTCCAATCTGGACGTCCAATTTTCGATGACTTTTTCCAACATTTGTGGCCGTATATCGGCAATAACACGGCGAATGTTGTCTTCCAAATGGTCAAGCGTTTGTGGCTTATCCGCATAGACCAATGACTTTACATAGCCCCACAGAAAATAGTCTAGCGGTGTTAAATCACAAGATCTTGGAGGCCAATTCACAGGTCCAAAACGTGAAATTAGACGGTCACCAAACGTGTCTTTCAATAAATCGATTGTGGCACAAGCTGTGTGATATGTTGCGCCGTCTTGTTGGAACCACAGCTCCTGGACATCATGATTGTTCAATTCAGGAATGAAAAAGTTAGTAATCATGGCTCTATACCGATCCCCATTGACTGTAACGTTGTGGCCTTCATCGTTTTTGAAGAAGGATTCCACCAGCCCATAAAGCGCACCAAACAGTCAGCTTTTCTGGATGTAACGGTGTTTCGACATACACTTGTGGATTAGCTTCACTCCAAATGCGGCAGTTTTGTTTGTTGACGTAGCCATTCAACCAGAAGTGCGCTTCATCGCTAAACAAAATTCGCTTATGAAAATCGGGAACAACGGCAATCTCCTTTTGGGCCCATTCGACGAATCTACGCCTTGCTTGATGATCGTTTTGATGAATTGCCAAACCAAACTGAGAATAAATCACTTGACAGCTGTTAAATCGGTCGCCATCTTGGAAAGTAATGCCAACTTAAACTTCTATACCTGAAAAAAAAAACACTCTTTACATTGTAATGTTTTCAAAAAATTCTAAATATACTCAAAGTGAAACTACAAACATACAGATGACAATTGGTAGAGGAATATTCTCTTTAATTATTTAACTTTGAAATAAATATGGCATTGAGAGAAGTACAGGAGACAAAATATCGAGAAAATTTTGTGCAGGAGTAAATGCACTGATTCAAACAAAAACAAGTGGCCACAGTGGCGCACACAAGGGGGGAGGGTCCTGGGGATCCAGACCTTCCCAAAGCCTTTGATTTTTTTTCCAATTGATTATAATTCTAAGTATATGTTACGTAAAATTTTATGAATTACTTGTTATTAATGATTAATTTTATTAATTAATGCTAATTATTTATTCAAAAATTAGTTTTTTACTGTGTTTCGTTCCCGAAAATCGACAAAATCAAAAGGAGCATAATACAAGAATGGTGAACTTTCGACCCCGCCCCCTTGAAAAATTCCTGTGTGTGCTACTGAGTGGCCATAGTAGCCTAGTGAACATGATCAAGAACTCGTAGACGGCGTTGTTGAATCGTGTGCTCAAGTCCTGATGGCACTGAAGACTTGCCATGTAGAGGGGATGATGCACGTTGAATCTATCTAGGCTAAAATTCCTCACGTTGAGTTTAAGAGTACAGGGTGCCAGCAGGGACATCTTAAGGCATAGCCCACCTAAAGGCCTCAGCCACAAGGGGGGCCTCGTCTTGTTCTCAACTCAACCTTAATATGATCATGATTCGAATAATTTCAACGCGGTCAAATTTATTTTCCGGTTTTATTCTCCGAAAAACTGAGAATACCGGACGATATGTCAACTGGCTACATGTGATGACCGTTGTCCACGAATCAACCTAGGCCTATTACCACATACCAATAGTAGCAAACACAAAAATTTTTCGAGGGGGGTCCGGGGTCGAAAGTTCACCATTCTTGTATCATGCTCCTTTTGATTTTGTCGATTTTTGGGAACAAAACACAGTAAAAAACTAATTATTGAATAAATAATTAGCATTAATTAATAAAATTAATCATTAATAGCAAATACTTAATTAAATTTTACGTATTATATACATAGAAATATAATAAATCGGAAAAAATCAAGGGCTTGGGGGATCCGGACCCCCAGGAACCTTGTGTGTGCCACTGCATACCATCATTACTCCTTCAGTCAAAAAATGTCAGTCGGTTGAACTGGTTTGTGCGATTCTTAGTTGTGCGCACTTATTTGGTTAAGGATATTTTCTGTACGAGTATTTAACAGCGTATGCTTATGTATTGTCAATTTTTAATAGTCATATGTGGGGCCTACATTTGTGTCGGGGCCCAGAGCCTACTTTTGCGTAGGGGCCGAAGACCTCAAGAAGTCTTAAGACGTCTCTAGATGCCAGCTTGATCGCGGGTCAAAATAGCCCTCGTGTTGCTTTAAGGACGACATTAAAAGAAAGTGATATTAAAATCGGTATAATTTTCTATCTGAAAGAGAACTCTCAACCGTTTTAGAACGCAAATGAAACAGACTGAAGCCCATTTTTTATAGTACACGTCGACAAATAAAATCTTATACCTTTATCCGAAAAAATATACCAAGATCCACTCTACGGGATATTCTGAATTTCCTGAAAGTAATGTTAACTCTAAAATTTAATTTTCTCTGTAATTTAGACTAATACATGGATTTGAGTAGAATTAAGTGGATCCAATCTACCAATGATTAGTGTATTCGAAAAAGCAAATAATAATAATTGCTTCGCTGTAATTACATTTTTCTCCTCCGATTTCTGAAATTTTTTAATGTGTATTAGGCAGTGTCGCACACAAGGGGGCTCCACTGCCTACGCTAATTATTGAATAAATAGGCGTCCAGACCCCCTAAAGGCCCTTGATTATTTTTCCCAATTGATTATACTTGGATATCCGATTGATTATTCTAAGTATATAGTACGTAAAATTTAATTAAATATTTGTTATTAATGATTATTTTTATTAATTAAGACTAATCATCTATTGAATAATTAGTTTTTTACTGTATTTTGTTCCTGAAAATCAATAAAATCGAAAGCAGCATGATACAAGAATGGTGGACTTTCGATCCTGACCCTCCCCTCTTGAAAAATTCCTGTGTGCGCTACTGATGCTAAGATTTTTTTTAAATGGATTTTACGATCTTTACGAAATATTTAGGAATATTTTCATCAACTGTAGGCAAAATGGATAAAACCAGAAAAACCTACGTTATTTTTTACTCTTTCGGATGCATTCTATTGCATTCAAATTGGTACACTAATCTAGGTTTGACATGTGTGGATAATAGGATTTCCTTAGGATTAACATTAAATTCATAAACTCAAAATGGTGGGTAAACAAAAGATTCAATTACTTACTTTTTTGTTTTAAAGATTTTTCTATTTCTGACATTTTTACTTTTTACTTTCGCTATTTATTAATTAATTGTTTAGAATTTCTAGTTTTTCGATTCATATTGGATTGGATTCATTAATATTTCTGATTCATATTGGATCTACTTACTCAGTGATACGTACACACATATATAACTAACAAAACACAAACTCAAGCACATACTAGCCGTTACCTACCAGCTTTGCTAAATATTTCAGGGTGTTATATGACTATATGCTGTTTTTTTAAATTACTGATACCTAAGTCGTAGCATTAAGCTTTCATTTCTATTAAAAAACATTCTTATAACCCTCGCCTCTTGATTTAAAAAGTGGCCGCGGTAGCCGAGTGGTATAGGTATCGGATCGTGGCTTGCCTTGTCACGAGTTCGAGCCCAGTACCACTAAAGACCCGCCGTGTAGGGCAGCAATGCACGTTAAATCTGTCGAGAGCTGAAACGTCCTCCCGTTGGTGTGATGTGGTAGTTAGGAGAGGGGGGTGCCAGCTCAGGTGTCGTCCACGTCACTTGACCATGGTTCAAAATTACGTGGTCCGTCGCCAAAAGCCCTCGTGTAGCTGAACAGTGCGACGTTAAAATTCAATCAATCAATCAATCTTGATTTAAAAAGCATAGGACTTGGATTTCCCAAACGGAAGTATCTCTACCCAACAAAAAAAGCATCCTCGACAAATTTAAAGTCTAAGGTCTTACTGTAATTTGTTCTTTTTGAAATTTGTCTGGCTGTTTTGCATAGTAAAGCAGATAATTCTATACTTGGAATAAGAATTTAGATAGACAGCTTAAAAAAAAGCCACAAAATTTGATAAATGATGTTTTTTTTATTGTTATTCATAGAGTGCGAGAGAAAAAGTTATAAAAATATATGTAGTAGATATTAATCGAACCAACCCCCAGCACAGAATCGTGAGAAACATTTATAAAAATCCGAGTGAAGAGAATTATGTTCAAGTTTATAGAAACTTATACTCATTTCAAAGTATTGTGGAAAAAATTTAAAATGTTAGATAATTGATCAGTGGCGCACACAAGAGGGGTGGGTCCAAGGGGCCACCCCCCAAAGCCCTTGATTTTTTCCCGATTGACTCTAATTCTAAGTATATAGTACATAAAATTTAATCAAGTATTTGTTATTAATGATTAATTTTATTAATTAATGCTAATTATTTATTCAATAATTAGTTTTTTTACTGTTTTTTGTTCCCGAAAATCGACAAAATCAAAAGGAGCATGATATAAGAATGGGGGACTTTCGACCCTGGACCCCCTCCCCTTGAAAAATTCCTGTGTGCGCTACTGTAATTGATTGTTTAAAAACGATACTTTTTTCCTGAAAGATATATTTTGTGAGCTAAAGTATAGTGTACTTGTACAAATTTTTTAAAAATTTTCTTAAAAAAATGTTATGAAAGTACTGTGTTTCCTTACATTAACTATTCATATAAAATGACTTAAATATCAGAATTAAATAAAAGTACTATTTAAAGGTAAGTTTATTTAAATAATACTATTTAAATAAATATTGATTAAATAAAAATAATAAACAGTAAAAAGTTATCAAATTTAAAATTTACAAATTTCTAAAAATTCCAAGTCACCTAACGTCGAAATGTTTCGTCAAACTGGTGAAGAATGGGATTTTTTCAATTAAAAAATTTGTTTTGTCGCCAATGCATAACAACCCTATACCGCCAGTAATGATAATAGCTGAGAAAAGCTACCGAATCAACCCACCCTACCTTATTTTCAACTGACAAAAGAGAGGAAAATGGATTAAATCGATTAATATGGGCAGGTAATTAAACTGCTGTTCACCTTCAATCGATTCATCGATAGCGTAGCCTTGCATGCTTATCAATTATTAATGCTTCACCTTTGGAATCTTGTCCGACAAATAAATACAATTTTCAGTTGGAGAAAAAAAAAAGGGTCGATCCAATTCATCCCTGCTGCCAAATCAACAGACAAGCAGCCAAATCGAATGGCTTTTGTATTTGACGTTTTGCACAAATTGGAGCCACGTTTTGAACAAACAATAGACTATTTGATCGTTTATTTGAATAGGTGAAAGCTTAAATGGAGTCTCTGTGGGTCTCTACAGGTAGTGTAGGGTGGTGCGTTTCATTTTGAATTCCGTTCATGACAACTTGTCTTTTGTGTGATTGTATATGAATAAAGAAAAGTATGTTTTGTTAGACTTCTAGCAAAATAGAATTTTCTTTATTTATGGCTTATATCATTTTATTTATTTATACATTTTACTTGGGTTGTCGGTTTTATTTTTTACTTCTGCTTAAATCTTTATCTAGTTTTAATTAAGCTGAGTTTAAGCAGCTTTTTTCCCACTTATTTTTAGTTAATAGATTCTTGGTATGTTCATTAATTCCTTGAATTTTGGTTGGAGATTGTCCCCTTTGGCAAAAATTATAATTAGTAATAATTTCTTAAATTTTATTAATTTTGGTAACATTAAGGGGTGTTGGAAAGCTAAAATCTTATTTTTTTGACAATTTGAGATTTTTACATTTTCAAACTGTATAGATTTTAACCTTTCTAAAAACACCTTACTTTAACCTGTAGGGTATTTAGAAGCCCTTAAAACGTATTTTTAAATAATCATTGAATTTGGGCCACGCCCATTTTAATGGCGAGAAAATTGTAAACAAATTACTTTGTTTTTTGCTTAAAAGTGTAACGACTGATATAAACCAAAACATGTATCTTTTATTTTAAATCGAGCCTTTTATTTTTTTATTTACCAGCCGATTAGAAGTCTCACTGTATACATTAAAATCAATTTATCTCAAAATGTAAATTTTAATGTGCGATGTACCTTTTCTGAGAATCTACTGTTCACAGGTATGTAAATTTTTTATGAATTATTTATAATGATGTCTAATATATACTAAAATGAGCTTTTTGTAAAATACTCAAAAATTTAATTTTTACAAATTTTTTAAGTAAAAAATGGGTCAAATTTCGCAATGTTTGATAAAATATTTCATAATTTATTAAAAAATTCAAAATTAGCTAAAAGCTCATTTTAGTATAATGAGAGAGGTGTACTTTAATAGTATGAAAAATTTCAAGCATGTACATAAAACAGATTTTGAGAAAAGGTACATCGAAAACAGCCAATTTAACATTGTCAGTATAGAGAAACAGAGAGGTTTCTAACTCCCCTTAATCAGAATAACAAACGTCTAAAACGCGTGATAAAGTTGAAAATTATATAAATGTAAAATAAAAAAATGCGAATTTTTTTTAATTTAAAATAATAGTTTATTCAAAAAATAGTTTATTTTTCTAATGTTTAGGTTTATTTTAAGTTTATTTTTCTGTATGTTCTTATGAACTTGCTATTTGTCAGATCACAAACACACATGCGTACATATATAATTATTTCTTTAATCTACTCTGATTATCTAGATTAAAGTAAAACATCCTGGAAGACAAAACTAAACAAAGTAAAATAACCATAGCAATATATAAGCGAATTTTTAGGCTTCTAAGGGTCCCTCCACACTTTATTTTCCATTATTACTAAGATGAAATAAAATGTAAAACGAAAAAGGCAGTTTAAAATAATATATAGCATTTTAAAATTGTTAAAATGCTAAAGTAAATGTGTTATAAATGTAAGACAACATATTTCGAATATATTTAATAAAAGTATCAAAGAATGCCAAAAAAGTAATCTGCTTAGTGAGTGAGTGAATATTAACGTCGCACTGTTCAGCTACACGAGGGCTTTTGGCGACGGACCACATAATTTTGTACCGTGGTCAAGTGACGTGGACGACACCTGAGCTGGCACCTCCTCTTCTAACTATCACATCACACCAACGGGAGGACGTTTGAGTTCTCGACAGATTTAATGTGCATCGCTGCCCTACACGGCAGATCTTTAGTGGTACTGGGCTCGAAACCATGGCATGCCTGCCATGATCTGATACCTTGACCACTGGGCTACCGCAGCCCTTAGTAATCTGTTTAATCTCCTATATAATTTGTGGCAACGGTAGACTAGTGGTCAAGGTAATGGACTCGTGGCTGAAGCGTGTCATGAGTTCGAACCCATACCACGGAAGACCCGCCGTATAAGGGGAGATTCGCGTTAAATCTGTTGATAGCTCAAACGTCCTCCTGTTGGTGTTATGTGGAAGTTAGGAGACAGGGTGCCAGCTCTGATGTTGTCCTCGTCACTTGACCATGGTTCAAAATTGTGAAGTCTGTCGCCAAAAACCCTCGTGTAGCTGAACAGTGCGACATTAATATTCACTCACTCACTCCTATATAATCTGATGCACCTATATAACCTGTCGAGGCTCAAAGTCCTCCCATTGCGGTGTTGGCGAAGTTCGGAAGAGGGGGTCAGCTCAGATTTTATCCTTGTCACTTAACCAAGGCTCGAAATTATGAGGTCCGTCGTCAATTGACCTCGTGTTGCTCTAAAGAGTGACGTTAATAATACACTCTCTCCTATTAACCATCATGAATAGAAAGTGCAACACAGCATATACCGAAATATCCGACTATAAGTAAAGCCCTCAAGGTAAAAAGCAACCTTATATATACGTAGAAAATGTGAAAACTGTATTATTTCGAATTTTGAATGATTAGTACTTAGCTTTATCTAAAAATGGTATAAATAATTTAAATACGCATTTTTAATAAGTTAATATTGTTTTTGGTTGCATTTATTTATGATAAAAACTGTAATTTAAACGCTATTATAATGCCGTTCCTTACATTATAATGACGTTTCAATGAGAACTTAGCGAAATATTGGAGATACAGCCCAGTTGGCATCATTTTTGATGACAAAATGGAGATTCCTCGAAATTTCTGGAGAAAAGGTTCTCTAGAACCTCCTGGAACTTGTGTTCGAGGTTTACTGCTGTTTAGCCTGAATTTTAAGAACCGTTTTCCTCAATAAATTTCGTTGCTCTTGTGGAGAACGGTTTTGTTCATTAGAACTGGCATAGCATAAAATTCACGAACCCCGATCAACGCAATCATTCATAATATTTTCAAAAAATATTTTAGTAAAAAAAAATTGTAGGTTGACAATTGAGTGGTTGGCCAATCACTCAGGGGCGTAGCTCAGGGCCGTATCAATGATATGGGGCCCCAACCTACAGGGGCCGCAACATGTGTAACTAGAGTCCACTAACAAGGCTCCCATACCTAAAAAAGGGCCCCGAAAGAATTTTGATTCAGGGCCCTCTCAGAGCTAGCTACGCCAGTGGTTGAAGGTGTATATTTTGGGTCGTTGAAGAAGCAAACATTGTTATAAAAATAATGCTTTTATTTCAGACTAATCAATTTATGATTATAATTCAACTTTAATAACCTTGGGAGCAATCCTAATTAATTTCTTAATCTAACTTATAAAATTATCCATAGTACACTTATTTTTTGATCCGTTTGTAGATCACTTGTCAGCTCTTAAACTGCTGCAATATATCCTTTTCAACTCAGCTTCTCAATTATTTCCACTTCTCCGAACGGTAGTTCTATCTTGAATGATAAATTTAGAGCGAACGACTCACAGCTAACATTTAACGACTAACTATTCACAAGTAATTTAAACACACCCCTTGTAAGGGTTTAAATAGCATTTAAATTAGCATACAATCAAGTCATCTCAACGGAAGGCGGCTTTAAACTCAAGTGAGTGAGTGAATATTAACGTCGCACTGTTCAGCTACTCGAGGGCTTTTGGCGACGGACCACGTAATTTTGAACCATGGTCAAGTGACGTGGACGACACCTGAGCTGGCACCCCCCTCTCCTAACTACCACACCACACCAACGGGAGGACGTTTCAGCTCTCGACAGATTTAACGTGCATCGCTGCCCTACACGGCGGGTCTTTAGTGGTACTGGGATCGAACTCGTGACCAGGCAAGCCACGATCCGATACCTATACCACTCGGCTACCGCGGCCACAAATATGCGTCTCGGAAACGTAACGTTTAAAAGCGTACAAAAAAAAAATTAACTTTTAAATACGGTGGATAAATAAAGATTCGAAAAATGAAAATAAAATCCAAATTAAATAAAACAAACAACTCTCTACAGAAATGCGTTGAAGCTTAATGTTAAAAAATGGAGAATATTCAAATATTTAAAGTAATAATGTTAGAGCTCATTTTTTTAAAACATGAAAAACATTACTAAATCATATGAACAAAAATCATCTAAATCTAATCAAATCTCAAACATTATTATTCGAATCGATAGAGTAATAAATGAAACAGTTTCAAACATATAATGCTTCAAGTATTAAAAAAATCAATTAGTAGTTGTTTTTTTAATTGAGAAAGTTTTTTTTAACGAAATGTTTCCCTATTTTAGTAATAGCATTCATATATGTAAATCATTCTTTTTCCTGAATAATATTCATCCGAAAGTTGCTTTTAGAGAAATGATTTTTTTTAAAGAAGATTATTTAACACATATTTTATAATGATTATATTTTTTTCATACGAACAATTTGAAATATTTCATAAAATTCTAAACCGCAAAAATTTATTTTATGTTTTAGAAAAAAGCATACAAAAAAATACGAATTGAAATAATTTGAAACAAAATACCATATTATGATTATATTTTTTTTTATGCTTTTAAAAATATTACAATGAAGTTAAGACTAAGTTTAATGCAACAGAAATAGTTGCATTTTACAATGGTTTATTCTCGCAAAAGTTGCATGCTTAGAATTGGAGTTAGATACTTATTCGAAATAAATGAGTTTTAAAGTAGAATTGTATTAGTTGCACACATTTAAAATCATTTTTAAATGCAAAGAAATTTAATATTTTTGCCTTTAAAATGTTATTGTAAAGAAATTTATTCTATAATGCAAGTTAAATCAAGATTGTATATTTTTAATTAGCAAAATTAATTATTATTAATAGGTAAGTAAATTATTACTTACTTATTCGTTTCAAATAAAACATTTCAGAATAATTTCATTTTGAATATCAAAAGCTTTCTTATATGTATATATATATAAATACGTTTGCTGATGTAATATTCGTAATTTCGAAGAAAAGTACGTTATTGAAAGGGTAAATTAAATATAAAATTCCATAAACTTTTTTAAAAGGTTAGTCAGCTTTTTTAAATGTATAAAAATTGTCGAATTTCAAGGTTATATTTAGTGGGAAAATTTCAAAAATAAATAAAATAGAAAAAGATACCAAAATTATTGCGGTATTTTATTTCAACGGCAAACGATTTTTACTTAGTCTTCATAAAACTGTTAGAAATAATGATAATAAAAACAACTATTTTTTAAAAAGTTTTCGCAATATTGAGGAAATAATTATAATACTTTTAAATGAATAAAATTGATTTTATAATTAAAATTTCAGTGTATGATTAGAATATTTTTTAAAAAATTATAATGATAAACAATTTTTAGAATTTAAATAATTTTAAATTTGAATCAAATTATTTAATGAATTTCTAAAAAATATCGATATAGTCACTTCACATTTTATATCGATATTTACTAAAGTTTTGGTTATTTTTTTAATCCAAAAGGTAAAATATTTATATTATCATGTATCATATATTATATTTCGTAAAAATATTTATATTATCATGTATTACAAATTGGAATATTTCTTCCAACAGCTAATTAATAGCGTGTTATATTACTATTTATTTCAAAAATATGTATTATCAATAGTTATTTAAATAAAAAAAATAGAATTCAAATAATGCGAAGATATGCATAAGATCCAATCTTGAATATTTCGTTTCAATTTGGAATATTCAAATATTATCGTCTGCCTTTTAATAGCGTTTTAATTTAATATAAAAGAACCATATATAATGAATGAATGATCATAACTTTGACATAAAATCAGAAAATATTTGTAGTTCATAAAAAATTTTATCTCTATATTTTGAAATAAAATAAAAATTTTGAATTCTAAATTTTTTTAATGATTTTTTTATGAGCATGAGTAACGAGAATACATTATAAAGACCAGACTATAAACAAAGATGCGAATTCACTGAAGTTAAAAAAAATTATTACAAAATCTTATAAATAAGATCACACTTGTCTTTTTTGTCCATTTGTACAATAAATATATTATCTTTCATTTAGATCAGATATTCCCAAACTTTTTTGTTTCATAGACCCCTTGCCATGTTTTTAGGTTTGGTCTAGACCTCTGCTTACCTAATATTGAATTATTTTTACAAATTTACCAATTTAAATGTTTTTTTGACAGCTGTTATAGATCTATACTTACTTTAAACGATTTAAATTTCTAACTTAAGTGAAGTATGGTGTTTAAAACTTAAGAAAAACATGTTAATTAAATTAAAATTTAATTAATAAATAAAATAAATGAGCAACAAACAAATGCTTTTAAAGGGAGTGCTTCAATAACAATTTTCAACATTCGGAATCTCTCTCAATCGTGTCAGGTTTAATCCTAAATTTCCTCGATTAGTAGCGTCCACAGATCTTATACCCCCTCCCCCCTTCCTTTTTTTGTTTGAAACTCCTTCTCACTAGGAAAGGTAACTAAAAATTTTCTCACGGTATTCCATAATTCGTGACAAATGACAGATATGTCTTTTTAAAACCAAAATTGCGGACATGGTCCTTGTTTTAATAAAATTTATGTTGTCACCTTGTAACTACAAATTAACCTTATTAAAATTAGAAAATAAATCTATTAAGCAGGTAAAATCTGATTTCCGCTTGACTAAATTTTCTTTTTAATTAAAATCATGATTTGGTTTAATGAGAGCCACCATCATAGACCCCCATTTACACCTCATGAACCCCCAAATTATTTTTTTGCTGACGTGGACCCCTTGAAAGTCATCATAGACCTCTGGGGATCTATATAGACCACTTTGGGAATCACTGATTTAGATTATATTAATTCTACAAAGAAATAAAATATTAGAAATAAATTTTAGAGCACAATGTATTTTTACAAATAGAGTAACACAATCTAAGATTTTAAAATATTGCATTTCTCAGTTGTATACGTTTTTGCTCGCGTTATATGCATATATTTATTTTTTATAAACCAAGTCCGACTAGAATAGTCCAACAACTTTAAAGTGTTAGGTAACAAACTACAAATTTAAAGGAAAATATAATTTTTTTATTTTTTATTTTCCACATTTTTATCCCGTTTTTCTGAAAGTGAAAGCAATAGTATTTTGCATTACACAATAGACATTCACATTGGACTTATTTTAATTATTCTATTAAAAAAGTAGGCTAAATCAGACTTGTTTTTAGATTAGGAGGTGAAGTCTCGAAAAATATAACTCATTTGAACATTGTATGGAATGATTGGTTGTTTATTAATATTGCACTTCAAAGCAAAATAAGGAATACAGGCAATTGGCATCGTAATTTTGAACTCTATTCAAATGAAGAAAACCACACTTGAACTTACACCCTATTCTGTAAACTTTCTCACCCCCTCCAACGTGAGGACATTGAGTTATACCTCTTCTATACACGGTGGTTTTTTCATTGTTACTAAGAATAGAACCCACGACTCACAATAGAAGCAACATTGATAACGATTTCACTACAAAAATCATTCGGTTGTTGCAGCCGAAATATAAGAAGCATTATACACACTAAAACATAAAATGAAGAAATTTTCCGGAAGGAACAAAAGGGTGTATGAACATACTTTACGATAGAATATGTTTATGATACCCCATAGATGGATTCATGAATAGTATAAGCAGATCTTTTCATTTGAGAGGTGGTTGCGGTGGTCCAGTGTTTAAGGTTTTGGATCATGGCCGGAATGTCATGAGATTGAGTCCAGCACCACTAAAGACCCACCTTGTAGGGCAGCGATGAACGTTAAATCTGTCGAGAGCTGAAACGTTCTCCCTTGGTGTGGTAGTTAGGAGAGGGAGGTACCAGCTCAGGTCTCATCCACGTCACTTGACCATGGTTCAAAATTACGTGGTCCGTCACCAAAAGCCATCGTATAGCTGAACAGTGTGACGTTAATATTCACTCACTCACTATTCATTTGAGAGAGGACGTGCAATTGGGAACTAAAGGAAGTAGGATGGTCAAATCACCCAATGGCTCGACATTTGGTTCGGAGCGATGTTACCATTGACGAACCATATCCATGCAGAACGTCAAGAAGGTAGCGATTCATCGAGAGAATTACAAAATGCTAGGACAGAATGGTCATTTCATAGGTGTTCAGAACTGGCGATTCTTATCAATAAACCAATGTGTAACCGGAACATCAGTGACTGGAATGACCATCATTTGGCAACTCAATGAACTGGGATCTGTTGTTGTGTTTCTAATACCACCTGTCTGACGTAGTCAGATCGAGGCCCACGAAATTCATCGTGGCATGGGGCTAGAGGTATGCCTGTCGTTGGCCTTGAGCACCATACAGGTGACAGTACGATTTAGCTCGGCGAAATTCCCCGAAGGGACGATAGATGGCGACACCACCTCTATCTCCACCTCCACATTTTCTGCATGGAAACTGAAAGGGAGGGAAATATTCTCCAGTCCCTGCGCTCGTGACTCCGCCCACAAGACTACGGACCCACTGATTTAACGAGCACGTACTCCGTGTGTACTCGGAGGGTATTTAGTGGCATCGAACCCAGGCCTTCCGGTCTGGAGTCCGATGCTCTAACCACTAGGCTACCCACGGACTATGGGGATCTAAGACTAAGCAGACCATTGCACCGTCTCTCACAGAATCCCAACGCCAGGCACGTTTGTAGTATTGCAGGGCGCATTTGACCTAGAATCTCGCGTACTAGAGTAGAATTGATTTTAGATATTCAGAGATGATTCCTACTTCTAACTGAGCCTTGATGACTACCGAAGACAAATCTGGAGATATCCAGGACAACGTTAGGATACTCACCCAACTCTCGTCCGCAATACAGCACTAAAACCAGGAGTTATGACATAGAATGCCATTTCATTTAATAACCGGTTTCCTTGGTATTTTACCTGTGACATCGTTATGAAATGGTGGTACATCAACGAGATATTCTATGTACTCAGTGGGTTCTTTCACTGACTCTGGGGTTTACATTTCAACTGGATAATGTCTGGTCTCATATGCTACGCCCTTTTATTACTTGACTTTGTTCTCCAAATCTCCTTGACCAATGCTATCGCCAAATCTTTGCCCTACTAAAAATGTTCGGGCTCTGAAGAATAAGAACTTTACTCATGACAACTGAAATTGCAAATTGAAATGTGTATGGCAAGCAACCTCGCATAAGGATTAAGGATATTTGCCAACTTTAAGGGGAGTTGGAAACCTCTCTCTCTCTCTATACTGACAATGTTAAATTGGCTGTTTTCGATGTACCTTTTATCAAAATCTGTTTTATGTACATGCTTGAAATTTTTCATACTATTAAAGTACACCTCTCTCATTATACTAAAATGAGCTTTTAGCTAATTTTGAATTGTTTAATAAATAATGAAATATTTTATCAAACATTGCGAAATTTGACCCATTTTTTACTTAAAAAAATTGTAAAAATTAAATTTTTGAGTTCTTTATAAAAAGCTCATTTTAGTATATATTAGACATCATTATAAATAACTCATAAAAAATTTACATACCTGTGAACAGTAGTTTCTCAGAAAAGGTACATCGCACATTAAAATTTACATTTTGAGATAAATTGATTTTAATGTATACAGCGAGACTTCTAATTGGCTAGGAAATAAAAAAATAAAAGACTCAATTTAAAATAAACGATACATGTTTTGGTTTACATCAGTCGTTACACTCTTAAGCAAAAACAAAGTACTTTTTGTTTACAATTTTCGCCATTAAAATGGGCGTGGCCCAAATTCAACGATTTTTTAAAAATACGTTTTAAGGGCTTCTAAATACCCTAGAGGTTAAAGTAAGGTATTTTTAAAAAGGTTAAAATCTATACAATTTGAAAATGTAAAAATCTCAAATTGTCAAAAAAATAAGATTTTAGCTTTCCAACACCTCTTAAGAGTTAAGGCAATACTGAATTATAGTTTGCATCAGGGCCAGAGGTAGGACAACACAGAGTTGATATTTGTAACTCTCTTACCTTTCTTTTCTGAATAAACATTCAATTATTATGAAGTGAACAGTATTTCGTTTCGACACATGCACATCACATCTATAACGGGTTCTCTTCGCATCCTTTTTTCTAATGCTAAAGGGGGGGGGGAACAGTAGGAATGACTTTTGTGATTACAATGTCAAAAGATTGATTTGAAACGTTCGTTGGAAATTTTCGGCGCACCCAAAGGACAAGAAAAACATTGATTATATTCAGGATCTCAAACAAAATATGTAGCCGCTATAGCCTAGGGATCAAGGTATCAGATCATGGCAGGCATATCATGAGTTTGACCTAAAGACCCGCCGTGTAGGGAAGCGATGTACGTTAAATCTGTTGAGAGTTCAAACATCCTCCCATTGATGTGGTGTGGTAGTTAGGAGAAGGGGTTCCAGCACAGGTGTCGTACTCGTCACTTGACCATGGTTCAAAATTACGAGGTCCGTCGCTAAAATCCCTCATATAGCTAAACAGTGCGACGTTAATATTCACTCACTCACTCTAATGCTAAAGGGGAATTACTTTATATGCATTGTTTGATTTGAGAACTCTTTCTGTAAAGGAATCGTAAACGATGAAAGTGAAAGATGCTATCTAAAGTTAAATGAATCGAGTTCGAGGAAGATTACAGTAAGATAATGTGCTGATTCTAGTATAAACTGAAAGTATATAGGTGTGAATTGTATTTTGAATTGTCGGCGTATCTGCGTATAAGACTTGGAGCCTTGTTATTTGAGTAATTATTTATTTAGTTCTTTTTTATAACAAAAGGAACGAAATTGAAATTGTGGATTATTCAAGAAAAAGGTGCAATACTTAAGAGTAATGTAGAAGAAATTAATTCAGCATTTTCCCCCAAAACAGCTCTGCACCAACTCATCACTACTTTGATCCAATCGTTATTCTTAAAAAATCTTCTAGTTGTAAAATCTACTTTATGTTTACGCAGGTATAAAACAAAATAATAAGAACACTTATTTAAAAAAATGTCCTACTTGGACTGTCTCATATAATCCGTACTTCTCGCAACAGTCTGTCATCTAGTAGCGGTGAAATTGAAGTTATCAATATTAGTCGAGAGTTTGGTGATTAGCCAGTTTCATGAGAACATTCTATTCCCAGCAAAGTACCATTATGTCCGATCTCACCGATGTGCTAAGAATCAGGATCTTTGAAACTCGCTTCATTAAAGCGTCCATGTCGAGAACAATCAACCTTGGGGGGGGAGGTTCAAGAACCACTGAGTCAAGAGTATGGTCACCTACAAAAATCAGTGAAATGAGCCCTCTACAAAGCAAAAGTTGGACAAAAGTGGAAGTTAATCAAACTGGAAGATAGTTGAAACGCGTGACTACATTGCCTCAGATGAGCTCAGAGATGAACATTCAATACCAGGACCTCCTGGATCATATCCACCAGAATTATTAAATGGGAGTTGAATGCTGGAGCTATTCGCTCCACAGGTTCAATGACAGTGCAGCCGAGACCACCAAGACTGGACACAACAGCAAAAGGAATAGGTCTGACGATTCATTTACATTGCTATTTCAGACTGGAGGACGCATGTTCTCAGACGAACACCAGCAGGAGGATTTCATGTTGACTGGTTTCTTCTGTGAGCCATGGTAGAGAGACATGGTTGAGTAAGACATGGAAGAGGCTTTGTGATGGTATGGGACACAATATTTTGATGTATCCTAGGCCCATTCGTATTTCTGTAGTGACAGAGCTGAGCATATTTTACAGTGTTTTGCATATCATTTTCTTCCTATGCCTCAGTCTCTTTCTCCTGGAAAATGTCTTTTATTTCAAGATGGCAAAGCTCCTGCTTATATGGCTGGTTTTGTTCAAACACAGTTGCATGAGCATGATGTGAAAGGGGAACATATCACATGGTGTCCTCCAGTGACGTCTTAAGATTTCTTGAAGCCCTGAGCTTCTGTACAAAAGTAGAACCTACTGATGTCCTTTTAAGTAGACAGTATATAGCATATGTTGTCAAATACATGTGATAAAGGTAATCCGTATCAAAAATATGTGAGTGACTCACAATCTCACCAACCTAGGCACAAGCCAACTCGACTGACATCTGTTTTTCACCTAAATGATGGTATATAGTGGTAGGACTAGGCTTAGTCGGGGCGACAGACATAACATAATAATGTAATCTTGCCATTGTTCCAGTTGGTAAATAGTTGGAAATTCCCAATTTTTCAGAGAAGGTGTGCAGGAATAACATATGACCATTAAAATTATTCGAGTCATGATTTAATTGAGGCCAAGAAATCTCCCTATCAAGGCTAAGGCCCTATGCCCGGTCCCAGTTGCCCCTTGCCTTAAAACGTCTTTGGTGTCCTTAATCCTCTTATCTTAACATCATTGAAATTTTGAAATTTTTTTTAAGAACAAATTCCGCGTTCGGAGATCACACTGCACAAAGAATGATTTCAAATTCCTTTGAATTTTGAGTAAGACATTTATTAATTAGCGCCACCCACAAGTTGTAAGCTGCAATAAAGGTCAAGGTATTATTAAAAGACAAAACCTCTTACTAATAAAGCAAAATTGCTGTACTTCATAGGTATTCATGTTATTTTGTCTCATGACTGTACTTTAAATGTGAATCTTTTATAGAACACTAAAAACTAAAAAAAGATTGCCTATATAATAAAAAATACAAAGAAGCTTATCTAAGTTTGACGCTTGCTTTAATTGGCACTGCCTAAAACACTTTACGCACCGTAATTTTATATCATTTTGTTTCCTTATTAAAATAAAAATTAACATCCCGTTAAAAACATAATATAATTTTGCTAACAAACTCGCCTAATCCAAGTAGTAGTTTCATTTTTTAAGGAACAAAATTAAATCGTGCATCGTGACTGTCTATACAAAGAAACTTAAAATTGGATACATATTTGCTCAGCCACAAACTATCTATGGTAGTTTTTTTATAAGCATACCATTAGGAAAATCAGGTTGTATGTCAAATCACAATAGAAATCAACAAAATAAAAATAAATTATATTACGCAAAACGCATAATAGAAAACTCATGCTTCCTTTCTTTATTGAATTTTCCTGTTTAACCAATAGACAAACAATATTCGTGGAATAAAAGGTGATTTTTTTAAATATTTCATTGAATTATATGTTGAAGTATTTTGTAAAAAGGGATTCTATAGAGTAAGATTTAATAAGATCTTTATAGGTCTTTAATGTAGTGAACTAAAAAGTGTAATATCCCACCGAAAATCTTGTTTTATTGATTTTTATAGTTCTCGGTTAAAAACATTTCATTCAAAAAGATATGAATATTTAATGTAAATAAGAATTTATTCCATTGTATTATTTTATAAAGGACAACAAAAAAGCTCCTTAGTGCACTTTCTGAAAGATTTAGGTATGTTATTTTTGTGATTTAGTATTTTAAAATATAATCACGTATCTCTCATTAAGTAACATTAAATAACAGGTTGATTATAGTAAAATTTTGATTTCAAAATGCTCTAACTTTAAAACTATCAGTCGAAATTACTATATTTTATCAGAATAATTGTGAGGCTATGGAATTTTGTTTTGCAAAGAAAAACAAGATATTCCAGAAATGCGCTAGTAGATGGCGCTCCCAGGGTGGAGGCTTGCACATCATGATGTAACATGTGTACCGCAGTTACAGCTGTCATAAAAATGCAGAGCACTTGCGGCAGGGATGTCTTAAGTTCTTGGGTCCAAATAAATCTGAAATTTTTTTGAGAACCTGAGCTCCTATGCAAAAGTAGGTTTTACCTGAGATCTTTAAAAGTAGACAGTATATAAAGGGTGTTTTTTTAGAGGTATAGAACTTTAAATTGCAATAAAACAACGATGTATTATTCGATTGACATGAATATTTTTTTATTCGAAAGATAACCTTGTGGCATTACATTTTAAATATGATCAAGCAAGGCGTAGATTCGTCGAATGGGCCCAAAACGAGATTGCCGTTGTTCCCGATTTTCATAAGCGAATTTTGTTTAACGATGAAGCGCACTTCTGGTTGAATGGCTACGTCAACAAACAAAACTGCCGCATTTGGAGTGAAGCTAATCCACAAGTGTATGTCGAAACACCGTTACATCCAGAAAAACTGACTGTTTGGTGCGCTTTATGGGCTGGTGGAATCCTTCTTCAAAAACGACGAAGGAAACAACGTTACAGTCAATGGTGATCGGTATAGAGTCATGATTACTAACTTTTTCATTCCTGAATTGAACAATCACGATGTCCAGGAGCTGGGGTTCCAACAAGACGGCGCAACATGTCACACAGCTCGTGCCACAATCTATTGATTGAAAGACACGTTTGGGGACCGCCTAATTTCACGTTTTGGACCTGTGAATTGGCCTTCGAGATCTTGTGAATTATCACCGCTAGACTATTTTCTGTGGAGCTATGTAAAGTCATTGGTCTATGCGGACAAGCCACAAACGCTTGACCATTTGGAAGACAACATTCGCCGTGTTATTGCCGATATACGGCCACAAATGTTGGAAAAAGTCATCGAAAATTGGACGTCCAGATTGGACTACATCCGAGCCAGCCGTGGCAGTCCTATGCCAGAAATCCTATTCAAAATGTAATGCCACAAGGTTATCTTTCGAATAAAAAAATATTTATGTCAATCGAATAATACATCGTTGTGTTTTATTGCAATTTAAAGTTCTATACCTCTAAAAAACACCCTTTAGCATGCATTGTTAAATACTCGTTCAAATGGTAATTTGAAACAAATAAATGAGCACGAGAGACTCACAACGTCAAAACCCTCGGCAAAAACCGGATCGACCGATGATTGCATTTCGTCTAAACGAGTTGAATGATTGTTTATGGCATTAGACCTAGTTCTAGATATGGACAACAGTCATTACATAATACTACAGTCTTACCACTTTTGCCAGTTGACATAGAGTTTGAAATTCCCTGTTTTTTGGAGAATATGTACGGGAATGATATTTGATCATTAAAATTATCCGGATCATGTTCTTATTAAGACAGAATAAAGAACAAAGACGAGGCTACACCGAGGACGTAGCCTGGGCCTTAAGGCCCATGCCTTAAGATGTCCCTGACCAACGGCACACATAACACTTTTCCTGAGTGCTTCATTATAATTCCGATAAAGAAGAATTGCGCTCTACTCGTGAAGTTTTTCTGTCAGAACTCGTTCTGTGTGTGTTAACCTCTTTCACAGGAAATTCCGGACATTAAAAGGAATAAAATCTAGCTCAATGACCACACATATGGCTTGCGGAAGTGATAGAAAAATTCAAGGAGTCCGTTTCATTTGAAGTGAAATAAGGTAGAGCAGTGTTTCTCAAAGTGTGGGGCGCGCGATGACCCTACAAGGAGGGCGCGAGCGTATCGAAAATTTAAAGATTTTTTTTAAAAAAAATAACCGGAAAGAGAAGTAAAACAAAATGCTTTCTTCCATAATAAAAAAAATACACACAACAACACTGACATAATTTATGTTTATTATCTGGCTTTTTTCCGTCATCAAATAGCTATCTTTGATCCCAAACCAAATTAAAGAAAAAAAAAAAAAAACATTTTGTTTTATTTGCTGTATTTCCTCAATGAGAGATTTTTTTATTACGTTTTAACATAAAAATATTACTCGCTAAAAAAAAACGAAACCCAGACCCTGAGAAAAATTCTAAGAAGATAAACAATTCACCACTGTAATTATTATTGAAATACTGTACATTAGTTGTAGAAAAAGAAAAGGAAGTCATGATTCACTTTTCAGCCAGGCTGCATAGTATACGTTTGCTAATCATTTGATTGACCTTCAATCTTATGGTATGGTTATTATCAATATTAGTTCCCTCCCATCTTTTATGCGTTTGCTTTTCGCTTAGGGAAATTGTAAATAATCCAGTTTTGCGATATTTGGAAAATAATTGATTGGTTTAACATTTCTGTAGGATAATTGAAAAGCGTCTGATTTGCGTCCTTTATTATGGTCTTGTACTTTTGAATCATTTTAGTTCAGTTTTATTGGATTTTTTCTCAAATCATCAAAGAATTGAATAGTCTTTGAAAGAAGGTAAGTATACTTTCTATAAAT
The DNA here is from genome assembly GCA_019973935.1 of Trichonephila clavipes. NCBI lineage: Eukaryota > Metazoa > Arthropoda > Arachnida > Araneae > Nephilidae > Trichonephila > Trichonephila clavipes. Next base: position 462,954 of record BMAU01010900.1, read on the forward strand.
TAAAATATTCACTAGAATTCCGATTTGTATCGTGTACAGTAAAAATAATTCTAAACAAATGATTGGGGTGACTGAGTCCCCCCGCACTACCATTAATGTTAGTATCGAGTACGCGCCTGCTCCCGGGTTAAAACATTTTGAAGTCTTCGCGCTTTAAATGTTAAAAAGTAACACAATTATTCTTCATCGGAATTTTATATTCTTTTCATAATTTAACATTAATTCTAAATGCTAATTGTGTGAGGTTTAAAATTACAGTTCTTTTAAACAGTTATTTACAATTATAGCATTTATCTAAAAAAAAAAAAAAAAAATCATTTTACATTTTTGTATACAATGTCGTGCACACAGTTTTACTCTCCTTACAGTTCAGCTATTATATCAAGAATAATGTTTTATTTTTTAAAAATGAACTCGTGCGAAGAGTCGGTGTTTCAGCCAGTATACGTTTGATGTATCAGTACTGAAGAAGGTATTTTATAAATAATTTCTTATTAATGAATTTGACCGCGGTAGCCGAGTGGAATAGGTATCGGATCGTGGCTTGCCTTGTCACGAGTTCGAGCCCAGTACCACTAAAGACCCGCCGTGTAGGGCAGCGATGCACGTTAAATCTGTTGAGAGTTGAAACGTTTTCCCGTTGGTGTGGTGTGGTAGTTAGGAGAGGGGGTGCCAGCTCAGGTTTCATCCACGTCACTTGACCATGGTTCCAAATTACGTGGTCCGTCATCAAAAGCCCTCGTGCAGCTGAACAGTGCGACGTTAATATTCAATCCATCAATCTTATTACTAAATTAAGAACAAGTTTAATAATTATTAGGGACTTCCACGGGCTTGTCTTGTAGAGGAAAGTTTTTCAAAGGAAGGTTTAATATCAGAAATTACACTTAAAGAGTTATTTTTCTATATTTAGCTGATATCTATATTTTGTCTTCAAGGCATCCACTGCAGAAAATCCGGTTTGAAAAAGGTAGGATGTTGAAAATGTGGTAAAAGTATACGAAGTGCTTTTGTTTTCAGTACAGATAATTCCTCATCCACCTCTACCTCAAATTCAAAGAGCGATTTATTACAAAATTGCTTTTTAATTTTTCACTGGATGTGAAATCTATGAAGATTTCTTCTTCGGAAGTTGAGAGTCCTTCTGGAGTATCTTGAAATAGATCCCTAATCCACTCGTAACTTGCTACCAAGCTGTCCTCATCCAGAAAATACTTTTTAAAATTCTTTGCCAACATAGCTAAATGATTTTACATGTTTTAAAAACAACTTTCACATGTTGTTCTACAGATTTGTAAGTTTTAACACATATCGAGCTGGGGCTTTTTTTCCACATCATTTACTTCAGTAGTGGTAAATCCAAAATTTAAGTATTTTTGAGAAGATCGCCTTGATTTAATTTTCGGAACCATGCTCGTTCGTCTGTGTACTTGCTGATTCTTTATTATGGTCGAATGTGTTTGCTTACGACTTAAAAATGTATGTATGATATTGTTTTAATCTACTGCCGTAAATACTTAATTACCGTGAATTACAATTAACGTGGAAATTAAAAAAAAATGTACATTCAAGCTAGATTCGGTAGCTATAGGAGTATCGAGTCGACCAAAACTGACTGGAATTGTACGAGGAAAAGCATTTTTACATGTTTTGCGCAGACGTCCGATAGGTTGCCCAGACTCACGCAAACGTACCCTATAATGCCAGATGTGATGGATATGATAGAGAGCGACATTGACTAGACTATTTTTCTAATGACATTTGTACTTTGAGAAACTAAATAAATCTTTAATTAAATGTATCATTTTGTGATCTGTTCCAATTTAAAAATTAGAGAAAGAAAAATTAACATAATAATAAGTAATATATATTTTAAGTAATTTTCTTAAAATATATATTACTTAAAAGTTACATATACACAAAATTTAATATACTTATCGTATTAATTTGTACGGTTTATAATTAAGATCGTATTGTAACTTTAGCGTCTCTCTCTCAAAGTGCATTTTTATTGCAGTAAATACATTATTGTTGTCCTGGGGTCGAGACAAAAATTATGATTTAAAATTGGGTCGCCAGTATTGAAAGTTTGAGAAACACTGCTTTTAATGTATGAGTGGTGCACAGAGTATTTTATGACTAATTAATTAATACTAAAATAAGAACAAGTTTAATAATTATTAGCTACTTCCATGGGTTTGTCTACAGAGCGGCCGCGGTACAGTGGAGTATCACTGTGGCTTGCTTTGTTTTTAAAATGAGTTTTAAAAGAAATAGGAGAGGGGGGTGCCAAATTGTCCACTCTGACCAGTTCATTTTCTATATTTGCGACGTTAATATATCAATCAATATTGTCTTACAGAGCAAAGTTTTTAAAATGAGTTTTAAGATAAGAAATTGACCTGACCTATATATTTAGCATATCTATTTTGTCTAAGCAACCACCGCATTTTGTAATATGTTCCAATTTAGAAATCAGAGAAAGGAAAAATAACTTAGTAATTATCCTATTACTTAAATTTTTTTTGCTTAAAAGTAACATAAACAAAATTTAATACTTATGTCATGAATTTGTACGGTTTATAATAAATATTGTTGCTTTATCGTAAAAGTGCATTATTATTGCATTCAGTAAATTATTATGTATAAGGGGGGTTCGATAAAAATTGTGATTGAAAAGGGGGGCGCCAGTATTGAAAGTTTGAGAAGCACTGAGGTAGAGGATGAAAACCAGTTGCGGTGTCTGCAGTGGAAGATGTGGTCACAGCTTTACAGGAATAGACGAACAGTGCTGCAGGAATCAGTAGGGCACGAGGAATTGGCCGAATATTGGATATGCCTACCTGCACGGTGCGTTAGTGCTACGTAACATTTTGCGCTGTTATCCGTACACGGTAACTCACGCGCAGCAGCTACTACCTACAGACCTGGGTAAATGTGAATTGTTCGCATTACGATTACTTGTCCATATGTACGTGGATAATAGATGGCAAACGCAACATTCTCTGGTCTGACGAAGTCCATTTCCATTTAGAAGATTTTGTATAAATACTCACAATTGCAGAATATGAATAATCGTGAATCCAATCCCACGACAGCCATTGCTTCTTCATTCTGAAAAGGTTCGCTATGTGGTGCGGAATAATGGCAGCGTTTGTCATAGGTCTGCTCTTCGAGGACATCACACCCGCAGGTCCCTTTACTTGCACTGTTACTTCCAAGCGGTATGAAGCACTTTTGAGCAGGGGCATCTTAAGACTTCTTGAAGCCCTGGGCCCCTAAACAAATGTAGGCCCCACCTATTAACATTACAAGTAGACAGACAGTACACAGCATACATGCAAACAATAACCCGAAACAAATAAATGTGTATGACTTACAATCGCTCAAACCGGCTCAACCGGCTGTCACCTTTTGACTGAATGAGTAATGATGGTATGGGTTGGTATACCTAGACCTATATATGGACGACAGTCATCAGATATAGCCAGTTGACATATTGTATGAAATTCCCAGCTTTTCGGAGAATACAATCGGAAAAAACATTTGGCCGTTGAAATTATTCGAATCATTATCTGATGAAGGCTGAGTCGAGAACGAGACGAGGCCCCCATTGTGGCCGAAGCCCTAGGCCCAGATGATCTATGCCTCGAGACATCCCTACTTTTGAATAACCATGTTCTTCCGGAACTTCAGCAGTGTCATTGTGTGAATAGCACAATATTCATGCAAGATAGCGCTCCGCCACACATTCTTTGAAGCAGTTTCTGATCACTCTCTCATTTTGGAGATAATAGAATCGTAAGAAGCAATTTGGCCGTTGCGTTCCCCTGACAACTCCTATGACCTTTGAATTTGGTGATACCTGAAAAATGTTGTTTACAGCGGAGGGGTTGAGAATTTGGCCGACTTGAAGGCAAATATCGTGCATCTCATCCATAGCATCAGCACAGATACTTTCCAATGCATTGAGGATAAATTCCATTTTGCGCTTTCAACTAATAGTGGAACAAAGTGGAGAGCATATATAGGGACGTCTTAAGCTATGGGCCAACTGGGCCCTTGCTAAGGGTCTCGCCCTGGGTGGGGGGGCTCGTTTCGTTCTCGACTCCTTTTAAAAAGATCATGATCCGGATAATTTTAATATGTTTAAATATTATTCCAGTACATAATCTCCGAGAAACATGGAATGTCAAACTGCTTGTCATCTAGTAAAAGTGATAAGGCTGTATTATTATGTGATGACCGTTGTCCATGTCTAGGTCTAGGCTTAGTAACATAAGCAATCCTTTAACTTATTTTGTCAAAATGCGACCATCGGTGTGCCGAGGTTCTTAAAATTGTGAGTCGTGCACATTTATTTGTTTCAAATTACCGTTTGAAGAAGTGTTTGACAATGTATGCTATATGCTGTCTACTTTTATAGATCTCAGGTAGGGCCTACTTTTGTATAGCGGCTCAGGGCCACAAAATGACTTAAGATTTTTTTGGGCCCAGAGCCTTAAAGAGTCGTAAGACATCCCTGAGCATATACAATTTATGCAATGATCATCACTACGGGACACGTTTCATGAAAATCTTTTTCTTTTGTCACTATCACTGTTTCGCTGTAAATACGTATTATTATCTTTTCGTTAATAAATTCATCAGTAACCCTTGAAGTCTATTGTTTCTCCTTTCGGCTACTAACATTCCTGTGTTTAACGAATCCATTAAGGCTTATTCGCCAAAATTCCGTTGCTCACTTTGTTTTGATAAAATATCAAGTCATTCTAATAAGTAGTTTTAAAATTAGAGTGTTTCATCCGATAATTGTTGATTTAATTTTTTCAGTTTGTGAATTCAAAACTATTTCCTAACAATATATAAATATATCAGTGGCGCACACAAGGGGGGGTCTTGGGGATCCGGACCCCCAAAGCCCTTGATTTTTTTTCGATTGATTATAATTATAAGTACATAGTACGTAAAATTTAATTAAATATTTGTTTTTAATGACTAATTTTATTAATTAATGCTAATTATTTATTCAATAATTAGTTTTTTACTGTGTTTTGTTTCCGAAAATCGACAAAACCAAAAGGATCATGATACAAGAATGGTGAACTTTCGACCCCGGACCCCCCTTGAAAAATTCCTGTGTGCACTACAGTTTGGACAAATTTACACTTATGATGATAGTGTGGCTTTGCATGAACACGCAAAAAAAGTTAAACATGACGATATATTGCAAATTTTACAGCCAGTTATGAATAAAAATCCTCATGAAGAAAACTATAGAACCTTGTATGAAATTCAAAATAAAAACCAAGATCAAGAGTATAGTCTGTGCGTTTATACAAGCCCTAAAAATCATCTCATAGTGTATAGTAAACCATCAAGCAATGAATTACTTGTTATCTTTTTGACAAAAGACGGCTTTAAAGACAGAATTGTTGATGCTAGAGTTTATCCGAAGAGTGGTTGTTTTACAATATATTGAAAAAAAAATAGAACTACATAATATATATATATATATATATATATATATATATATATGTATATTACAGTTTCACAATTTGAGAAATGAGTATGGACAGTTGTATAATTTATACAATGGGAGTTAATCACCATTAGGTAAATTGGAGGTATAGTTTAAAGTTTCTTTTACAATTAAATAATCGATTAACAATTGGATAGTTTCTGGAAAGAATTAACATTTAAATATTTTTTTAACTTTTTTTTAAATTAACATAGTGGTTTCTCATTACATCTGCTATTACCCAACATAAATTTTCTTTCTTTAACTCGATATTGTATGACTCATAATTGCTTGAGTTAAAATTATTATTAATTATTAATAGGATACCAAAGTTTATAGAAAAAAAAATTGTTAAACGAATAATCACTCTTAATTACCGAGATTAAATATTTAAATACCTCCAAAATATTTGTGTAAAACTATATACGATTGAATAGAAGTATTAGTTCTCTGTCTGATAAATAGATAGACGTAATTTCGATTTATGTAAAATTCTTATGACTTCTTGTCACACATCGATTTCGCCATATAATTCCTCTATTTTTCTTCTCTATAACTCCTCTCTTTCATTCACTTCACTTCAACATGAATAGTTAAGCTCATTTTCGTAATATTTTTTCACAATCATTCGCAAATGAAACATCGTAGCAAAGCAGTTCCAGAGGTTAGTTAAGGGAAATGTGAGTCAGAACCCTCAGTATAAGTTTTTTTTCTTTTTATTCTTATAAAAACGTAAGTTGAGACAATTTATCTATTCAATAAGTCAAGAAAAAATATTTTATTCTGTTCCGAAAGGTTTATTTTAACCTATCGAAATCTCCAAAGAAAGTTTTGGTTGAATTGCAAGAATTTTGCGAAAGTACTTATAAACAAACTAATACTCGAATAAGTCTTCATGCATTTTAGCAAACTAAATCTTCGCACACACAAAAATACATTCCATATTAAAGTGTTGCTTGCAAAAAAGAATCTCCAGCTCGTTTTCAAAGAATTTGTTTGAAAGATTAAAAAACTCAAATCAGCAGCCTAAAATATATTAGCCCAGTCTAATAATATTATAATTAGAAATAATTTCTATTTTAAACTACACTGTAGCGAAATTTTTTTAATTAATGTAATTAATGTTAATTTCTCTTTAACCCTAATTTTCTGCTTTAGATCACAATGGTTTTCAAGCTTCTTCGACTCACGGAAGCCTTAGAACTATAAGATGTTTTGATGGGACCCCACTCACACACACTTCGAAAAGAATATATCTTAAAATAATATTTAAAGTAGATCAACATGTTTTAGGTTTTTGATGTAAAGACAAAAAATTATTGTATTTGTTAAAAAAAATTAATGTAAGTTTAATATAATTTACTCAATAATATTAGTTTTTGATGTAAGTGTCACTACCCATGCATTATATTTAGTAACTGAAAACATTTTTACTCAATGTGGCAAAGTTAAGGTCTATTGGAATTACCTACACAGGCGCATTTCATATTCTAAATATTATTTGTTTTTGTGTTTTGTTTTTGTAGTCACTCGAGTTGAGAAATATTTCCCCTTAAATATGTTGCTCTGTGTGTGAATAGCATGAAAATATATATATATGTTTATAATTGTGTGAGAAATCCCGTGCATTTTGCATGTGTGTGTGAATTTGCACCTAAAATTTAGGATCTGTTCTTGTTTAAATACAAATTTTAACGTCGAATCTGTTGATATGTTATTCTCTTTCCTTCATTATAAATATTTTTCTACGAATGAAGAAAGGTTGCATGTTCCACTATAAAACAATTTAGTTGTGCAAAACATTTTACGAACGAGTATAAAATTGTTTCGTTGGACTCAGAATAGTAAGCAGTGGCGTGATGTGCACCCATTCACGGGGGCAGGGTTCTAAAGGGACCCAAAGCCTGACTGACGCAAGTGCTTACCCTTTGTAAAATTCAACATGGGGGTCCCAAACCAAACCTGACTTTGCAGGGGGCCCAAAAGTTCTCCGTTACGCCACTGATAGTAAGCAATAGAATATTCCCAATCTAGTAGGTAGTACATATGAAGAGAAAACACTTTAAAACATTCTTTTTATTACATTATATAATGAAAATTTATAAAATATATTACAAAATAAAGTTACTATGTATAAGTAGAATTTTCAATTTTAAAGACTGGGTTGAGCTTCAGATGTTTGTGGTCACACAAACTTCATAGAGAACGTGAATCCCTTTTGCATACACATTTATAATTTTCTTTTCTATTTGTTGTTGTGACTTATGGAACCCCAAGGTTCCGTGGTTGTTATATTTTTGTAATATAAAAATAACTAAATATTAATGTAAGAATCTCACGCAGCAGCTTGGTTAGAAAAATAATAACAACAACAAAATAAAAGTTGCGTGATATTTTTAATTTTCTTCCCTAAACAGTTGGAGGGTTCTTTGCCTTCTTTAAACTGCTGATTCAATTAAATAATTTATGACGAAGACAGGTATCCGGAAAAAAAATTCGGTAAAAAATTAAATAAATGTTTTAAGTATTAGTACTGGCATTATCTTGAGACAAGTAAATCAAGATATCAAAACTTTATCAGGTTGGACGTGTTGGTAGATTTCGAAATGATGTTCCTTTAAAAGCTCAATTATTTTCATTAACAAATGATGTTTGACAGAGAGTAACTGATCAGTGCAAAATAGTTTTATATATTTACTTTCACCTACGACAAACAAAAATTCTCCCCAATCCTACTTGGGCGTTACTTTTTCTCTTGTTACGCTCTTACCTACTGCTAAAGGGGGGTGGGGAGGTCTAACAGACATTTCTCCTTCCAAGAAATTCGGGATGAACGATCTGAAATTGCAACATTGTAGTCAATTCATAAAATTTATATCGGAGGTCAAAACCTGCGGTTAATTCAAAACTAGCCCGGGAATGAAGATAATTCCAGAGAAGTAAACCCTAATTTTTAGTTAGATGTTTACTGTGATCTTAAAAGGATAAAAAAGAAGTTTTAAAGTCTGTATAAGTAGCAGAGGTAGTATTAGGATTATTGAGTAACCTTTAAAGTCTTTATGTATCAGCCGTGTGTTGGGAATCAGGAAAAGGTGTTCAAAATCTTGGGGTCCACAATGTCAGTCTGATGCATAAAGGGGAGGGAGGTGATCGAAACTTTAAGACCCGCTGTTCTAGATCAGTGATCCCCAACCCCCGGTCCGTGAATAAAATGGTACCGGACTGCCCAAGGGACATTAAATTATTTATATTTTATTTACTGGAATGTATTTCTCTCGTTTTTGTGTGACTTTCCATTGGAATCACTTTATATACATTTTTAGGTTTAAGTTTTTAGGTTATTCTGAAGGCATATTAAATTAAAATTATTAAATCAAAACACAATCTATAATATAAACAATCTAAAGACTACCCTCAGAGGGGCCGCAGTAAAATTATGATACGTTAATTTGTCCGTGGCGATGAAAAGCTCGCCACGAAAGCACACTACTCTAGATTATTTAAATGTATGACTGGAAAGACAACGTTTCTAAGCAACCTATGATATAAATTATAACATTATTGCTTTTGTCTGATTGTTATTATTTTGTCGTGTTTTCTTGCGGCAATTTTTCTCTTATTTTGTTCGAAGAATGATCGTTTCAAAAACACTTTCGGAGTTAATACTTTTTAACTCCTTTTCATAAGTCGTTATTCATTTTTTTTAATAACAGAGTAGTTCTATTTCTGTATGCGTGTTAAAAATACACAGATATATAAATTTTCAATACTGATCATTTTTGTCTTAAAAACCAGTACACCCCCAAAGAAAAAGAACATTACTCATCTTACTTACTTGAAAGATCTATTACACACACACAATGTTTCATATGATCATTTATAAATAATTGAGAAACAGTTGCTGATAAACAGCTATAATTACTCTAGGCGTCACGACACATTATCTCTGTTATGTTGTTTTCGTTTGCATTCCTTTTCATTCTATTACTCGAAGGGGTGCTTTGGGCATAATAAACGATCGTGCGTTGCAAAAAAACCTATAATCCATAACAATGGAAAGGTGTAATTGAACACGACACTCTGGGGTAATTCATTATATGACATATAATCCTAAGATCGGATACATAATTCAAAGGCTTTCGATTATTCCATACCTTTTCATGCTTGTCCATGTTTATTGATTGAGTCGGGAAAATTGAACGTTGTATGGGTTTAAATCATTATTGCGTAGGTATTTTTTTACAGGGCTGTCATTTATGGAAATGTAAGTCAAAATGTGATCAGTCTGGTGTCGTAAGAGGGAATTTTGATGAAGCTGGAGGGAAAACTGCAATGTTGTCATTAATATACTGTTGCGCACGAGGGAAAAAATAATGCTGTGTTATTGAACGTTATGATAAATACTTTATTTAACCATGCAGAGTTAAACAGAATGTTTGCGTGTAAAATAGATTTAGAGAGAAAAATACGAGTGCATATAGAATGTTTAATCTCTGTAATTTAAGTGCTCAGAGACTGGTTTGGAAAATAAATTTTACATTGTAATTTATCAAAGTTAGTCATCGTAAAGTTTTCGCCAGCAATTGGCTTTTTGAATATAAAAACTTTTTGTTGATAAATCTAATTTTTGATAGAATCAATTTTTTTACACTGTAATCACTAGCGTAGCTAGGGCGCCCTGTATCAAAATTCCTTCGAGGCCCTTTTCTTCCTTCCTTCGAGCTCTGTTAGTGGAATGTTGTTACACATGTTGGGGCCCCTGTAGCTTAGGGTCCCCGTATTATTGATACGGTGGTAGCTACGGCCCTGACTGTAATACATAAAAAATGAACGAAAAACCAATGAAAACTAATATTTGTTAATACACTGCCACCACTAACCCCAACTTGGTGGCGAGGTTTGAGCTGGCGAAGTGAAAAAGTACCAAAATTATTTTAAATTTGAGTAAATTATAATCCATGAATATCATTGTCATTTCTCTTTTCGGGTACACTTTGCCACAATCTAATGAAAACAATGGGCTGAATTCACGAAGATCACATGATAAATCTACCAACGAGTCTTCTGTTGAATTCAAAATTGACGTTTCACTTGTACAAAATCCAGACAAAGTACCAAATTTAGAAATTGGTTGAAGATGTCCGAATAGGGACTCTACAAAAAGTTTTTCGTTACTTACTAATAATACTATTGACCAATTTCGTCTAACGAAAAGACATTGCTAATTCAAAAAATGTCGCCAAATGCTGTTATTGTTATTATTGATGTGTGCGAACGTTTGTTGGAACGATTTCCTCTGTTGACTGCATATTGCGGCATTTGGCGACATCTTTTTATTTGACAATATTGGTTGTCGATATAATACGTAAATACCAGTATTTTAAATAATATAGTATATATACAATACGATTACTTTTATTCTGCATTTCGTGCCCCCAGGGCAGCCAATTGGAGTCAATATTCACCATACCCAGCATCCAATCAGAGAGCAGCCACTAAGCTCTCAGCCAAGTCAAAAAACTTAGAAAATTTTCCACCCAGAAGAAGCACCGTAGCAACGCCTTCCGAATTCCCTCGACCAACCAATCGCCGTCATGCCACTATGCAGAATATAAAACTCCACTCTCGTCAAGCCCAACATCGAAGACTTGTCCTGACATGGGATTGAGGACAATTTTTGCAATCCAGATGCCCAAAAAGGCAACGTCTATTTGCATTTCGTTTATCTACGGTTTCTGTTATCGTTGAAAAACAGATAATTTTCATAAGAAAGTTAAGGTAAATTTTTTAAAAAGCAAAAGTTGTCAATTGTGAAGCGTATGAGCTGACAAGCCGGAAACACGTGATTGCATTTTTCACGTCACTGTGACGTCACATGAATTAAGCTAAATGTCTACGTTTGAGAGGGCAATTAGAGTTTCCACAGAATTAACACATAAAGTTCACTAACTCAAAAACACTGTTAAATAAGAGCCTTATAAACAAATTATTTTTAAAAAATCTTTTGCTTCTTACTTTAATAAATAATGTTTCAATAATAATGTAGATATTAGTAACATGAATTATGAAGCATTGAATCAAAGAGAAAAGTGTGCAGTTGTTCATGCGTGCTGGGGGATGTTGAAGTCAAATCTCAGTCTCAATTTTTAACTATATCAAAAATCTATCACGATCAACTACTGGAGTAGTTGACGTTAACCCCTTAACTAGTTTGTTCGTACACCGCATGTGCTATCAAAAGTTGGTCACAACCGGTTGATCTGCTGGAACTGATCTTTCCTTCTTTCTATCTTAGATTTGCACAATTTTTTAATTCTTATAGTGAGATTATTAATGATAGTGTTTTTAAGAGATGCAGTTTGTTCATGATACTAAAATACTTCTTATCTGGGATTTTTCTTTGTGGTGAAGGCGGGATTTTTTCATTGAAGGCAGGAATATAAGTTCTTGAAAATATTCTATAATTAACAGGCATTGGCAAGGCAATGTGTCATTTGTTGCTTCAGAAGAAATGTGGAAATGGAAAGATAATCCAAAAAATCCGATATTATCTTTTCCTCCATTGACTTAGACTTAGTATGACACCATGCTTCAAATTGTGCGCGTATAAAAAATGCACATAAACACACAAAATCCTCAACCGTTTGAAGAACGAACTTAAGATTTTTTTGTAAGTATGAAAGAAATTTTTTTTAAATATATGAAGCAATCTGCATAGCATGCATAGTGTACTTATAAAAAAACAAACATTTAGGGCTTCTTGTATTCCACAATTACAAAATAAAAAATAGTGTGAGAGCTTTAAATTAGAAAATTAAAATAAAATTCTTTCATTTCCGTATTCTGTTAAATATTATGCTTTGTTATATGCAAAAAAATGGGCCTTTTTCGAAACATTTTGGACCAAAAATTGATCACTGAAGGGGTTAAACTAGGGGTACTCAACCTTTTTTCCTGCTGGGCCGCATACATATGTCCACTTTTTCATGCGGGCCTTTTACCTACGTAAATTAGCTATTTCACGCGGACCGCAGCATGAGGATAAATGGGGGACGGGGGATAAATGCTTAAGACCAAGATAACAAATGTGGAAAATTGATCAAAATATTATAACTTAATTATTATTTTTTATATTTTTTTTGTCCTAAACACTAAATGAGAAGCCTTTAAGAAACACACTTTCACAATTTCTGCATCAGTAAACGGTTTCGTATGATTACCAATAATGTAACAAACTTCATAGAATGTCTTTGTTACCACTGTGACATTGCCACTGACAAAACACTTTGTTGCTGTTGCAAAGATTATTCAAAAAAGCCTATTTATCACCTCTTGAAAGAGGTCTTCGATAAAAAGTGTCGTTGAATGTTTTCTGTAAATTGGTATTTTTTAAATACAGCACACTTTCGTGACAAATCGAACATTTACTGATCCATGTCTGTTTTTCGCTTGCATTATATGAAAGATAGTTACTAATTAGTTCCACCCATAAAATTGTCGATACTCCACTGTTGTTTGTTATCACTAACCCTAACCGTTCCAAATAGAAAAAGAACATCAATTGGGACCCATACGACACTGTCAGCAAATACAAAATTGATATATTTGATAAAAAATTTCCTACCAAATTTTTAATACAATGTTCTTAAATGAGTAAATTTCTCTCAGCAATGGACCATGACCTGGCCACTTAAAAAGGCTCGGTGGGCCACAGATTGAGTATCGCTGGATTAAACGAACCTGCATTTCAAACCTCTCACTTGATATGACGTAGAATTTGAGAGTGAAGCTAAATCACTGACAAGTCAAGTCATTTTTCGTCACTTGGTCTTAAAATTAAGAGATCTACCACCAATAGCCCTTGAGGGAGGGAGGGGAGGGGGTTCCTAAAAGGATTAATTCGAACCAACCCAACTCAATTCGTCCGAATCAATTCGGAACACGCAATAATGAATCCTCAACTCACAAAAATTTAATAAATTCTGAATTAAAAACTTACGCAAATATGAGGAAAGTAGTTTCGCTTTAATTTCCCATTTGATCAAAAAATTAAACTGAGTTCGAATATTTATTTATAAATTCTGCAGTAATAATGATATCTGATAAGCTTTCCTCTGAAACAAATCGAATAAATGGTCTACTTAAGGAAGGAGACGACTAACTCATTTAAAAGACTTCAAATGAAAGTAAAATAACCACGAAGTGCTTTAATGTATGATACATAATACGTAATAATGCTACAATAAACTACATCTACTGTCTTTAATTATACTTATGAAATATTTTCCAGTATTTTTTTAAGGTATCCGATTACTTTTGGTATCGTGATTTTGCAAAAGCGCATAAATGGATAATTTTCATGATATTTAGTGTCAATCAAATTAGAATACATGCATAAAATTGTTTTAAGAACATTTTGACGAAAAAAAATATTTAAATATTATATTTTGGCAAAAAATTCACTTAGAATAATCTTTCTTCAAAATATTCTCCTTTTGTGAAAAATGTTTCTATTATAATAATATTTTGCCTGCATATAGCTCGGACCTGTGTACAGAGGCTGAACTAGAATTTTTGAAATATATAACTTAGAAGTGGGTTTATCCATGTTTTACGACAACAGAGGGGTGAAATTTTAAGAAAAAAAACGCCGATAGTTATTTCAATTGGTTGTAACTCTGAAAATAAAGTAATTTTTCAAAAAAAAAAAATAGTTCAGACTCTTTGGAGAAGTCTTTACTTTATATAAGCAAAGTATTATTATTTTAGAAGCATTTCTTATAAAAGGAGAAGATTTTTTTTGAAAAAAGGTTATTCTAAGTTAATTTTTTTGTCAAAATATTGTATTTAAATAATTTTTTGTCAAAATGTCCTTAAAACAATTTTATACATGTATTCTTATTCGAGTGACACCAAATATCATGAAAATTGTCCATTTATGCGCTTTTTTAAAATCACGGTTCCGAACGTAGTCGGATACCTTAATTTAATATTTTGTACATTTGTTTGTGACCAAAATGCAAATCTACAACGTTGATCCTAACGTTCCAAAACTCGCTGGAACGTTCGTTTACTGATGTGTCAAAGGAGTCGTAAGCATATGTCCGGCAAAAAGAGAAAAAAACCCTCAAATTTATTTTCGGGAAATTTTTTTCTAAACCTCTTATTTAAGGATGAATTAGTATGTGCATGTTAAAAGTCGCCAAATGCCGTTATGCAGCCAATAATGTAAAAACGTTCCCGCTCATGTTTAGAAAACAATTACTTCATTCGGTGACTTTTTTTGATATGGTAATACTTAAGAACGAATCCGAGGGGTTACGGGGGTGTTATAGATAAAATCTCTGTTTTTGTACAAATAAACCTACAGATTTGAAATTTGCCAAGCATGTTCTTTTATTGAGAAGAGATCCATTATGAACAAGTGTAGCGGAGGTAGATTCCCAAGAGGGGTTGCGGGGGCATTATAGATTAAAAAAAAATCCCGTTCTTGAACTGTTATACCTACAAACTTGAAATATTTCTTTTGAATAGGAATTCGCTATGAAAGAGTTTTGTGGAAATCGATTCCAAGGGGGTGGGGTTATGAGTACGTAAAAGATCAATATATTCCTTTTTAGAAATTATAGTCTAGTTCTTTCTAAATTAGGAGGTGACACATATAAAATTGTTTTTGAATATAATCGAACGCTTAGAGATATGCTGAGATGCTTAGAATGCTTAGATATTAACTAAGTAAAAGAAATGCATAGTACCTAGTGTGACGTTTAAGAAAAATAGTGGTAGCGTGATATTTATTAATTTGAATAATTGGTTTATTTACGTCACATCTATTAATTACGGTATATACATTGAAGTTATTACAAGGTTGGCTAGTTCATCATAGTCCAAATTCTTTTGTTTGTGAGGGAGGAGATTACATCTGTCCTGTTCGAAGTTTTCCAACGGGCTTCTCTCTGGCCTCTCTAGTGTCTTGGGATGGTAGTGTTCGGCCTTTTTATTCTCGATTTACATCTGGCTCGTGGGCGGAGTAGGGGTTCTCATGGTGTCAAAGGTTGCCGGTACGATGACCAAAGACCTCACCTCGCAATAGCTTAAGGGTGCACATGTGCATAGAAACGCGGTTATTCTCTCTACAAAAAGAAACCGACTTTTCAGCTGTGTAATGGAAAATCGTTACACCAGTGAAGCAGGTAGATAACGCTTAATATTTCTATATTTGTACGATTTTAAATACAAGCCCTAAGTTTTAAGGCTAAATATATTTTATTCGCTATCGCTAACCTAAAGAGACATTTTATATAATTTAAATTGATTAACTTGGATGCATCGTTTTAATATGTTTCTTGTATCTCATAGGGAAAATTAAAAAATATTTTGCATATGTGTTTTTCTTGAATTCACTTTCAATACACATATAAAACATCTTAAGCCTTAAGCGCCACTGTTACTGTTTGCTGCAGACAAACACTGTTGCGATTAAATCCATTTTAATCTAATTCTGCGATGATAACATGCTGTTTACGAACGTTGAATTATGAGCCAATGATCTTCAAAAGAAGTTGATAACGCACAAGCACATCATCAGCGTATGGTTCGAAAGATCCCAACGCGCAACAGATGTATTTTTCCCTCGTAGATAATTCTGTAAAAGTTCCTTTACTGCCGCGATAGCATTGTCACTGGAAAAGTGGAGGTGAAATCTTAACACTGTAATGGAGTGATTATCGTATCTTTAGCGCCCTTCTGTGATTTGGATTGAATCGGTTAATTTGAACCTAGGAAATTAAAAGTCAAAAAGGTAAGGTGGGTTTTGTTACCTTGATTATGATTTTATTCAATTGAAGCAGTGGTTTTAATATGGAATTTATTTTTGCTAAGAATGGAAAATTTGAGGTGATATGCATTGATTGTCATGTTTGTATGTAAAAATTCTCACTTTATAACAAAATAGGGGTGTCCAACCCTAATAACCTTGCGGACCACTTCGGAAAAAACACTATAATCTCGTGGGCCGCACATAAAAATATGTACCTTTATATCAGATTTGGAAACAAAAAAAACAAAACATTTATTGGAGTGAAAATTTAAAACAGAATGAGAGAGAGAATTAATATTGTTGTTTTCATTATTTTCATGTATACCAGGCATAGATTATATAATAATGTTTATATAATATAATAATGCAATGATCAAATGTTTAAAATATTACAGTTGCTATTTTCTTGAAAATTACGGTGTTCCTATATTGAATTGATCTTTCGTTACTCATTGTTGAAATTTGATAGAGCTGTCATTCGCAAACGATTAAGTATGCATTGTCCTTTATCTTAACCGTCCTAAATACTTTTTTTAAACTTTAAAAAACATCTCTGACTGCCTCTTGCTTTTTGGACACTCCAAACAGAAAAGGAGGAGGAGGAGAAACGAAAGTCACACACACACAGAATAATGTACCATCCATGGTAAGGGATATACATATGCAATTCGAAATTTATTAAAAAAGTAATTTACTATAATAAAATAAAATGTAACTGTTTGATAAAATATAAATCTATTTTAATCTAAAGGACATTTCTATTAATAAAGGATATTTATTTTAAAACAAGAACAGGTAAATCTGATATTTGAGTCAGCGGGCCGCAACTTATATGTCCTGGCGGCCGCGTGCTGGACATCCCTGTGACAAAATATTCCATAAAGATTTCGTTACATTGGTAGAGTGCTTTCATAAAATTTTCAAGTATTTTAATCCTACGGATTGATATGCTACCTTAACACTAGAACGTTGATCGGTGTCGATTTGACATCGGAGCCCGTTCAGTTTGTTCTCCTTTCCGCACTAAGCAGGGAAATTGAAAATTTTTCGTGACTATTAATCATTTTCCATAATGATTTATCAGAAAAAGTTTTGTGGTTCTAGGTTAATTGGGAGAGATTTTGTAGCTAAATATACCTAGATCGTCAACTGGTGTCGCTTCGACACTAAGGGAATTTATCATTATAAATAGCAGTCGTTCAGCAAAAAATATTTCACTGAGTATAGAAACTTCCAAAAGTTATATCGCACACACATTTATTTGACCTTGAATGTAATGTTATTGGGTTCATAGTGGAAATGTGTTAGTTAAACTAAAATCGTTCTGTCTAAGTTTTTCGTTCCATAGCATTTGATTACTTAATCCTAAAAATTAATAAATAAACAACTAAAAAATCATTCGATTTTCGAACTTAGTGCAGAGCAGACACCCTGAAACGATGATTTATAGAAAAGGAATAATCCTTGATGAAATTGCTTTTTTTTTGCAAATTTTTTTGAGAATGAATCGGATGGTGGGAAGCAGTGTTGTTCTTATTTAGATTCCGATGAAGACGTAAGATTGAGTGTAAGTGACAGGGAAAAATCTGATGATAGAGTGCAGATGAAATTGATAATATTCTAGTAAATCTTGAGATGTATGTCGCTAGAGGTGGCACAAAACGGATACCGCATAATAGTAATATTCCTGGCAGATTTGTGACTCGAAATGTGTCTTGCGACAAAGCAGTGATCCAACAAGCATCGCGAAACATAATGTCAACGTTAATTTTTTATATATATAAAGGATCGTAATATATGATATAATATTAAAGGTGTTAAAACTAAACCCTATTGAACAGTGATCCTGCAATTATTTAGTTATTACAATTACTTTATATATTTTATATCACGGAGTATCGTAACGACACCCGGTAGACGTTTAAGGGTAATTGAAATCCCGGACGTTCTAGTGTTAATTTACATTTTAGTTCTGGAGTATCTTGTCTTGAGTGGGCACTGTATCAAAATTCCTTGAGGGTCCTTTTTTGAAAAATTCATAAAAATTATCATATTAATAAAACTTAATTGAAAATGTTAAAATGTTAAACATGATGTAGTGCCCAGTATCATTAATACGGCTGATACGGTGTTAGCTGCGCCTTTGTATTTTCTAGTGTTGCTTCCGTTGAGTCGTGACTTCGAGTACTAATACACAAACGTTCTCTCGTTGGTGTGGTGTGGTATTTAGGAGAGAGGGTGCCAGCTCTGATGTTGTCCTCGTCACTTGACCATGGTTCAAAATTGTGAAGTCTGTCGCCAAAAACCCTCGTGTAGCTGAACAGTGCGACATTAATATTCACTCACTCACTCCTATATAATCTGATGCACCTATATAACCTGTCGAGGCTCAAAGTCCTCCCATTGCGGTGTTGGCGAAGTTCGGAAGAGGGGGTCAGCTCAGATTTTATCCTTGTCACTTAACCAAGGCTCGAAATTATGAGGTCCGTCGTCAATTGACCTCGTGTTGCTCTAAAGAGTGACGTTAATAATACACTCTCTCCTATTAACCATCATGAATAGAAAGTGCAACACAGCATATACCGAAATATCCGACTATAAGTAAAGCCCTCAAGGTAAAAAGCAACCTTATATATACGTAGAAAATGTGAAAACTGTATTATTTCGAATTTTGAATGATTAGTACTTAGCTTTATCTCTAAAAATGGTATAAATAATTTAAATACGCATTTTAAATAAGTTAATAATAAGGTGACGTGGACGACACCTGAGCTGGCACCCCCTCTCCTAACTACCACAGCAACAAGAGGACGTTTCAGCTCTCGACAGATTTAACGTGCATCGCTGCCCTACACGGCGGTTCTTTAGTGGTACTGGGCTCGAATTCATGACATGCCTGCCATCATCCGATACCTTAACCACTGGGCTACCGCAGCCCTACTCATCATAGAACCCGTACGGGCATATATCTTGGAAGAGTGGATTTAAAAGAATGTTCCTACTAAGTATCGTCAGAGTATTCGTAAAAAGGGTTATTCTAAGTAATTTTAAAGTGAGTGGTACTTATAAGTACCGTCGGTAGATAAAGGGTTAAAGGTAAAATATTTTAAATAATATCTATTGAAAGAAATTTTTCTTTACTGTGAATACAATGCTTCTCAAACTTTCAATATTTGTGACCCAGTTTCAATCATAATTTTCATTGTTCCTCCCATTCCATATAATAACAATGCATTGAATGCAATAACGATGTACTTGGATGCTAAGGCTACGATACGATTTTGATTATAAATCGTGCAAATTATCAAGATAAGTATTATAAATTTTGTATATAATTTTATAAGTGATAAGCAATTGGGCCTACTAGTAATTATTAAAGTTGTGTTCTTAACATAATATTGATAAATATAAAGGGTGTTTTGTTAGAGGTATAGAACTTTAAATTGCAATAAAACAACGATGCATTATTCGATTGACATGAATTTTTTTTATTCGAAAGGTAATCTTGTGGCATTACATTCTAAATATGGTTTCTAGCATAGGACTGCCACGGCTGGCTCGGATGTAGTTCAGTCTGGACGTCCAATTTTCGATGACTTTTTCCAACATTTGTGGCCGTATATCGGCAATAACACGGCGAATGTTGTCTTCCGAATGGTCAAGCGTTTGTGGCTTATCCGCATAGACCAATGACTTTGCATAGCCCCACAGAAAATTGTCTAGCGGTGTTAAATCACAAGATCTTGGAGGCCAATTCACAGGTCCAAAACGGGAAATTAGGCGGTCACCCAACGTGTCTTTCAATAAATAGATTGTGGCAAGAGCTGTGTGACATGTTGCGCCGTCTTGTTCGAACCACAGCTCCTGGACATCATGATTGTTCAATTCAGGAATGAAAAAGTGAGTAATCGTGGCTCTATACCGATCACCATTGACTGTAACGTTGTGGCCTTCATCGTTTTTGAAGAAGGATTCCACCAGCCCATAAAGCGCACCAAACAGTCAGTTTTTCTGGATGTAACGGTGTTTCGACATACACTTGTGGATTAGCTTCACTCCGAATGCGGCAGTTTTGTTTGTTGACGTAGCCATTCAACCAGTAGTGCGCTTCATCGCTAAACAAAATTCGCTTATGAAAATCGGGAACAACGGCAATCTCGTTTTGGGCCCATTCGACGAATCTACGCCTTTCTTGATGATCGTTTTGATGAATTGCCAAACCAAACTGAGAATAAATCACTTGACAGCTGTTAAATCGGTCGCCATCTTGGAAAGTAATGCCAACTTAAATTTCTATACCTGGAAAAAAAACACTCTTTACTACAAAATATCCCCGTTAAACAAAAACTGAAAAATACTATATATGTATTTTCTGAGCAATTTAAGACTTTTTTGTTTCCTACTTTATGCAAAATAAATTAAGAGAATAATAATGTTTGATGAAATAGAAAAAGTACATGTTGTAATCCATTATTTTTGTGAAGTGACTATTTACATTAAAAATGCAATTTTCTCAAAAGGACTGTTTTAAAACTAACTTTTTCTCAGAATCTACTGAATGAAAGCACATGCATATAAATAATGTATAACTATATATAATAGACTTACGTTTTTGGAGATTTTCCCAAAATATTTTGCTGAAAAGAAGTTCTCGTAAAAAAAAAGGACAATTTTCAAAAATTTCACAGTGATACTTTTACGTTGAATGTTTTTGAAAGCCTAAATCAATGCATTTGAAAAAATCAACTTCTGTATAAATATAAAGGTATAATTAATACGCAGATAAAATTTGAAGTTTTTATGTTGGACAGTTTCTGATCAACAGGCTCTTAAAAAAAGCTTAATTTAACATTGTCTTTATAGGGGGGGATTGACTACATTACTCATTATTCGTTGTGAAGTTAAACTAGATTCAGTTGAAGCTGTTTATACACAGTTTGAATAAGCGTGTAAAATCCTAGAAGAGTTTATTGATGTAAATTATTACTTTAGGGTTGTGATGTACCTCCCCTTGGAAGTAAATCCCTCGAAGTATCAGCGTGAGCTAGAGGTGTAGGGTTAACGTAAGAACTAGAATCAAACATTATCTTAATATGACTTTATTAAGATATCCTTCTTCCTTAATAATTAATTTCTGTTTTCCCTAATGACCCATACAACACCAAACATCAAACACCGAAAAAGCACTTTTTCAACCTAGTCGTATACCTTAAATCATTTTATTCTTACATTAAGAGTTATTTTTTTAATTTTAAGTTTAATTATATATATATATATCAAATATAAAAGAATTTTTTCAATATATAATCATATACATATACATACACATATATATAAATTTATACACACATATACATATACATAAACAAAAATATAAAAATAATCATATAGTTATATACCTAAGATAACTAAAAGTGTAGGAAGGAGGCACATAGTATAAAGACAAATTCCTGGCCTTAGGAACCAGGATTGCAGGTTTAAACAAGTTTTGCGGCGCCAACCTTCACCTGTAATTTGTCATACTATGTACCAAGAGGAAAGGAAAGAGTTATATATGTGTAGAATTTAAATATTAAATCATTAAACTAAAGAACATATGAACCTAAACATAACCTACTAAAACGTATTTATAATGATGGCCAGGAGTGCAGTATCGTGTTCCCGCCAAATAGGGAGGGCAGAACCGCATAAAGTTAATTGCGATACGATATAAGAAACGATTAATTGCGATACGATATATGATAATAAGAAATATATATATATATACTTTTAAAAAATCATAAAAATAAAAATAAATATCATAAAATTAGCGTAAAATATAAAGAAACTCAGAAAAATATATATATTAAGAATTTAAAAAAAAAAAGCATGTGGCGCTATCTATATAATAATTGTAGGATAAATTAGATATTGTCTAAATTTAAAAAAAACATTACAAAACATAATAACAGTAAATAATTACATTAATACAAATTGTATCATAAAAAACTATTATAAATATAACTACAAAGAAAATTAGCAGGGTATCCATGTTCAATACAGTAATTAAAAAATTTTTTAAGATTTAAAAAAATATTAGCTTTATCGCTAACTAATACTTTATTGCGATAAATATAGTTAAAAATAATATTTCTATATATAGCTATTGATAAATTAGAATTCCAGTAAGGCACTTTGATGATATTAAAATTAAAGGCATCTCTTTTATCATAAATATTAGAATGTAGTTTCAAATCCTTAATATGCAGTGATACATCTAGGTAATTTGTTTTGATTGGATTATTATTAATTTTAACTAAGTTTAAGTAGGACGGATAGAAATTAATAATAGGATTTAAATTATCATTTTTACCAAAAATAATTAAATCATCAATATATCTAAAAATGTAGTAGTCATTATTAATAACATAACTATATTCATAAAAATGTAAATAAAGATTAGCCAAACTATTACTAGCTGGGCCCCCTTGTGGAAGTCCTTTCTCTTGTTTATATAAAGAACCATTATAAAAAAAACTGATATAATTTTCTTTTAAGACAAAATCTATGAGAGTTTTAAATTTGTTAAAATTAATATTAAGGTTATACATACTGTGGTTTTCTAAAATTACTTTAATAATATCAGATAAATCAATGTAATTGAAAAGATCTTCAAAGTCATAACTATGAACTGAATAAATATTTTTATCATTAAAAAAATCTATAATCTCTTTACTATTTTTAATTATAGCTTTATTACATTTCTGATTAATAAAGTTTTGTATAATATTATGAAGTAATTTGCCTGCAGTAGTAATATATGTTCTAAAACCATTTGTCACAGTTCTAAATTTAACCGGACTTTTATGGAATGTTGGAGTTAAAAAAATATATGGAAACTTTTAATTTTAGGAATACAATAACCTAATTTTTTATAAATAGCAATAATACGATTACTAATTTCATTATGTGACAAATCTAATTTTTTAAAAGAACCATTATTAAGAAAGTTATCATAAAGAATATTATAATAAAAATACTTACAAATCACAGCATAGTTACCAGGTACTTTATCAATGTAAACTATGATAAAATTCTTTTGTAATTCATAAGTTTTCTGTTTTATATCTTTAAAAGTAGTTTCATATTGAGAATGGTAGCTAAAATTCGTAAGGTCTTTTAAAATATTGTACTTATACTCTTCAAATGCCTCTCAATAGGTAGTCCAAATTTAATTGCAGATTTTGTAATAAAATTATCTATATCTTTAAAAATGTGTTTTTTAACAGTATTGTTGTTATTAGAAACATTTAATCTAAAATTAGTGCCTTTACTCATTATATCTTTTAAAATATTATCATTGATTATATCTAAGTTGCCAGTAACTACATGTTTATGATGACCATCAATAAAATCATTATAGTTATTACATTTACAATCTTCTATATTAATAGAGGGCGAACTATTGTTGTAATTAAAGATAAATCTGCCTATTGTTTTGTTATATTTAAAAGCTTTCTTTACAACGACCTTTTTAACTGGAAAAAGAGACAAATGTCTATTAAATACACTAGAAAAGTTAATTTTGTCAAAAGTTTTATTCATGAATAATAAAGTGCAGTACTCTGTAATAGGTTCATTAATTTTCTCAACATTAATATTGAATTTATTAACTAGATAGTTAAGAATGTCTTTAATAATGTGTACTGCATGACAAACCTTTAAGGAATCATTAGTTAAGGATTCACATAACAATGCAATTTCATGTTTATTAAGACCAAACATGAAGTATTTGATCTTCTTGATATTAAAGTTTTTTTCAAAATCATCAATAAGAACTCTAATATTGTCATTTAATGAATTTTTATCTCTATTTTTTCTTTTAGTTCTATTACTTCTAGATTTTCTTTTAGAAGTATTGTTTAATTTATTGGCATTATAAAAAAATTCTTTATTATTATTCTGTAACATTATTTGCAGAGTATTTTTAGCAAAATACAAAACATTAAGGCCATATGGATAGATTGTATTAAAACTCCTATAATAAAGTGATTTTCCCACCATAATCTGTGCTTAGTAATTGGAGAAATTTTAATGTGATAGACAGTTCAACATTTTTGAAATCATGCATATAAAAGTGTCTAAGTTCAATTTTATTAGAATTATTGGAATTATTAAAGAATTTAACATCATGTCTATGCTGATTAATCCTTAAGTTAATAGTATTGGAGGTCTGTCCTATATATTTATATATATATATATAACCATAAAAGCGCGTTTTTAGGGGGGGTATGTATAATTTAATTATGAAAACTCTTTAGAATAGCGTACACAAGAGATGAATATTATTCACAATTCATAATTCTTTTCTGACAATAGACTAATACTATTGCCCATTTCTAGGGCCATGAGCATGGCGTCGGACAAGCCGGAGGTACTGTGCCGTGTTTGCGGCGACAAGGCGTCGGGTCGACACTACGGCGTGCCCAGCTGCGACGGCTGTCGCGGTTTCTTCAAACGCAGCATCCGTCGCAACCTGGAGTACGCTTGCAAGGAGCAAGGCAGATGCGTCGTGGACGTCGCAAGGAGGAACCAGTGCCAGGCATGCAGGCTCAAGAAGTGCCTAGCAGTCTGTATGCGGAAGGAAGGTGAGAGGAAGTATTGATTTTAGTTCTCTCTTTTATTGGTAAATGATGGCTGGTTTTAAAGAAAAACTGATGTGGAAGGAAAAGAGGATGGGAAAGTAATTCATTTAAGGTATCCGTCTACGTTCGGAACCGTGATTTTAAAAATGCGCATAAATGGACAATTTTCACGATATTTAGTGTCACTTAAATTGGAATACATGCATGAAATTGTTTTAATGACATTTTGACAAAAAAAAGTTATTTAAATACAATATTTTGGCAAAAAATTAACTTAGAATAACCTTTTTTCAAAATGTTCTTTTATAAAAAATGCTTCTAAAATAATAATATTTTGCTTACATAAAGTAAAGACTTCTCCAGAGAGTCTGAACTATTTTTTTTTTAAAAATCCACATTATTTTCAGAGTTACAACCAATTGAAATAATAATTGGCGTTTTTTTCTTAAAATTTCTCCCCCCTCTGTTGTCGTAAAACATGGATAAACCCACTTCTAAGTTAAATATTTCAAAAACTCTAGTTGAGCCTCTGTACAGAGGTCTGAGCTATTATAGACAGGCAAAATATTATTATAATAGAAGCATTTTTCACAAAAGGAGAATATTTTGAAAATGGGTCATTCTATGTTCAATTTTTGTCAAAATATTGTACTTAAATAATTTTTTATTGTAATATTATTCTTAATATTATATACATACATACATATTATATACATATATTCTTAATATTATAATTTATATTGTACACATTTTCTAATCTAAGTGACACTAAATATTATAAATAGTATCCGGTTCCGAATCCATAAATCACGGTTCCGACTCCACAAATCACGGTTCCGAATCCCCAAATCACGGTTCCAAATCCACAAATCACTGTTCCGAACATAGTCGGATACCTTAAGGTTGTCTTAGGCTGTTAAAGAATAGGGACCAAATTCGGAATATTTTTTCAGATATAAAAGTACTCAAACATTAATATTATATTCTGGCTTCACTATCATGAAGAGAGAGAATCACTTTTTTTTATCATATTTCTCATTTTTATCCGAGTTGGCACATTTTTTTATTTATAAAATGCATTTTTGCATAAAGGCGAGTTCGCATTTTTTTCCTATACCGTAATGCTAAATGAGCTATCTCTTAACGTGTTAAAAGGAATATTTAATTATTTATGAAATATTTTGATATTTTAAAAACACTATATTATAAACAAAAGCATGAGCTACAATGTCACAAATTTTTATAAAAATTGAGTCATTTTTTCTGTTCGAAAATGTGCTCCGCATCAAGTTCACGCTCTTGTACATACGGTGAAAACAGCCTTAAGAGTACCAGGACATGCTCGAAAAAGTAAAATGCCAAAAGTAAGACTTTGTTTGTGGAGCATATATCTTTAAAAGTTTCCAAAGAGCTTAGATTTGTGCGTGTGTGACCTTAATAAAGATATTTTAATCCTTCTGTAGAAATACAAAAATAACTTTTTAGTTCAAATTTTTTTTTTCTATTTAATTTAAGTTGGACATAATATATTTGTGTTCTCAAAATAGATACTTATTATTATCAGGTACCATTTTTTTTTAAAAAAAGTATCTCTTAAATATGTAAAATAATTTTTGCACATATATAAATCAGTACACAAAATAGAGTGATTTTTTTTTAGTAAAATATTAAGATAGTTTCCTTAAAAAAAATTATAAAAATTTGTAATTTTGAGAATTTTTATTTTTTTCGTCTTTTTCACACATAAAACTATTTTTCAAAAAACTATGTACAACTTCGCCCCCAAAAAAACAGGTTCAATATACAGGTATCCTCTATAGAAACATAAAAAATTTTGAACCATATAAAGTGCAATAGGTTTTTTTTTTTTTTTATGTGTACTTAAAAGCCAAAAATTATGCTTTGGAGAAAAAGTGAAAAAACTAAACATTTGTAAACGTTTGTTTACACTTTTGTCAATTACTTTTTCACATTTTGAGGTTATTTTATCAACGAACATATAAGTGTTATACATTTTTAGATTCAGAAAAATATGCACTATTTTTTAAGACTAAAATGAAAAAAATTGATTTTTTTAATGTGTATAACGTCCTTGTTCCCTAAATGAACGGCAATATTCTTCTTAAAGTTCACACTTATTTTTTATTATCCGTTTAGTATGATTTCATTCTGTTACATCAATTCTACTGAATGAATACGAGTGATGGACCTGATTTTGAAAAATCATATGATAGAAACTACCGCACATATTACAATTGATACATGAATGTAAAGATAAATATACCAAGCTTTTTTTCTATTACTAATGTTCGATGTGTGATCCTCTTGTTACACAGCGTACGTCCAATCTATAATCCTGTCTGTTCCATCCTTTGTAGCATCACTCTATTGATGGTTCGTAATGCTGCACAAATGCTTACTTGTCATCCTCTGTTATTTGCTGCGCCAATTGCAAATGATTCGATTTGAAATTTATTATTTTTTTTCGTGAAATTTTCCATACCATTTTTTGCGGCAATCCAAATTCACAGGTGGCAACTCTCGTAGACTTCCGTGGACTTGAGGCAAACTTCGTTTCACCCTCTCCACTGCTTCTTCCGAGACGCTTGACTCCGGTCGCTTTTTTTCCTTTTACATAAGAAACTTGTTTTCTTAAATTGATGGTACCAACGCAGAATACTCTTGCTGTTTGGTGCTTCTTTTCCGTAGTGATCTCTATATGCATGTTGCATCAAAATAACTGAAAAAAACCGTGCATACTATAGGCAAAAACTATTGTCTGTTATTACCACCATGTTTGGATTTCAATCACTGTGATCTTGAATGTGCTGGTGAAAAAAGACTTAGTATATTTCTCTCTACATTCACATATCACTTACTGAAGTATATGCTGTAGTTTCGATTATAAGATTTTTTAAAATCGGATCCACCATTTGTACTCACCCTGTACCTCCAACGAAACCAAGTTCGTTTGGGTTAATTGATACTAGTATGCTCATCCAGCTGGGTGTGATTCATGGAAAAAACCGTACTGTAAAGTATTTAGATTAGTATAGTTAGTACTCTATAGTAGATTATATCGGTCAAAAGAAAGACCTGGCCCTTTTCTCTAATGTTTATATCACACCACTACATCAACACAGGACACAAATTGATATCTCTCTCTAATCCTTAACCTTCTCAGAAACAAAAACCTCGCATTCCAAAGGGGAGGCTCGTGCACATGTATCGTCACCTATTGGAGCGGATGTAACCTCACTGAATGGAATATATTGATATTCCTTATAATTTAAAATCCTATATATACATATTCTATTATAAATTGTATAAAATACAAAATATATATATTTAATGACGAAATAATAATTATTCTATTTATTTGAAGCTATATAGTGACTTTTGGTCACTGGCGTTGCTAGACCTAAGTGGGCCCTGTATCAAAATTCCTCAGGAGCCCCTTTTGAATCCCTGTAGCATTTTACGACACATTTTCAGGCCCCTGAAGTTTGGGGACCCCGTATCATTGATACGGCTGATACAGTGGCAGCTACGCCCACGCTTTTGGTCCACACTACAAACTCGTTATTTATCTAAAAAACATGTTTTTTTTTCTTTTTGGAAAATGTTTAATTGCTAATCTATTAAAACGTACAAAATGGTTGGTATAGGTTGTAGCGTATGTGTTTTTATTAGAATTAATATTTTAGTTCACATATCTCTTAAAGTAAAATTATGTGAACTGCCTTGCAGAATTAAAAATAAAATCAAGTAATATTAAAAAAATTTATGTCATTCCTACTTACATCAATAAAGAAAAATTTTATTTTTGTTACTTTTTATTAAATAGTTACAATTAATATAAATATGTTTATACATATGGCAGAATCACACTATTAAGTGGCAAAATAGAAAGCGATTTTCCGAGGCAATTTTCCATTTTCCTTTCAATATAGGGTGTTGCACTTTTTTTTTGTTTGTTACTGTTTATTCATTAATTAAATTTTTAATTATTCTAATAAAATAGTATAGTAAAAAAGAAATCACATTCTCAAAAAAATTAGGCCATTCCAGGTGGAATTCGAACCCTCGACCTTAGGATTAAAAGTTCAATGCGCTATCCATTGCTCTACAGAAACAGAACATGCGATTTTCCTTTCTATATATGTTGTTGGACTATTAGTTTTGTTTGTTACTATTGATTCATTTTTTGATTTAATTAATGAATTAATATTTGAGAAAATGTATTAACATCAAGTGTCATCTGCTACATGTTTTAAAAAATGTATTTGAACTTGAATGGATGAATAGAAAGAACTTGTATTTTATCAACGATGGAAAATTTGAACAAGATATATATATATAGGGAGAAAGTATCAGTGGCGCACACAAGGTGGGGGGCCTGGAGGTCCAGACCCTCCCCCCCTTGAAAAATTCCTGTGTGCGCTACTGGACAGTATATATATATAGGGAGAGAGTGAACTATAATAGAAGGCAGTGGCGCACACAAGGAAGGAGTCCTAGGGGTCCAGACCCCCATCAAAGCCCTTGATTTTTTCCCGATTGATTATAAATCTAAGAAAAAATTTAATTAAATATTTGTTATTAAGGAGATTAGTTTTATTAATTAATGCTAATTATTTGTTCAATAATTAGTTTTTATACAAGCAGATACAAGAATGGTGGACTTTTGACCCTGAATCCCCCCTTCTTGAAATATTCATGTGAGCGCTATTAGTAGAAATTGAAAAGAGAAATAGTAGAAATAAAAAATGAAAAAATAGGAATAGTACTCTCTATTTGTACTTTATTCAATATTTTTCATATTTTGTGTTTTTAAACTGCCTTCAATCATAGCTCATATATGAAATCTAATTCCTCCCCCCATCCCCTTATGTTTTAAGTTTTTCTATTTTTGTAATCAATTTTATTTCCCCTTTAAAATGAGTGCCAAAATATAAGTCACTTTTTTTCTTCATTTAATTCCTTAAGAAATTATTACCTAAATTAGTTTTGCTAAAAATTTTTTTATTTATTCTCTCTAGCTTCACTTAGGATAATGATTTCATCAAATTTTTTTCGAAATCTGCATTAAACGTACTTTTAGCGAACTTAATTCGTTTTTAATCAATACTTCTGTAATATTTTTTTTATATAAATTTTTTTTCTTTTAATTCAGAACTACACACAATTGCAATATTAGTGGTGTGAAAATCTGATCTCTCCAAAGTGGATGGGAGAGATCTTTCCCCTTAGATGTCGAAAGGCCAAAAAGCATCTTCAATACACCATCTTGTTCGAGAGCGCGCCCTCGTGAGAAAACCGCACCTGCCGGTACTTCTAATTGGTCAATCCATCGATCTCCGTGACCGCCACTCCATTCAGAAGCCACGCCTTTCCTTCTCCTTTCTTATCTTGGCGCTGGGTTACTAGATAGGCGATTTTATCGCTAGAACTGGAGTAGAAAACGCAATTTTGTGAGACAAAGTATTTCGAAGAGTAATTTTTGCTTTATTTTTAGAAAGGGAGGCATAAAAAATAACCTTTCTGGATCATAGATCGCCAATTGGTGTTTAGCGAAATAATTTTAATGGCTTACAGAAAAATTGGGACATGATTTATATTTTTATGAAGACCCAGTTAAAAAATATAACGAGTTACAAAACGTATTATGAGAGAAATATGGATTGTACTTTTTTAAAAAAATTTTAACTACTATTTTTAGAGTGAAATTATTTCAGAGTTTAGTGACTTTTTACCTACTTATGCTTGTGTTTCTAGCGATATTTGAAAATGAGAGTTGGCTACCATGGTAAATTGGCGACATAACACTAGTTAGTTCATATTGCTTTGCTTTGCTGGTTTGCTCATGCTTTTTGTGAAGTTCCTTTTCAGTCATTTGGAAATGTAAATAGAGAGGTAAAAATATATGTGACAGTATTGTTATGGTGGTTCACCATTTAGTGGTCAGCCATTACGGCCAGTTCTAGCAGTTTTGCCGCCACGGAGAACAATGGAAAATGCCGCCTCTATCTCCAAAGTATTATATATATATAAAGATAAATTGTTCACATCGATACATTCACTTATAAGACTTCATTAATGATTGCGAACAAAAGGGCATAATAATAATAATAATAATAATATACCGTAAAATCTAGCGTATAACACACACTTTTAACGCAAAAAATAAGATCGAAGTTTACGGGTGCGTGTTATACGCCAGATATGAAAACGAGAGCTTTAAAAATAATAAAATAAAATGAGCATAGGGAGAGAGAGAGAAAAAAAATTAAAACTTCTACATATATCGGAATACTGTTTATTTAAAATAAATAGCATTTCTAATGAACTTAAAATAAATATGAACTTTATCAAGTACTTTTAAATAAAATGTTGTAGTTATATAGAAGTATATTATTTTTCATAATCTTCGGATATTATCTCGAGTAAATTACTTCAAAACATAAGAGCATTGCATATGTACACACTTCAGGCTCCTTCGCAAAAAAGGGGATGTGCGTTATACGCCGGATTTTACGGTATATATTATTTTAAGTCTTAGAAATGCTAAACAATTTGGAATCAATGACATAATTACTGTTATTATTTCAAACAAGTAAAATGTAAAAAAAAAAGGAATCACCTATTTCAGTAGGCCAGTTTCTTCGAAAAAGAGTCTATTGATGTTGGGGTTACAAGCGTTTATTTTAATTTATATTAACTACACTCAAGGCTAAAATAAAACATCTCTTGTGGATCTCTCTCGACCAAAAACTCTTATTAGCTATGTCCCCTTTTGGATAGCTGACACCAGACATTGTATGGGTGAAAGGAATATTCGTTGTGCCCTTAATCCGGGATGGGGAAAAAATTAACCAGTGAAAAATGTGTAAACACATATATATCAAATTTCATAATTTAACATATACTCCCGCCGTAAGCCCTGCAAGTTTCAACATAAAAGAAAATTGATTTTAAACATACAGGGACTTTATAATAAGGAAATAAGATGCGTTAAATGAAATATCAAATTAACACCGAATAATATTTCAGAAAATACATCAAAATTTTTGTAACAAATTTTTTTTTTAATTTGATCAAAATGCCGCCCTTAAAATTTGCTGCTCCGGGAAGGGGTGATAGCACTCGGCCCCTTCATCCTCGAGTTACATCCGGCTCGTGGGCGGAGTAGAGGATTCCTCGTGGTGTCTAAGGTTGCCGGGGCGATGTCCTACAAGACCACGCAATATTTTAAGGGTGCAGGTGTTCATTGAACGTGGTGATCATATCCACAAAAAGAAGCTGATTTACAGCTGTGAGGCAGGAAACGTTACAGCATTATTCAGATTGTTCTACAATTTCATAAAAATTCTAGTTCTAATAGAATGATTAATAAGGGTATGATTACGTGTGCCGCCCATCCGGTATAGTGGTTAGCGATGCTGACTGCTGAACCGTTGGGCCTGGGTTCGAATCCCGGACAAGACATGGATATTTGTAAATGTATAGTGCCTTCGCGTCACGGGGGTACTTTAAATAGTTGTCGAGCCGCAAGTCGATTTCTTGGTGTTGGGGGAAGGGGAAGAGAGGTGGCAAGCCCTGATCATCCCCAGGGTGTTCCCTTTCAAAATTAGGGTGAAACCGAGCTAAATCGTTCTGTCAACTGTATGGCGCTCAAAGCTACGGATAACGACGGGTGTCACTTAACCCTTTGCCATGATGAATTTCGTGGACCTTGATCTGGCCTTTGCCGATTACTAATACCGAGGTGGCATTAATAACAACAACAACATGATTATATGTTTATGATGTATGAGCGAAAATTTCAAAACTTTTCATCACGAGGAATTATTTTTTCTAAAGTCTCAGTTCTTATGCAAAAATGGAGAATTAAATCAATACAAGAACAAAAGTATTATTAATTTCATTCTACAGTCTTGTAGTGATTTTTTTTTTTTCATATTTTGTGTATTAGAGTTTTTCCTTTTTTTTTTTTTTTTTGGAGTCTGTAATTTTGAGAAGTCACCTATCCAAATATAAAAAAGAAAATTTTCGCAAAAGCATTTTTTGTACCTCTATCTAACGGTGATATTTTTTTTCCTACCTAATATTTTATAATCTTCAGTACCTTTCTCGTTTGTTGTATGCATTTTTCATTCTTATTTTTTTAAAAAAAAATTATTGTATAATTTTTCTTCTGTTGCTTGCAGGGACGCCCTAAGGCATGGGCCAACTGGACCCGGGGCTTTGCTTCGTTCTCGACTCAGTCTTAA
This sequence comes from Trichonephila clavipes, assembly GCA_019973935.1. Taxonomy (NCBI): domain Eukaryota; kingdom Metazoa; phylum Arthropoda; class Arachnida; order Araneae; family Nephilidae; genus Trichonephila; species Trichonephila clavipes. Next base: position 496,191 of record BMAU01010900.1, read on the forward strand.
TAAGCTCACAATTAGAATAATTTTAACGATCAAATTTTATTTCTAGTTGTTTTCTCCAAAAAACTGGGGTAACTGTAGTAGCCTAGTGGTCAAGGCCAACGAACTCGTGGCCAGCGTGTCATGAGTTCGAGTCTAGTACCGCTGAAGACCCTCCGTGTAAGGAAGCGATGCACGTTAAATCTGTCGAGAGTTCAAACGTCCTCCCATTGATGTGATGTGGTAGTTAGGAGAGGGGTGCCCACTCAGGTGTCATCCTCGTCACTTGACCATGCTTCAAAATTACGAGGTGCGCCACCAAAAGCCCTCGAATAGCTGAACAGTGCGACGTTAATATTCCCTCACTCACCCGAAAAAGTGAGAAATTTGGACTATATACCAACTGGCAACAGTGGCAAGACTGTATTATTATTATGTGATGACCATCGTCCATGTTTGTCCATGTACCGTCTACCATCGTGCACCATCATTACTCATTCAGTCAAAAGGCGGTGGTCGGTCGAGCCGATTTGTACGATTTAAGTCATGAACATTTCTTTGTTTCGGGTTACTATTTGTACGAGTATTTGACAACCTATGCTATGTACTGTCTACTTTTAAGGGCTATTGGTGGGGTCTACACTCGCGTAGTGGGCCAGATCCTACATATGTGTAGAATCCCAAGGCCTACTTTCACTTAAGGACCCGGTGCCTCAACGAGTCTTATGACGTCCCTGATTGCTTGTTGCGTTATACTCGAGTAATGTCAAGTAAAGGGTGTTTTTTTTAGAGGTATAGAACTTTAAATTGCAATAAAACAACGATGTATTATTCGATTGACATGAATTTTTTTTTATTCGAAAGATAATCTTGTGGCATTACATTTTAAATATGATCAAGCAAGGCGTAGATTCGTCGAATGGGCCCAAAACGAGATTGCCGTTGTTCCCGATTTTCATAAGCGAATTTTGTTTAGCGATGAAGCGCACTTCTGGTTGAATGGCTACGTCAACAAACAAAACTGCCGCATTTGGAGTGAAGCTAATCCACAAGTGTATGTCGAAACACCGTTACATCCAGAAAAACTGACTGTTTGGTGCGCTTTATGGGCTGGTGGAATCCTTCTTCAAAAACGATGAAGGCCACAACGTTACAGTCAATGGTGATCGGTATAGAGCCCTGATTACTACCTTTTTCATTCCTGAATTGAACAATCATGATGTCCAGGAGCTGGGGTTCCAACAAGACGGCGCAACATGTCACACAGCTCGTGCCACAATCGATTGATTGAAAGACACGTTTGGTGACCGCCTAATTTCACGTTTTGGACCTGTGAATTGGCCTCCAAGATCTTGTGATTTAACACCGCTAGACTATTTTCTGTGGGGCTATGTAAAGTCATTGGTCTATGCGGAAAAGCCACAAACGCTTGACCATTTGGAAGATAAGTCACCGTGTTATTGCCGATATACGGCCACAAATGTTGGAAAAAGTCATCGAAAATTGGACGTCCAGATTGGACTACATGGCAATTGGCCGTGGCAGTCCTATGCGAGAAATCATATTTAAAATGTAATGCCACAAGATTATCTTTCGAATAAAAAAAAAATTCATGTCAATCGAATAATACATCGTTGTTTTATTGCAATTTAAAGTTCTATACCTCTAAAAAAACACCCTTTATGATGTGTCGGGTATTGGGGAATACTAGATATATTCCATAATATCTGAGGTGCAGTAATGAATCGTTTCATTCTAATGTATCATTTGTAATAGACTTCCTGCTATCAACTAAAGAACCAGAAAAAAAACATTATGTATGTTCTGTAACGAAAAATTCTTCGAAGATCAACCAGTGGAAATGTGGATTCAATACTTAACTGTTTTCTGTGGGCTCACCTTGATTGTATTTGTGACTTTTGCAAATCGGCTCGGAACAGAAATGATTTTCACGTATTTTTAAAAATATGGCTTTTATCGCTAAAAATAACTGCCGTAAAATCCGGCGTATAACACGCACTTTTTAACACGAAAATTAAGATCGAAATTTAAGGGTACGCTTTATACGCCGGATATGAAAACGATAGCTTTAATAATAACAAAAAATATTAGCATAAAAAAAATTGAAGACTTTTACATTTTCGAAATACTGTTTATTTAAAAGAAAAGATATGCTTTATGAACTAAAAGAGTTTTAGCTGTAGAAGTATACTACATTTTTTCAAAAGTCTCTCTCTTGGATAAAATACCTCGAATAAGTGACTTCAAAACATACGCGAGCATTGTATACTAACATTTCAGATATCTTCGCAAAAAAAAAGGCGAGTGCGCGTTATACGGCGAATGTACCTAAAAATTAAAAAAGAGCAACTTGAAAATGTAGTTGTGCGTTATACACCGGATTTTTACTGTACTTTTTATGAAGTCTTAAAAGTTTTCCAATGGTTTAAACTACGTATTCCATATCACCCTCCATTAATCGTTTTTCTTTAAAATGATTTTTTTTTACAAAAAATAAATATTTCTTTTGACAAGTGATATAATTCCTTACAATCGTTTATAGTATTATATACGCCGCAGGGAAATGATGAAATTAGGGATTTCATCAAATCCCTAAGGGAGATAATCAATTCACGCAAGATGTTAAAATAAGAACTCTGTAAGGTGATTTCTCCCTAAGGAAAGTAAGTGATTTCATCAAATCCCTAACCTGTTTCAGTCAAATGATGAAATCATATTATCAAGAGTTTAGAAATGTGCTGTTCTTTGTGAAATCACTTCCACTCAGGTATCTCTGGACAGCACATTTATTTATATATAAATACGAAAAGCGATCACGGAAACTGCACACAGCAAAAAAGTCTGACCCAAAAGCACACAGCACCAGGTCAGCTAGTGAACTCCGTAGAAGGAATGCATGGGAATGAAGCGGGGAAAACCGCGCGTGGGCGGGTCGCACAGTTATCCTTCCACCAGAAAAATAGTTCATTCGCTTCACCCCAACAAAATGTTTATTTAGCAAACATAGTGCATTATTAAAAGTAGAATAATTAATACAACAATAATCATTGAATTACAAATTGTTTATTCAAAATTAATTACAAAATAATTAGATAATAAAAATGGTTTTTTTTTTAAAAAAAGGTATTTGTAGTAAAATTTCAAACATGGTTTTTAAAAAATTATACATTAATGTAGTACTTCAGAAATATCCGGCTTTATGTGTAGTACCTTTTTTTTTTTAGTTATTATTTCCCTTTTTAAAATAGCTTCTTTTATTATCAAAAAGCTTCTTTATCTATAAAGAGAGGATGGTCGAATTCCCTAATTTTTTTGTTTATATTTTTCAATTGAAGTTTTATCCAGTTTCTAATTTTCAGGCATACAAAAGTGATATATTAACCGAAAGATAATAATAATATAACTAAATAAAACTAGAAGGGGGGAGGTAAAAGGGAGTGGTAACAAGTGAAAACAGAGCTCTACAAATGCTGACATATTCATTTCATCATTTCACTAAAACAGTTCGGGGACTTGATCAAAAATCACTTACATCAGGGAAATGACCTCAAAGAGACCTTACTTTAACATCTTGCGTGAATTAATCATCTTGCTTAGGGATTTGATGAAAGCCGTAATTTCATCATTTTCCCGGGAAATATATCCATAATGATTTTGGAGATTTTTTTTTATCAAAAACTACTCACGTTATTTTTTTAAATGTAAATGGTATTCCAAAATACTGCTCTCATCTACATGTTTACTATTGAGAACAAAACTCCAATATCATTTAAAATATTTCCTTATTAATAATAATCGTGGTAAACTTCGTTGTAACAGTTAAGACAAAGTAAAATGTGTGAGCAACAAATACTATAATATTTATTGAAACATTTCTCTTCGAGTAAACTTCATTTATCTTACACAGGAATCGTTCAATTTACACAGCCACCATACCGCTGTAGATTAGTGATTATGCCCGTGAAATCTGTCGGGACATTATAGTCTTCAAGTTTGTGGAGTGTAAAATTTAGGAGAATGGTGAGCTAATTGAGACCTAATCCTGGTAACTTGATTGAGGTTCAAAATTATGAGGCTCGTCGCCATTATCCCTTGTGTTATTTCTAAGTGCGATGTTGATTAACAATCAATCACGGGCAGTCCATCTCATAGATTGATGTCAATGCGTTTGAAACTACCAAAACCCGATTCTTCTTTACGTTGAGAATTTTTTTCTCGCATCATTATATATTGAAACATTTCTTTTCGCAGGTTTCATTTATTTTGTAAGCCAATTGTTCCAGTTCAACGAATTTTTCTTTAACGCGCCATTGAGCTACAAGAGCCCGGATGCAAGCACGTTTAAGCCTCGGTAGCCGAGTGGTCACGGTCAGGGACGCCATAAGGCATGGGCCAACTGGTCCCGGGCCCAGGGACTCGCTCATGGTAAGGACCTCGTTTCGTTCTCGACTTTGTCTTGATAAGATCATGATCAGGATAATTTTAATCGTCAAATATTATTCCTGAACATATTCTCCGAAAAACAGGGAATTTCAAACTGCTTGTCAACTAGCAAAAGTGATAAGACTGCCTTATTATGTGATGACCGTTGTCCATATCTAAGTCTAGGCCTAATACCGTAAATAATCATTAGTTGAAATACGGCCATCAGTTGAGCCGGTTTGTGCCTACGTTTTTGAGATTATGAATCGCCCACATTTATTTGTATCAAATTACCGTTTGTACGAGTATTTGACAATGCATGTTACTTTTGAAGATCTCAGGTTGGGCCTACTTTTGTATAAGAGCCCAGGGGCTAAAAAAAGATATTTCTGGGCCCAGGGCCTCAAAGAGTTTTAAGACGTCCTTGCTCACGGTCATGTACTCGTGACCGGTGGTTTCGAGTCCTGTTCCAACTGAAGACCCGCCGTAAAGAGGAGTTAATGCAATCTGCCATGGCTCGAATCGGCGTGGAAGTTAGGAGAATTGATTACCGAGATGTTAGCCGTGTCACTTGACATTAATTCAAAATTACGAGGTACGTTGCCAACATTCCGCGTGTCACTTTAAAGTGCGACGTTCAGAGATGTCATAAAACTTCTTGTGGCCCTGGGCCCTTTATGTAAAAATAGGCCCCACCTACGACCCTTTTAAGTAGACAGCATATATCACGCCTTGTGAAATACCCGTACAAATGGTGACTAGTGACTAATAAATGTGCGTGACTCACATTCTCACAGACCGACCCGACAGACTGCCACCTTTCGATTAAAAGAGTAATGATGGAGCATGATGACAGGCCTAGGCCTAGATGCGGGAGACGGACATGACATAACAATGTAATCTGACCTCTTTTATCAGTAAGTGCATAATTCGAACATAGTTCCTAGTTTATATTTTTGTACTTTATTTGTAAAAATAAAAACTAAACTTTATATTCAATGTTTCATTTTAAAGGCGTGGTACATTTCTTTCATTTTAAAGTCGTGAACTCGTAGGCGCTTTTAGAGAATATGTCCTGAAACATTTGACGATTAAAGTTATTCGCATCATATCTTTTGGAGAATGAGACGAGGCTCCCCCCTTTCTCTCAAGTGGAGACCCTGGACCCAGCTGACCAAGCCTTAAGATGCCCCTGGCGACGTTAATAAACATCCTTTCACTCATCCGCCACATTGAGTTGTGTGCAAGGAAGTCTTAAGAGGGACTCAGGGGGGCAAGGACTCAGGGCCTATCAGGGCAAGGGACTCAGGGCCTATTTTTGAATTAAGGCCCTTGGCCTTAATTCAAAAATAGGCCCTGAATCCCTGCATAGATATAAGCCCCTTCAAAGAGCTTTAAAAATAAACACTACATAGCATACGCTGTCAAATACCAGTACAAACAATTCAAAACAAATAAATGTGCATAATTTACAATCGCACGTACCAGTTCGACCGACTGTCACCTTTTGACTGAATGAGTAATGATGGTAAGCCTAAGCCTGCATGTAGACGACATGTAGCTAGTTAATATATTGTCTGAAATTCCCAGTTTTTCGGAGAATACAACCGGAAATAACAATTCGAGTTCTGATCATATTAAGGCAAAATCGAGAACGAGATAAGGCCTCCATTGCGGCCGAGGCCCTGGGCCCAGGCCTTAAGACGTCCCTGGTTGTGTGAGAAACATTCGTGACGATAACACACAATAGTTTATTTTGTAATCGTATTGAATTACCTGCAGTTGTGTATACCGAATATTTGTTTTGAGGTGAAAAATTTGAGAGAGCAATAAATATTGGCATTAACCCCGAATTAACGAATAAAATGTCCTGATGAATTCATTAAATCAGGGTCCGAGAGTAATGTACCTATCTATCTAGAGATTTGTTTAAAAGTTGAAATGTGTTAGTACAGTGGAAAGAAAAAACCCTTTTTTGTAAAAAGGTTTGTGTTGACAGTTATTCCGTTCCAGTCTGGAATGGCGCTTGGCGATTTATTTTGCCCCCCTCCCCAATGAATCTCTGCGGCAACCCTTGGGTGGAAGAGGAAAAAGTCGACAGGTCTTGTTTGAATCGTCTAGGTGTTGTATTTAAGGGTTTGTGGGGAGAGGGGATAAAAGCTTGGGTAAGGGGAAAAGGGCAGCCGGATAGAGTGACAAATCCGGAGGCCATATGCTCCGGTCCCAATCGGATTTGCAATCCAGGAATGGGGCCGACCAGGTTTTGCACTTAATACTAATCAGATAAATATCGGTTATTTCGCGCCCCTAAGCCGGGGGAGGGGGGAATCTTTAATCGGGGAGAAAAGGGTTTGTCTTGGCTTCGCACATTTTCAACCCGGGTAAAAGAGTTTATGGGAATTCAGCTTCAAAGTGGTTCGAGAAGATTATTTTTAAAAACACAAGTTTGAAAATGATGTAGAAAATATCAAATTTGGTTTTTTTTAAAAGTGTTTTATAGAATTTAACACTTTTCTCTTTGAAATGATTTATTTTAAGGCTATTAATATATGTATATGTATATGTTACCGTTAAAGTGTATAATTCAGTTATTCATAGAATAACATGGTATTTCATGAAATAACTAGACAAGTCAGTTAAAGTGTATAATAGATAAAAATTTCATACTTTACCTAATTATTCTATAAAATAACTAATGATGGACCGTTAAAGTGAAAAATAAACAGTTACAAAGTTTTTTTTTTTTCAACTCACTGATCATAAATAGCTAAAACCTCTCGAAAAATGCTTTTTATCTCTATTGCGGATGATTAAGTGATAAATAATAAGGAAAAGCAGATGATATAACTTATATACTATTGCTCATATTGCTATCATTAGTTAAACACGGAAAGGGAAAAATAAATTATAGTTTTAAAAAAACTAAAAAACACACACGTTTTTATAAGGAATCGAGAACTAAAAAGTAAAAATAATAATAAAAAGTAAAATAATTCTAAAAGTAAAAAATAATACTTAAAAGTAAAAAGAATAAAATGATTAACGAGAAAATTATGTCATTGGGATAAAAGTGTGGGGTGCTCTACACATTAATTGTTATAATTTATTACCAGTTCTATTCCGAAATGCTGAGTTAGTGTAAAAATGTAGTACAATGAACCCCACCTTTTTACCACGACGACATTAATTTTCTCGTTAATCATTTTATTCTTATATTAAGAAACGATTTTTTTTTACTTTTTAGTTCGATTCACTATAAAAGCGTGTTTTTTAGTTTTTTTAAAACTATGCTTTATTTTTCATTTTTTAGTTCGATCTACAATAAAAGCCTGTTTTTTTTAGTTTTTAAAACTATCATTTATTCTTTCTTGAATTTAGCCGGAATTATGGGGCTGCTGGAATTAGTCTTGCTCTGCAATGCATATTTTAATTAATGGGTCTGAAGGGTATTTATTCTCTCCGTTTTCGGGACCTCGGATGAGTCCCATATCGTTATATTTAAAAGATTCCATCTCTATAGATACAGGTCCAACTAATAAAAGTATGTTAAGAAGAAATATTAAATGTCAATCGTATTATCACCTTTTAAACGTATTGCTATAATGTTAACTCGTATCAGCAATTTTAAACGTATTGCTTTATAAAAATAAAAATATATATATTTAGCAGTTAGAACATAAATTTATTTCAATCACATGCACGAGTCATCCCCTCCCTTTTCACACAAAGAACACTTTTTTGTGTGTTTTATTTGAATGAATAACAAGCGGTTTCATTTTTATGGTTGCACCTTTTTAAGGGGTAGGGTCTTTTAGTCGCCATATCTGGAATTACTCGCCAAATTTGGAAATGGAGTTTGGAATTAGTCGCCAAATTTGGAAATGATACATGCAATTAGTCGCCAAATCTGGAAACGATATAATGAATTAGTCACCAAATCTAGAAATCCTTACAATCGTTGTTTTTGACGATCTTGATCAGGACAATGAAACAAAATTTTGAAATTATTGTATTGACATCGGTCCTTGACAAGTGTGCAAAATTTCGAATTAATCTAACTTTTTAAAGTGGGTAAAAATAGAGTCCAAAGATTCCATTACATACAAGTGAAACTTATAAAAGCGTGTTAAAAAAAGAAAATATTCCACAGAAATAGTTATCTTTAAATATCAAAAAAAAAAAAAAACGTATACTGGGAAGAAAAAGTGTTGCTTAGTAAAAATATTGTTTAAAATTTTTCAAACAAATATGTAAGAGAATATTGATTTAAATGTTACGAAATACCTGTATTTTTTGCTTTTCATTATTTATTAGAGAAAGGATTCCTGTGACGATGCTTTGCATATTATTTTTGAAACTATAGCACACTTTTTATTATTATTATACATTTTTTTTACACAAGCAATTTTTAAATCCATGTCTAGTGCCGCAACTTTGCGCTGTGGCAACAAATGAAAGCGTGTCAATATTCGGAACTTCCTCAATGGAAATTAATTCTCTCTTACATATACAGAGTTAAGATCTATAATGCAATTGTTTTATTCGGTCAAAATCTATTTTTTAGATAACTTTCGAGTGCCGTATTTCATACTTTTACGATCGAGTAATCGTTATTCTATAGAATACCTAGTTAAATAGTGGAAATGAATAATTTTAAGTACTTTAACTGATTTTTCTAGTTATTTCTTGAAATATCTGGTTATTCTACAAAATAACGGATTTCACACTTTAATGGTATCATATACAATATCAAAAAGGCTGATAGATACACGGAACATATTCTTAGACAAGAAAAAATATCCCGATATTCTTGGAAATCCATGTTTTTATAATATATATAACCGTTTATTATATCATGCTTTTACATTTGAACTTATTCTATATACACTCATGTGATATGGTAGTATAGAAGATGAAAAGAAAGGAACCTATTTTATTCCAGAAAAGATATTTTCAGAGAGAAATAAATACTCGTTATACTTAAAAATATTTTACCCCTTTGAGGTGTAAGGAAATCAGGATGCAATATTAATGTTCGACTGTTTTTTTCTTCATTTCGAAAAAGTATTTCAAATATGAGTTATATTTTTACCATTGTGTAAGGTAAAAGAATGTACACTGCTGGCCACCGTAAATGCAACACCAAGAAAGACAAGAGATAGCACAACAAATTTTATTTTGTAGATAACATGTTGACCAAGTATCAAATGATTAAATTTATAGACATCTTTGAAGTGTGGTTCCTGCCAGAATCAGTAGCCAGAGTAGCCGCTATTCTTGGAGATCACCGCTGCCACGAGCCTCGGCATTGATTCAAAGAGACTTTGGATGTGTTCTTGGGGTACAGCAGACCAAAAACAGCTTCCACATGTTGCCAAAGTTGATCTGGTGTGGCAGCTCGGGGGTGCAATCTGGGTCAACCGTTGAGCAACCATGAACCACATGTTTTCTATCGCGAAAGATCCGGAGAGCGAGCCGGCCAGGGAAACAATTCAATCTGGTGACTGACGAAGAAACCTTTGGACAATGCGTGCCACGTGTGGTCACGCATTATCCTGTTGAAATACGGCTGTGGCCAAGCCCTGAAGGTAAGGAAGGACAACTGGCTCCAACACTTCGGAGATGTAGCGCTGGCTGTTTAAAGTACCGGCAATGCGTACTAGAGGAGTGCGAGAGTGATATCCAATACCGCCCCTTACCATAATACCCGGTGCAGGACCAGTGTGGCAGTGCGTAACGCAGTTGTTCAGCATCCTCTCTCCACGGTGTCTCCAGACGAGAATCCGACCATCGTGGTGTTACAGACAGATGCGTGACTCGTCAGTAAAGACAACTTCATTCCATACTGCCACCCACATCCTTCTTTCATCGCACCATTGGCGAAGGAGACGTCTGCGGTTCTGCGGCAAGGGTAGACCAAGCAATGGACGTCTTGCGGACAGACCATTCTGCTGTAAACCGCGTCGAATGGTACGCGCAGACACTGAATGACGCGTTACAGACTCAATGTGCTGTGCTACGGTTCGTGATGTGACTGAGTGATCCGTCACTGTCATGCGCACAATTTGCCTGTCCTCACGTGAAGTGGTGCACTGAGGTGGATGCGATCGACCACGTCGGTCCGTCGTACCCTCCTGCATTCAATGGTTACATATCCGCATTACAGTTGTTTGGTTTCGTCCAACACGACTACCGATTTCCCTGAAAGATAATCCACAATCTCGGCAGGCCACTATCCTTCCTCTGTCGAACTCGGATACTTGATCAAAAGCTGATCGCTGCTTTCTACGAGACATAACTGATCGTTTTTTGAAAAAACCACAAGAAAAACACAATTGCCGAACTTGAAATCGTCGAAATCTCCAAGCCTTAAATAGCGCTTGAAGTGGCACCACAGGCGCGTGATGTATGTCTGCGCTGAAATTCTAATCATTTGCATATGCATGTTGTAAATTTCATGTTATTTGCATGCTTCCTTCAGGGTGTTACATTTACGGTGGCCAGCAGTGTAATATGCAATGGTATTCAAAATGAAGATCCCAATTGATTATTTCCGGTAATTCTGAAAAAGATTTTATAGTGAAATTCTATGTAAGTTTTAAAAAAAAGTTTAGAACAGGTATCTCTTTAAGACCCATTCCGCACGTACATGCTATTATACTCCTCGCACCAGGGGGAAGCTAGCTAAAAGTTATTTTATTATCTTTTCCACTGTCATTAGGGGTCATTAAATGTTCATTATCTCACTATACTTATATTTAATAAATATTTATAGATAAAAATAATATACTAATGTTTATAGATAATATTCTAAGTAACATTTAGAGGTAAAAATATTTCGGGTCTTAAAGGGTTATGATGCACATTCATAATTGTATGTTGGACTTATCAGTGCAGGAAAGTCTATAAGAGAGGATTACAAGCTAGATCGAAACAATAGATTAATAGGGAACATGTTCCTCTCTTGCAGTTAAATATCGTTCACAACAGGAATTCATACTGAAAATGAGACAGTTTATCAGTTTATGGCGCAATCGATTTCACTCTTTCGAGTCAGTGATCAAAGAGATTTCAAAAACAAAAAAATCCATTAGTCAGTATTTTAATACGTCCTACTAATTTGTGTGTAATAATTCACTAATAGTAATTCTAACTGTTGAATGAAAAGTGTGTAATTTCTAACTATGGATATTTTTGTGTAGTTGCTTTTTATAGAATTTCCCAAAAGTGTAGTGCAATTTTTTTTATTTGTTTGGACCCCGATATAACGAATAATCCTGAATTAACGAACAAAATATTCGGTCCCGAGGAATTCGTTAAATGGGATTCCGATTGTACAATGGCAAAAGTGTGGAGAGCCACAACCGTCTAGACAGCCTGCATGTGACTCTCTAGCCACGATTTGCCGAGCCCTGGTCTATGGGGAATTGAATCCCAAACAGGGGCGTAGCTACAGCCGTATCAATGATACGGATCCCCGAAGCCACACGGGCCCCAACATATATCGAGGAAAAAATTGTAAATGTATTAGGGTTGCCCCAGAAAGAGTGTGCAATAAATTTTGGAACGGGGCCCACCCAAGTCTAGCTATGCCTCTGATCCCAAACCTCACCTTTGCGTACCCCTCTCGCTCCCCCGTGCTTATGCATTTTAATGGTGATTTGATAGTTTATCTTGTTTAACTAACAGTTTGTCTCCTTTCTCAAAAATTTGCGAATCCTTTGCTAAGATGAACATAAAAAGAAAGAAAGAAAAAGCCTTGATCTTGAAAGGAATCCTCTTGACGAAAAAATTTTAATATTAGGAGGGCCGGCGCATGGATTTTTACTTTTTTTTAAATTTTCTAAGAGTTCAAATATTTCTGTTTAAAATGAGGAAATACGATAATTAGAAGTATTTTTATTTATTTTTTAAAATAAAGCTGCTCCTTGACGTGCATCAAGTGGCCGCGGTAGCCGAGTGGTATAGGCATTGGATCATGGCTGGCTTTGTCACGAGTTTGAGCCCAGTACCACTAAAGACCCGCCGTGTAGGGCAGCGATGCACGCTAAATCTGTCGAGAGCTGAAACGTCCTCCCGTTGGTGTGGTGTGGTAGTTAGGAGAGGGGGTGCCAGCTCAGGTGTCGTCCACGTCACTTGACCATGGTTCAAAATTACGTGGTCCGTCGCCAAAAGCCCTCGTGCAGCTGAACAGTGCGACGTTAATCTTCACTCATTCACTCTTGACGTGCATCAAATGAGCTCTGCTAGGAGTACCTGTAAATTCACTTGCATAAGTTTCTGATGAGCATGAATCCATATTCTGTTCAAGTGAAAAAATTTGACTGAATTGAGCTTATCCAAAATCATATGGGTACACGTCTTTTGGATCTTAAAAACGAAAAAGGGAGAAATAAGTTTAGTGATAGAAAACGCCTAAGTGGTCGTAACCGACTCACCGACATTTTAATATCAAAATTTCAAAGATATTATGGTATGACTATTAGAAATATTATCATTGATCTACACAGCGTGCAAACTTCTGTTTCGGCTTTTTATTTTCATCTTCGGTCTTCAAACGTGAGCCCTCAATGTGGACTATGTTCCGTGGTTATAAATGCCTAATGCAAGTTTCAAAAGACAAAAGCTTAATGTAACGAAAGACACTATGATCGTTAACACATACACACGTGCTATACACGATAATGAATTAAATGAAGCTAACTTTTATAGATCTAGGTGATCCTATGTTATTAAGAAAATGTTAATATGGAAGGACTCAGAACCCAAATGAGTCAGTTAATAGCACCATATGTCAATGATTCCAAGACCTACATTTGCGGAATTAAAAATTCTAAAATTAGGGGTAAATATGGCTATTGCACCGCTCAATATGAGTCATGTAGCAAAGTTAATGATCTTAAAACATTGTGATATTGAACCAAGTTATAAATGTGTGTCATGCTTCAAAAAACTGGATGTGCATAGGATTCGTGAAACCCAACGAAAGCATCTTGAGATACCAAAAAAAGTCACAATTGTTGAAAGTAATGAAAGAAAGGAAATTAGAAGGGTCTTTTTTTCTTGTATGAGCACAGAGTAAAAAAAAAAAAAGGCTTCATATGCTTCTGGAAAGAACTAAAAAAAGTAAACGATCAAAATTTACAAACTTTTACTTTAAAGCCGATTTTCTCAAAATTTAATATTTTTCACTTTATGCACCTTTTTCTCAAAAACTACTTATCATATAATCCTAAGTTTGCACATTTTAATGAAGGGGGTTAGATATATCAAGCTAACTTTTTTAGATCTGACTTTTTTAAACTAAATTTTAAAGAAAAAAAATTTGACAATTTTTAAAATATTCATAATTAATTTAATTTTTAACAAAAGGAAAAAACTTCGTTAAAGTGTTATTGGCAGTACACATAACCAACTGTAAAAATTTTATTTACGATAAATTAGCAGTTTCTGAGAAAAAGGTACATAAATTAACGCAATTTAACATGGGCTCCTATATGGACGTGCCGGACTTCTTAAAATGTCACACATTCAGTGGCGCACACAAGGGGGGGTCCGGACCCTCCCCCCTGAAAGCCCCTGATTTTTTTCCGATTGATTATAATTCTAAGTATATAGTACGTAAAATTTAATTAATTACTTGTTATTAATGATTAATTTTACTAATTAATGCTAATTATTTATTCAAAAGTTAGTTTTTTACTGTGTTTTGTTCCGAAAATCAACAAAATCAAAAGGAGCATGATACAAGAATGATGAACTTTCGACCCCGGACCCCCCTTCCCCTTGAAAAATTCCTGTGTGCGCTACTGCACACATTTGATTACAGAATTAAAAAAAAAGTCAGCCCTTCCTATTTTAGGAATCTTTATTTTACGAACTTTTTCCTGGAACCAAGAACATTTTACTATTTTCTTCGTTAAATAACCTCGAAATAGCGAAGTGCATTTTCTATTTATCGAACTTTTTCTCTATAGTGTGATTCGATTTTTTCGCTCCCTATTTTAAAAGTATTTCTAGACATTTCAAACCATTCTCTTTTTTAACATATTTTATGGTGATCAATGACCTTGAACTGATTTTACTAGGTGCCTAATACACTGAGAACAATAAATTTTCCTTAATCTTTTAAACAAAATATTCAAACAAAACAGATTTTCTCAGTAATTAGATTTAAGGATATATGTGGTAATGTATGCTTAAAGTTACTTGTTTTAAAATAATGTATATTTAAACTTACTTTTAAGCTTAAAACTAGAAAATGTCATTAAATTAATTAATTTTAATATAAATTAATTTTTTTAAATTGAAAATACGGTGTATTCCTGGACAATGTTTTCCTTGTTTTCCTTGTAGATTTCTTTTTGGTGGATATAAAAGAAACAGATATTAATTTACAAAAAATGGTGTGAATAATTACTTTTTTTATAATGCATAGTGTTTATCAATTGAAAATTTGTTTTATGTGATCTCTAAAGAATATTAAGTGATGAATCTTTGTTTAACGAATTTTTCACTTATGGAGCTTTTTTTCGGGATTTAACAACGTTAAATAGAGGCCCATCTGTAATTTAATTTGAATTTTTTTCGTCTTTTTTTTTTTGCATATAATGCATAACAATATCATGCATATTTATCGAAATGTTTATACAAAAAAACTAGTACGAATATAATGTGATTTTTATGGAAAACGCGCGAAATATCTTTCTTTTCAATCCATTTATAACATTCAAATATGAAAATTGGGTGATTTCAGAATTTGAATCATTTTGTAGCATCTACCGTAGAAGTCCAGCGGTTAATCGAAAAAAAAAATCAGTGATGCTTCTATTTTACTTTAAACAAGATTTATTTTACACAGAACTGTAACGTTGCAGTGTTATTCTAATTTTTCTACGTAAAAGCAAAAAGTATTGTGAATCGGATAGTTATAACAGGAAAAAAATTCAAGGCAACAAATGAAAATAATAAATATTTTCCTACAGGAACATCGAAAAAAAAATTTTTTTTAATCTATTTACGATTTTACGAGTTAATAATGTTCAATAAAAAATTCAAAAATCCTGTAAATATTTTCCAAATCTTTGTTTTGCTTTAAAAAGATATTCTTCGTTGAAATACTTGAGATTTAAAATAGTAAAATATATAAATAATAAATATTTACTTTTTTCTCTCAGTTTGTAGTACTGCATTTCGTGAGGATATTTTAAATATTCAAATAGTAGACAATTGCCATTTTGAACATCAAAATTACTATCAAAATCACTTTTGCTTATTTAAAAGCAAAGGAATTGGAAAAAATAATTTTGAAAATTTTATTTTTATATTTCATTTTTATATTATTATTTTTGATTAATAACATTTAAAAAAAACAATTTAAAAGAAATTTATCAGCAAAAAAAAAAAAAAAAAAACAGATATGCTTAATATGGCCCTAAATAATTATCGTAACAAAACCACTAACTGTTTTTTTTTTTAATATTATGTCAAATATGCGTCATAAAATTAATTCAACTTCTCGTACATATATCTCATTCATAGAACAGAAAATGAACATTTGAATAATAATATTCCTGAAACAGATTTTTTTTTTAAATCGAAAATAGCTTTTCAATCTTTTTTAATATCTTTATTTTTTCTTGGCAACTCGTTAAGTTACTTCGAAAGTATTAAGAACTTTAAAAAAAGAACTCCCACATGTCCTTCGTAGTCGGCAGGATTCGAACCTGCGCGGGAAGATCCCAATGGATTTCTAGTCCATCGCCTTAACCACTCGGCCACGACTACTCGTTTTAAACTGAAGTAATAAAATAAGTGTTGAATACAGTAGGTTCGATCGCTGACACACTTTTTAAAAAGTTTTTACTGTTTCGAAAATTTGGTACATTCATAAATCTCGCATTATAATGTAGTATTTGAAAAGTTATTAGAATTATTTTCAAGATATAAAATATACCTTCAAAGCAATTTTGTATTTGACGAAAGAAAAGCGAAAAAAAGCTATTGTTTAAATGTAAATAGAATTTTAAATGGTATTGGAAGAATAAATTAAAAATAAAAAGCAGGAAAGGAAAAAGAAAGAATATTACAAAATAATTTATTTTAAAGCTTGGTGCTTCAAGTTTAAATTATGAGAAATTGTTTCTCTACTATAAAACTTACTCAGGAAAAATGACTTGTTTGTATTAATTTGATCATACAAATTTTTATGCAAATATGAAATTACAAAATTTTTGAAATTTACTTTAAAGAAATGAGCAAATTTTTTGAACTAGATATTGCATAATATTATGCTCACTAGATGGCGCTAGGAGATAATGAAATTAGTCAACCAATCCGATTTATGAATTTATAATTTCTTCCTTTTCTCATTGTAGCTCTGTATATATATATACTTTAAATAATATTATAATTCTCTTGGAATTGTAACAATTTCAAATTTCCTAACAAATAATTTTATTTATTATTCCTTTTCTCCCTAAATACTCTTTTTGAAAAAGATTTTTTCAAAATCTTTTTATTGCTCTGTTCAAATAAATTTTTAATGTAACAGTTTAATAAGAGTTAGTGAGATTGGAGTTAATATTTATTGCAATGGATATATAGTTAAAAGGATTCTAAGTAAACAAGTGTTCACAACTAAAAAATCTTCAAAAAAAAAATTGCAATACAATTTATTACATATCTGTATAACATGCATATACTAAGAGGATAATAATAATTACGTACATATTTGTAGTAATATTACGTAAATATTACAACCATGTTACATAACTGTTCATTCTTAACTAAAAGTTATTCGATTTTTTAAAAAAAGTCATCAATGTGTTCATACTTTCACACACTGAATCGTGATTAAAAAAGGAAAATATTAATCAGTAGCGAGATGAACACTAAACATGGTAAAGTATTTTGATTAAGAGCAGTAGTTATGTTTATGCTGGGAAAAGTTCAATACGTCCTACAGTTTCTTGCATTTAAAATTTAATTTCTTTTGCATACATCATAAAATTAAATTTAGTAATTTAAAAATCGTATTTAATACATTGAAAGCAAAATTGATCTCTTTTAAAATTAAATTAAACACTTTGAAAAAGTTAATCATTTTTCCCAGATAAATTTAAGTCAATAAATGTCCGTAATATATATTCAAGAACAAGTTATTGAAAATTAACATTTAAAAAGTGCGTTTTAATGCTATTAAATTTTACTTCTTTTTTCAAAATAAGTAGATAACACACTAGAGCAAAATGCACTCTAATAAATACCGACTATTAGTTTGTTTGGATTTCTTATGACTTCTGATGTGTGTAATTCTGATAAGAGTTGGATTTTTATGCTAAGAATATTTTGTACTGTTTCCTGCGAGACAGGAAATTTTCTTCAAATTCAAGTATATTACAAAATTAAATAAAAAATATTGTGGTACAAAATTAGATATGTTAGTCAATGAAAAAAACTTTCGCAGAATAATTTATATGAATTGGTTTCTTCCCTTCTTAAATTCTGAGAACACTTTACATACTTTTTTTATTAGTGTCTATTTATAGAACTGGCAGACGATATTTCAAAGAAATAAGTTTGATGAAAATTTTAATTTATTGAAGGCTAAAATTAGATCTGAAAAGAGTTAAATTCAAAGTACAAAAGTTATGTAACATTATAAAACGTAGAACCTACAACTTAATTCTGATGAACATAAAATGAAAATATTTGAGAGTGCAGATATAAGAAGCACAAAGAATTATCTAAGCGAGTTATTTAATTATCGAATGCTTAAGTGAAACTACTTGTAAAATTTTTTCAAAAATAGAAACATCAAAAAAGATTTTTATAAATGAAATATATATATATATATATATATATATATATATATATATATATGTGTGTGTGTGTGTATATATATATATATGTGTGTGTGTGTATGTATATATATATATATATATATATTAAATTCAATTATTATTTATTTTTGTGTTGGATTTTATTCGCGCTTTATTTATTATTACTGGTAAGAATAAGCACATGTGTTTTTCACAACATGTGAACAACGATGTGAAGTATGGAATTTGTGGAACTATTTCAACTATCGTTAATCGTTCAAATATCGTTATCATTAATCGTTCAAAAGGCATTATTTTACTGACTTGACTGTTATTATAGTGACTATAGAAAAATAATATTACTAGTAGATTATTACTATTGTGTTGGATGGAAATTTATTTTACGTTACTTTTATTGGGAAGAGACACATTTTAAAGAACAAAAGCGCCCAAATATAATATTTATCTTAAAAATTATAAATTTCTTATATTGTAGAAGATTAACCCTCAAATATTTCCCTTGTGTACGCCCTTTTGTGGGGTTCTAATAATTCTTTCAATGTTTGTTTCAAAACAGCTGTTCAGCATGAGCGAGCTTCTCGATCTCAGCCTCGGAGACGCTCGAAACTGGTCAGTAGTTCATCCGATTCTTCTCAATGTTATGGAAGTTCCAATCACCTGAGGCCCAGCACCCAGCATCCCGCTGTCTTAGGAATGGGAGCTTTCTGCACCACATTGACTTCTGAAGTGGGTGATATGAGGAGACTGAATCCCAGTAACAGTCCAGTGATTTCCCATGTTAGTCCTGGATTGACTCTTGGAGGACCAATGTCTTTCAGAAGATCTGATAACGATGTACCACCAGAAGCAATTAAGCCACTTTGTGGTAAGTCAAAAGTTTACATATGGCATCAAAATAACTTCGATATAATCTTTGTATTAACAATATCTTTCTTCTTGTATGATTAATTATTAATATTAATGTTTCAAAAACATCACTATTAGTAATTAATATTGGAGACATTAAGTCAATAGTATTCGAAATCTAAAATTGATGAAATGTTCTTGAGATATTTTGGAGTTTTCGGTAAAGTATTATTCGCCTACTCTTCTTTTGTATTCCTTATTATATACATGCACTTTATATATATCTTACTTCAGATCTCAAAACGTCAAGTCCCAGCCAAGTCAAGAAGACATGTTCTGAAGAATGTGTGTCTAGTGATCCTGATTCCAGAAATTCATCCTCTCCGACGCAACCTCGAACAAGCCCTACATCTACGGTCCACTTGCCACCTACTTCACAAGTATTCCGTACAAACTTACCACCTCCACCAGACGGCCTTTCTAGATCCGCTTACGTGACCATAGAACACCCTCGATGTGGTGTCATTGGTCCCACTGGCCCTCTACCTCCAGCATTCTTAGGACCTTTCCCACCGAATCCTTTGGACACTGTCTATGAAGCAGCTGCTAAGTTGCTGTTCTTCTCCATTAGGTGGATGAGAGGGATTCCATCTTTTCTACAGCTTGGATTCCGAGATCAGGCGATTTTGCTGGAGGAGGCATGGTGCGATGTGTTTGTTCTTAGTGCAGCTCAGTGGGGATTCCCACTTCAAGAAGGTGAGAACTCAGCTCCTCGTCATTAAAAAGGATATGAATCACATTTGTGGTTATTATATTGTGTCCTTTGTATCTATATAATATCTAAACACTATACATAGATATATACAATAAAATTACTAGGTACGTTAAAAATATATATATATATCCATCCTTTACTCATAAAAAAATGCTTATATTTAGACACACCAATCAAACACTTATTTTCTTCAAAACAGTCCCTCTGGATTGCTACACACTTCTAGTCACTCTGCCACTGGCAGAAGCCATGGTAGAACGCCTCTTTGAAGATAGTAGACAGCAAGTCCACCGCATTCGGGGGCGATGTCTTCCCTTGATTACGTTCCTTAAAAAATAAAAAATTACGAAGTCTTTATAAAATTTGGAATATTATTTTGGAAATTTGGGTACTCTTAAAATCAATTTTAGGCATATATAGGTAGTGAAAAAGTATGTTTATGTATATTGAAAATTAACGACAAATTAATTTATAACAAAAGATGGAAGTAATTGTTAAGAACTAAACATTTCAAACATGTAGGAACAACTAAAAGTATTTTTAAAGTATTACGACGAAACGTAGTTTCGAATAAGGTTAAATATAGTTGCATGTTACTTTCATTTCAGGATTTCTTTCGTTCGCCGGAATGATAGCTCCTGAAAAGAGACCTCTGGTGGCAAGTCAACTTCATCAAATGAAGAATGTCATGTCTCAGTTGGTGGGACAGCAAGTGGATCATACTGAATTTTCTTGTCTCAAAGCTCTAGTACTCTTCAGACCTGGTATGTTTTCTTCATAGCACTAATTTTATCTGGAAACAGTCACAATAAATATATTATATGCATATATTCATAAATATATTATATACATTAACTGCATATATTCATCAATGATCATAAAAATATTAAGGAACTATTGTTTTTGGTATTATGAGCTTGTTCTTATTCGGATCTCGATTAACCAAACTGTTAAAATACCGTTTGGCTGATTAATTGCAAATATTTTTAATGAATCGTTTGATAATTATAATTATAATATATTCTTTTAATAAATCGTTTGATAATTATAATTATAATATATTTAAATAAATCGCTTGCTATTACTGCCTAATTAATAGCTGTTTCTCTGAAACTGAATGAGGCAAAGTAATAATTCAGCAGTTGGAGTTTAATATTGGATTTATAATAGCTGTACATTATCTGTGTACATCTATTGAGCTCTAGCATTTGTAGAATAAAAATGTATAGAGTATAAAGTCGAGGATGTTACTTTTATTCGTAAAAGAATTCATGAAGTATCGAGAGTATTTTTTATTATTGTTAGAATAATTGTATTATTTTTTAAAAAACACATCCTTAAAATGACAACAAATGCTTTGTAAAACACGTTACACTCAAATTTCTACTTCTTATTTTTAAGTTAATTGTTTTAGTGTGCAATATATATAATTGGTATTTTTATTACAACAATAATTAATATTATCGAAATATTATTTATGTTATATGAATGAAAAAAAATTCCTAATGTCTAACAGAATAATTGAATATTATGACTATTTTACTATTTGGGATTTTTTTTATCATACAATTTCAAAAACAAGAAATAAGCATTTTTTAAAAAAGTAGGTTTACAATAAGATCTGAATACTGTTATGTTTTCAATGGGTATGTACCAATAAAGAAATGTAATAATATTATAGTCTTCAAAAGGAAATACAAAATGGCCTGAAAAGGGATTAATTTGAACAAAATTATAAAGAGGATCAATTTTTTTAAAAAAACTTCTTAATAAACAAATTCCAGAATACTATGGAATAAAATACTCAATTAAAAAGGTTTCTAAAAAAAGTTTTAATACACTTTTTACATTCCCTGCATTTTTAAAATCTCTATTTCTAGTAACTTTCTTTAAACTTCGTAGTGGAATTCTAAAAAGCTTATTAATGAAATAATTTTTTAAAAAAGTGTTTTCTCTGTTAAAGGAGGATAACATTTAACGACACCCTACCAAACCAAATAATATTATTCTTTAAAAAAATAATGAAAACTTTGGGTTAAATTTGAATAAAAGATCAAAGATTCAATTTGCAATTCTCTAACATTTAAATCATAAATTCTTAATTTAAAACAAAATTTTAATTTTGTGCTCTGATAAAAAATAAATGTGAAGCTGAAGAATTGTAGACCATTGGTGGTAAAAATCTGGTTCTCTCACCCGAGCAGAAGAGATAACCAACTCTCTCTCTCTCTCTTTTATCACTCAATTTTTCTATACGTACAGATATTATTTAGACAAAGAAACAATCGATAAAATATCTGTGTTGGCTTCTAAAGGGTGTTTTTTTAGAGGTATAGAACTTTAAATTGCAATAAACGATGTATTATTCGATTGACATGAATTTTTTTTATTCGAAAGATAATCTTGTGGCATATGATCAAGCAAGGCGTAGATTCGTCGAATGGGCCCAAAACGAGATTGCCGTTGTTCTCGATTTTCATAAGCGAATTTTGTTTAGCGATGAAGCGCACTTCTGGTTGAATGGCTACGTCAACAAACAAAACTGCCGCATTTGGAGTGAAGCTAATCCACAAGTGTATGTCGAAACACCGTTACATCCAGAAAAACTGACTGTTTGGTGCGCTTTATGGGCTGGTGGAATCCTTCTTCAAAAACGATGTAGGCCACAACGTTACAGTCAATGGTGATCGGTATAGAGCCATGATTACTACCTTTTTCATTCCTGAATTGAACAATCATGATGTCCAGGAGCTGGGGTTCCAACAAGATGGCGCAACATGTCACGCAGCTCGTGCCACAATCGATTTATTGAAAGACACGTTGAGTGACCGCCTAATTTCACGTTTTGGACCTATGAATTGGCCTCCAAGATCTTGTGATTTAACACCACTAGACTATTTTCTGTGGGGCTATGTAAAGTCATTGGTCTATGCGGATAAGCCACAAACGCTTGACCATTTGGAAGACAGCATTCGCCGTGTTATTGCCGATATACGGCCACAAATGTTGGAAAAAGTCATCGAAAATTGGACGTCCAGATTGGACTACATCCGAGCCAGCCGTGGCAGTCCTATGCCAGAAATCATATTTAAAATGTAAAGCCACAAGATTATCTTTCGAATAAAAAAAAATTCATGTCAATCGAATAATACATCGTTGTTTTATTGCAATTTAAAGTTCTATACCTCTAAAAAAAACACTCTTTATGAGTTACCTTGTGAGTATTCTATTGTTCTTTGTAAAGTAAAGATACTTTGACACTTCAAATATTACTTTAAAATTAACTCCACAATAAAAATCTCATGTCTTTGATAGCACATCAAAATGATTTCATGAAAGTTTTTAGCTTTAAAAGGTGAATGACTACGTTTGGATACATGATTTTGAGAAAGTGTATAAATGAATAATTTTTTTTATATATTTAATGTCAGTTGAATTAGAATACACAAAAATTGCTTTACGAATATTACTACAAGAAAAAATTATTTAAATGCAATTTTTTGGCAGAAAATGAATAAAGAATGGGATATTTTCAAAACATTCTCCTTCTATGAAAAATGTTTCCATAATAATGATGTTTTGCCTATATATATTTAAGATATATGTACAGAGTCTAAACTAAGATTTTTGAAATATGGGATTTAGAAGCGGATTTATTCATATTTTAATACATCTGAGAAGAGAAATTTGAACAAAAACGCAAGTTGTTATTTCAATTGATTGCAAGTGGGAATTAATGGGAATTTTTCAAAAATCCTAGTTTAACCCCAGTATAGGAGTCTTAGCTATAGAAAAGCAAAATACAGTAGAACCTGTTTTTGTGCGGTCTTTTTTATGCGATTTTATTTTTGTGCTATTTTTTATGTGCGATATTTTTTTATGCGGTGTATGAATTTCAATGGCTTTGGCGCCACTGTAATGTTTTCTATTTGTTTACCAGTGGCGTAACATCACAAAAACTTATCTCTTACTTTATGTTGCCAAAAAATAAATCAATTGAAATTGCACTTTCATGTGACGAAAGCGATTTTGAACGTATTAATTACAGGGCTTTGGATTACGGGTGGTGTGGTAGTTGCGGACGTGGTATTTGCGGACATTCCGAAACGCATCGTGGTATTTGCGAACACATTCCCCCCCCCCACACACACATCTTAGAACATATAAAGGGTGCAGATAAATAAGGAAATAAATACTTTTAAAACTCACATGCACTTCTTCTAGTATTTATTTTACTCTAAAATACAGTTTTCCACAAAATTCCTGAAAAAAAAATTTGTTTATACCTTTCATTATTCTGTTACTTATTGTTAATTTTTAAATATTTCTATGAAAGTGTTTCTTTTTATTATACATTTCGCTATGTTTAAAATGCTTTAACTCTATAATATCTTAATTCAAAATAAATAATTAAATTTGATTGGCAAAAATGTATTTATCCTTGTAGTTCGATAATCGAGTATAAAAACAGAAAACGTCGGTAAAAAAAAAAAGAAAGAAAAACGTTATCCCAGGTGTGAAAGAAATTTGCTACTTACACTGCTGGACAATTGCTAAGGACGGAAAACACTATCATCCATAACAACCACAAAATGAAAGGAAGCAAAATGTGGAAAATTAGAATAAGTGCGGGATATTAGTAAGAAGAAGTATGAGTATGCAAATTTTTTTTCCACGTCTGTTCATCACGTGATAGCGTTCATAAGAGCTTTAAAGGTTTTGACGCGTGTAGACAGTTGTTGTTTCAAGTCAAAGTTTTACAGGAAAAATTTAATAGACGAACTTAAAATTTTTGGCATGTCTTCCCGACATCACATAGATGATTTTATGCGTGGCCGAATTATAGGAAAGATCGAAGAAGGGCGAAAAATAACAGATGTTGCCAGGAGTTCGACATCGCTCACAGCGTTGTTTCACGGCTGTGGAAGTCATTTAAAACTACTGGAATGTGTAGTAGACGGCACGGGGGAGGTCGTGTTAGAAGTACGACGCCTGCAGAAGACAGATATATCGTCCTATCAGCAAAAAGAAACAGGCGCACCACAGCTCAGCAGGTGGCAAATCAGTTTCTTGCTGCCTCAGGAAAGCAGATCTCCCGAAAAACTGTTGCCAGACGTTTGAGGGGAGGAGGACTATACGCACGCAGACCTGTTGTGTGTGTCCCATTGACCAGACAGCACCGTACTGCCCGTTTGCAAAGGTGTCGTGAGCATCACAATTGGACTGAACACGACTGGGCATGCGTACTATTCTCAGATGAGAGTAGGTTCAGTCTGTCATCGGATTGTAGACGCCAACTGATCTGGCGCGAGAGTGGTACTGCTTATCGTCCAGAAAATATCCAGGAAAAGGACCGATATGCGACATGCAGTATCATGGTGTGGCCCGGCATCATGATCAATGGTCGCACGTGCCTACATGCGGTTGCGAATGGGACTATGACGGGCCAACGATACATTGATGAAGTTCTACTTCCTCATGTTCGTCTTTTCCGTGGTGCTGTCGGTGATAAATTTGTTTTTATGGACGACAACATGACATGTCATCGAACACTCGCTGTTCAGGATTGTCTAGACAGCGAGGGTATTCAACGTCTCGTATGGTCAGCGCGTTCTCCAGATCTAAACCCCATTGAAAATGTGTGGGATGCTTTGGGGAGGCAAGTTGCTGGTCGAAACTATCCTCCGACAAACAAGAACACCATCATCCGTGCACTCACAGAGGAATGGGATAAATTGCCTCAACAGCTGCTGGATAATGTTGTGCAAAGTATGGTATAACGTGTGGAATGTTGCATCACATTCCACGGTGGACATATCCCGTACTGATACCTTTCTTTAAGGTGCCTGCTGACTTTTAGATGCATTGTTCCATTTCTCCGTACGCAGATCAAATGAGCATTTTTTTTCTTTCAGATGTTTCACAGCTTTTGTACTTTCCAGAACAATAAATATTCTTTATTCTAATGTCTGAACAGTGTGGCAACTATATTTTATCCTACTATGCCTCATGTCTCGCTTAATGTTATGCTACATAGCAATTTGTGATCCGTCCTTAGCAATTGTCCAGCAGTGTATAATACTGTTTAAAATTATGTTTGTGATTTTTAAAAGTATTTATTTCCTTACTTATCTGCTCCCTCTATATGTTCTAAGATGAGGGAGGGGGGAATGTGTCCGCAAATACCACGATGCGTTTCGGAGTGTGTCCGCAAATACCACGAAATATTATGTGTCCGCAAATACCACGAAATGCTATGTGTCCGCAAATACTACGTCCGCAACTACCACGCAACCGGATTACGATGAGTAGCAATGAAACACGTATATGCATTTCGAAAACTTATCCGTATATACAATGAGAAACTACAGGTTTTTTAAATTTTCCATGTTTAAGTTAATTATTTATTTTGTTATGGAAGCATTCTTACATAAATTTCGTAAATAATTGGCATATTTTATAAATGCGACTTTTTTTATGCAGTCCCTATCCACCGCATAAAAAAGTTTTTTGTAGTATTTCCACGAATTGGTTTGTTTTATGTAAGAATTTAGGACATTTTTGACCGTTTTTTGTGCGTTTATTTTTATGCGGTCCCTATCTACCGCACAAAAACAGGCTCTACTGTATTATTATAGAAACATATTCCATAAAAGGAGAATGTTTTGAAAATACATCATTCCTTCTACATTTTTTGCCAAAAAATTGCATCTAAATATTCTTTTTCCCCCTAACGAACTGCATATCAGCAACTAAGCCTTTGCAGACATGGCAAGTCCCCAAGAATAGAAGCCATTTCGTTGGTGGGATCATCTAATGGCGGCTCTTCCGCAGTCAAAAAATTGTGAGGTTTAATTTATTCAATTCAAAATCTCGCTGAATGCTTAATATTACCACGATTACCAGAGCCAAATATTCATATTCAAGGGATATATCTTTTACATGCCACACAATCATATGACATGCGTGCCTTCGATCCAGAAATTCTATCGACGCCACATTGGGTCGAACCAGCAACCTTAGGATTACGAGGCGGGTACGCCACCTCTAAGCCACCGGGGCCGACTAAAAATACTCTTGAAACAAAATGCCGTCGCAAAGCATAGACTCTGCGACGGACCTCGGAAGAAATAGTGTCTCCCGGAGCTTAATCTTGACCGCATTTGTCACCACTACCATCAGCAGAATGCGGACGGGGCACATGAGAGGTATGAAGATCATGCTCGTCGGCTCTAAGACCTAGACAGAATACAGGCACTGCCCGGGAGTTCAGCTGGATCCGGGGTATCTCTTCAATTGCATCTTTGTTGCCTCGACCCACTTCAACATAGACCCCAACTGCTACCATGACACCCTTTATACAGATAAAGTCGGTAATGTGGCCAGAACTGTGCTGTATGCTTTTGACTTCATTTGACTTTTTTTTTCTGCACTTGTCATGCGACAACAACAACAAAACAATTTTATATTTATATTCTAATTCAACTAACACCTAATATCAAAAGAGTATTCATTTAGATGCTTTTTCAAAATCAAGGTTTCGAATGTGGTCAGCCACCTTAAAAACATTCTTTGAAATTCTATTATCACCCTATAAGCTCTCCTTATTGTGTGTAAATTCGATTATTTTTCTTTCCATAGAAGCCAGTGGTCTACGAGATCCTCTACAAGTCGAAATGTTACAAGACCAGACCCAGCTGATGCTGCACGAGTATGTCCTGACCAAACATCCACCTTCCAAAGTCAGATTTGGCAAACTGCTACTAATTCTGTCTCTGGTTCGAAAAATCAATGCGCCGGTCATCGAAGATATATTCTTCAGGAAGACTATTGGCTCTGTACCCATTGAAAGATTACTATGTGATATGTTTCAAGCTGCGTAGAAGATTGTGAAAAAAAACTTGCTTGTATTATTAATGTTGATTTTATGAACCTCAGATATGTATCCAGATATTTCGTGCCCAACAATACAGTTGTTGATTTACAAATGAACTCTCTAAAGAGGAATTATTAAAGGGATCTTTGTTGTATAGTTGTTTATATGTTTAAGTTTGGTGTCAGTAATGTGTGTAGTGAGTAGATTTATGAAACATTTCTTTTAAGGTTCATGCCGATAACACATTGCAAATTTTTGTTCAAATAATTGAGAAAAATCTCCTTGAATATAATTGTTGATTTAAATCTCAAATCAATAATAACAAAATGTAACATTGAAATAATATTCAAAAAATAACAGTACTTACGTATTATTCATTTCGTGATTAGAATCTCATATATTTTTACATCAATCCTAGAATATAATTTTAAATGTTTTTTTAAATTCCTTTGTGTAATGCACAGGGTGATTTGCTACCTGACCGACAAACTTTTAGGGTATGTTGAAGGTACAGAGATGACTATATGAATCACATAGGAATGCAGGGTCGCAAATACCGTAGTTTCAAACTATGATGCAAAGAAGCACAGAAATAGAACATAAATAACAACACATTTTAAGGACATTATTGAAAGGTTGTACTATAGAAGACGTTCAAAATTATGACCAGAAGTCATCTGGAAGGCCTGACAGCAAAGCTGTATGGAATTCCTTACATTCTAGAGGATTCCTCGGGGCAGTCTTGCAGTAGAGGGCGTTGAATGGATGGTTTCACAAAAACAAATCCTTCTGTAGGTCGTCATTTGCGATCCATTTCCCTAGGTAGTACGATGAGCTCGAATTCAAACATAGAACTGGTCGATTTGCTTGTCGTGTATTGAGCTGCCAATTGTAACGGGCACGTCACTCGTTGGCTGTACCAGGAACCGTATCCGAACAGGAGTGTTCCACATCGATCTTTGCGACTGTGAACAGAAGGTGGCGTGAGCCTGGTTCTAGTCACATGAAGAGTTTGATGTACCAGACGCTTGCTTCTTCAATTGATGATCTCATCATTCGAAAATCAGTAGCTGTCGAGAGGATACGGGACATGTCAGGAATTTTCCAGAATGTAAGGAATTCCATGCAGCGCCGCTGTCTGGTCTGCCAGACGACTTCTAGTCGTAATTTCGAATACCTGTCGCAGTATAACCTTTCAATTAATATTTATTTCTGTTCCTTTAATGTGTTGTTGTTTCTATTCTTTTTCTCTGCTTCTTTCTACCATAGTTCGCAGCTACGGCATTTGCAACCCTGCATTCTTATATGATTCCGAGTCTTTTCTGTATCCCCTACACGCCCTGAAAGTTTGTCGATCTGGTAGCAAATCCCCCTGTATGTTTATATTTGTTTATTTAATGTTTCCATGACAACTGCATGATCGGTTTTTCTTTTTTTTCATAAAATTTATTCTATGTTAAAATTTTGAACACCCTCCTCCTACTCCCGCCCCAAAAACAAAATACTAATTGCTGAAAAAAATAGCGCTTAGAAAATAGAAATTCATTTCATTTGTCGTATGTTTATCTCTTGTAATTTGACACCATTCCTTTTTCTATATTTGTATTTGTGCAGTTTGTCATTCATTGGTGAATTTGACTTTCTAACATAACATTCGGACATAAACTTAAGAATCGTTTACTAAATTTTATCTTTTGTGTCTCAAGCTTACTATAACATCATTCTCAAAACAAAACAAAAATTGGTCCATGCTAAAAAAATGAATTGGTAAAATCAATCAATTCCCGAACTGTAATAATGATAAGAAATGGATTTTTCTAAAAGTGTTTTTTTATAAGTTGACGTTGACTCTTTTTAGTGTAAATAAATAATAGAAACAAAATATCAACCAAATGGTATCACTCAAGACAGCATTAATATTTATACTATCCTTCAAGTGCAAGAAACATTACTTTTGAAAGAAAAATTATATACAAATAGTATTCAATATGTTTTTTCACAGTCAAACATTTTGCAATAAACACGCGTTAAAAATTTAAGATCAGAATTCTTCTTCTTTCTTTATAAGCGTAACAACCTGTTACACAGGTCTTGGCTGCCTCCACAGCTCGCTTCCTCCAATTCCAACGATACGCAGCAACTCTCTGCCAGTTTTTAATATTTAGAGTTTTTAAGTCATTTTCAACATCATCTATTCACCTTGTTGGTGGTCTTCCTCATGTTCGAGATCCCATAGGATTCTTAAATGTGTAAGATCTGGTCTGGTTGTTTTCAGGGCTTCTCCAGATGTGGCCGAGCCATCTCAATCTGTTACTTCGGATGACTTGAGAAGATTAGAATTAGTTATATAAAATTCCTATGCATCTCATTTATTCAAAATGTTATGTACGAAAAACACTGAAATCAGATGCCTAATTAAAACAACATTTTATGGATATTTAATCCACCTAATTAGAGCAAAATTTATATATTCTAAAATACGAATTTGCGCAACTACTTTTAAAAATTTATGTTTTTATTTTCTTAATTCAAAAAAACAGAATGAAAGCAGTTTATATTCTCATATTTTTTGCCAGTAGGCAACTAAGAAGAATAATTAAGAACGAATAAACCATTATTTTACATTCTCAGAGAGATTGAATGTTAAACTATTTTTATAACTAAGCTTACATTCTTGTTTTATATAAATCCTTTCACTTCTTCTAGACATTCACTTATTTTACCAATTCATGTAATATGTGTTTATGCAACAATTCGTCTTTTAAGTGTAGAAATAAGTACGTTAACTTTTATTTAAAGGAATTGTTAGCACACACACAATTCAGGAATTCATTAAATCCTTTGTTCGAAGACCTGCAACAATTAGTTCTGTAAGCAATAAACAGAATCGTATAAAAGTGCTCCATTCGATGTGTTTTTGTCATTATCGAACATTCTCTGAAAGAACAAATGTCAAATCATTTCGAGGCTTATTTAACCATTCATCGCATTCAGACATTTCAGACATTTTGTTCTTTCAAAAACTTCGAGCAAACTACTTCCATTTTCAATCACGTCGACATCGAAAGAGGCACGAAACTTTATCCATTTTAGTATGCGAGCAAAATAATATCCGGAACTGCGGCGACAGCGAGGAGAAAACGCATTTGAATACTGCATTCGAAAGTGGCAAAATAAATTCAATCAACTCAGTGTTGCCACCGCCAGCATTCAAATTCACTTGCCTTGAAAAGCAAACAAATAACGTCATTCAAAGAGGCACTGGATTACATGACAAAGTCATCCCTGGCAAACGGAAAATAATCATAATAAATAAATGCAACAACTAAACGCGGGAAGAGAAACGGGAGAGAAAAAAAAATGGCACAGAATCTTTTCATTGGAAGCCTTTTCACGAGTCAACCGAAGGAAAGAGTTTGGTGCTAAGTTGATTTGGTGTTCTGAATTGAGGTACCACTGGTCTTTGATCACTTTGGCAGGGCCCTTAATCACAAGGTATTCAGAGAAAGGACGTCCTATATGTCACGTGGGTGTCATGGTTGCTCAGGGTGCCTATTCAATCGGATAATTGAGTTAATTTCCCGGAGTTTCCTTTCGGGGGGAAGGGTTCTTTCATTTCATTTAGGATGGATCGAAGACTGGAATGTTGGGATCGTTCCCTTGCTACAGAAGCGTTCATCCGGTGGTAAATTGCGGGCACTTGTTCTCGAACAATAGGGTCAGAACTTCGATTTAGGATTGGTCACCTGATTTAATGTTGGTCTCAGAAGGGTATTGAGAATACAAAACATTGATTCTTGTTCAAAATTAGTTTCTTTACAGAATTTTTTCACTTTAAATTTTACCTTTTAAACGAACAGAATCAGAAAAAATATAATGTTCTGTGGTACTTTCTCTGTCTTTTCTATAGTTTTTTTTTTCAGTTGAAATGATATTTGAGCTAAGCTAGGGGCTATTGTTGAAAGGCGCTATAATTATGATCTAGGACAAAACTAAGATTATTTATAGCAGGGGGTTGGCAACCTGTGGCACGCGTGCCACATGCGGCCCGCGGTACTACTAAAAAAATTTGTTAATTTCTGAGAGAATAGAAGCTGTGATAAATTTCGAAGGAACCTTATTTGTCAAATATCTTCAGAAATATGGACATTTACGGAATTACGAAGAATTTGCAAATAACTATAAAGATAAATTTACAGCTGTTTTGTAAATTATTGAATGTTATTACTGGAGGGATTTTGAAGAAAGAAAACTGCATGTACTCTGCTTTCCACTTAGGTTCGGCATATATAGGTAAAATCTTTCCTCGCATGAAAAATATCTCGAGTCCTCAAAGAAATTGTTTAACAACTGAATGTTCAGAGTTTGTTCAAATTGAAATTCACAATTTATACTCCTGATGTTGGGATATAAAAGTAGAACGGCGGAAGCACTTGGTTCGCATTAAAATTTCTATTTATCTTTTTATTTTACTATAATGAAGGGAAATACTTATATTTTATGTTGTGTGCTTCTTATCTTAATAAATATTTTTAAAAACACGTAATATATGTTCAAATTTTAATTTTTTATACTTTGTTGAATAAATAGTTATATTTCATGCTGTTTATTTTTATATTAATAAATATTTAAATAAATACGATACAAAATTAATGCACAATAAAACTCCAAATCTGTATTATTGACCTCTTTTCTCTAGCTCTGCATGCCACTTTGGCCAAGGCTGGCGCTCGCGAGTTACCAGAGGAGCCGTCAGCACCCCTCATCTTTTTGGAGATTTTCTCTAGAACTAAACACCAGAATAAGATCGCTTGGATTCCCCCCAGAGCACCATTGGTATTAATGTTCTCGTCCTGGAGGCTATCTGGCTCACGGTTTTACAAAACAGGATCAAACTCTTCTAGCCCGCTTTCGAAGTGGCCATATCAAATCAATGGAATTTTCCGAAGGACGCAAGAGCTTTGAAATGTGCACGAACTGTTCTTCTGAGCCGGCCACGCCTGCTCACATCCTCGAGTGCCTATGGCTCACCACGCAGGACTTTGCAGACGTTCCCTTGCTGGTGTTGGACTTTCTGAAAGTGTACGATGTCATGGACCTGGTCTAGCACTGCTGACTAATGGGGGCGTGCAACAACAACAACTCTGCATGCATTATCACGAGAACCGAAATGTTTAAAAAATGTCCTACTGTGTGGCACGCTGAATCATATTGGTAGATTGGTTTGGCATGCTGAATCATATTGGTAGATTGGTTTGGCATGCTGAATCATATTGGTAGATTGATTTGGCATGCTGAATCATATTGGTAGATTGGTTTGGCATGCTGAATCATATTGGTATATTTGGTTTGGCATGCTGAATCATATTGGTACATTGGTTTGGCATGCTGAATCATATTGGTACATTGATTTGGCATGCTGAATCATATTGGTAAATTGATTTGGCATGCTGAATCATATTGGTAGATTGATTTGGCATGCGGAATCATATTGGTAGATTGGTTTGGCATGCTGAATCATATCGGTAGATTGGTTTGGCATGCTGAATCATATTGGTAGATTGGTTTGGCACGCCAGAGCTAAAAGGTTGCCGACCCCTGATCTATAGATACAAAGGAGGAAAGCGACTTCCTACGAGATCTTTGAAACTATAAGACTTACAGATGTGAATTTTGGCGAGCATGTTTCTCTTGTGGAGTAGAGATTGCTAAGAACGGATTTTGTACAAATTGACTCCCAAGAGGGGTTGCGAGGAGTTTCGAGGCGTTATAGATAAACATTCCCCCATTTTTGAACTATTAGACCTACAGATTTAAAGTTTGGTAAACATGTTTCTTTTGTTGAGTAGAGACCCTCTAAAAACGGATTTAGTAAAACTGACTGCCAAGGGTGTTAAGAGGGTGCATATATATATAAAGTTCCAGTTTTTTTAACTATTAAACCTGCAAACTTGAAATTTATTGAACATGCTCTATTGTTTAGCGGAGATCAGCAAAGAACGGGGTGTTATTTTAGGAAACCTACCCCCAAGGGTTGTTGCGAGAGGTTAAGGAGGCTATATACATAAAAATTCCCGCTTTCTAACGTTGAGACCAAGAGTCTTGAAATTTGGCCAGCATATTTAATTGCTGGATAGAGATCTACGAAGAACGGGTTTAACGAAACTCCATTTTAATGGGGTATTGCGGGGCATATGGCTAACAAGTTAAAGTTTTTTAACTATTAGACGTAGAGACGTGAAATTTGGTAAGCATGTTTTTTTTTTTTTTTTTTTGTTGAGTAGCGATCCACTAAGAACGTTGTTTAGGGAAATCGATTCTCAAGGGGGTGTTGCGGCGATTACTGTGTGCGTATAGATCAAAAGAAATACCTATTTTTGAACTGTCAGACCTGCATATTTGAAATTAGGTAAGCCCTCTAAGAACGGGTTTTGTGGAAATCGACTCTTACGAAGCATAAACATAAACGGACTTTAGTTTTAGAAATTAAAATAATTTTTAAATTAAGGGCTATGTGTGTTTTTCAGTACATATGATGACTTACATATGATATTTTATATGATACATATGAAGACATGGTAAGATTTTCAGATCGATAATTTAAAAACAGTTCAAATTATCATCGGTAGAGGGCGCTGACAAATTCAAAACAACGTACAAGACAATAGTAAGCTTCATTAATTTATTCTTGTAAAAAAAAAGTTCTATAGGGTGTTTTTTTTAGAGGTATAGAACTTTAAATTGCAATAAAACAACGATGTACTATTCGATTGACATGAATTTCTTTTTATTCGAAAGATAATCTTGTGGCTTTACATTTTAAATATGATTTCTGGCATAGGACTGCCACGGCTGGCTCGGATGTAGTCCAATCTGGACGTCCAATTTTCGATGACTTTTTCCAACATTTGTGGCCGTCTATCGGCAATAACACGGAGAATGTTGTCTTCCAAATGGTCAAGCGTTTGTGGCTTATCCGCATAGACCAATGACTTTACATAGCCCCACAGAAAATAGTCTAGCGGTGTTAAATCACATGATCTTGGAGGCCAATTCACTGGTCCAAAACGTGAAATTAGGCGGTCACCAAAGGTGTCTTTCAATAAATCGATTGTGGCACGAGCTGTGTGACATGTTGCGCCGTCTTGTTGGAACCACAGCTCCTGGACATCATGATTGTTCAATTCAGGAATGAAAAAGTTAGTAATCATGGCTCTATACCGATCACCATTGACTGTAACGTTGTGGCCTTCATCGTTTTTTAAGAAGGATTCCACCAGCCCATAAAGCGCACCAAACAGTCAGTTTTTCTGGATGTAACGGTGTTTCGACATACACTTGTGGATTAGCTTCACTCCAAATGCGGCAGTTTTGTTTGTTGACGTAGCCATTCAACCAGAAGTGCGCTTCATCGCTAAACAAATTTCGCTTATGAAAATCGGGAACAACGGCAATCTCGTTTTGGGCCCATTCGACGAATCTACGCCTTGCTTGATCATATTTAAAATGTAATGCCACAGGATTATCTTTCGAATAAAAAAAATTCACGTCAATTGAATAATACATCGTTGTTTTATTGCAATTTAAAGTTCTATACCTCTAAAAAAACACCCTTTACGTATCTCCAGAACGTTGTCCGACCCAACAAAGGTGGCCATGAGATCTTGCAAACTCACCCAATCACTCTGTTCTCATCAACGTCAGCATCCTCTACAAGACAGGTCTTCAGTGGAATCAGGACTTGAACTCACAATACATTGGCTATACGTCCATGTCCATAACCACTAGGCTACCATTTCTCTCTCATAGCATAAAAAGAAAATATAATCATAGCAAAGACTTGCCCAGATGAATATTTTCATAAATAAATTTTAAAAAAAATGGTTTATCTGGCTATATATTGCCAAGCTTAATTTTTACTCTTAACTGACGGAAAATGTGTTAATAAATATACAAATTTAAATCCCCGAAATTAATTTTATTAAACCTTTAATATCACGCATGAAATTATTACATGATCCCTCAAACGCACAAATAAAATAAAACCGAAAGTTCTGCGTAAAACTAAATCAAATTAAAACTTCTGTGTACCCATGTTTAAAGCCGCAACGTTTTTCAACAAGGGAAGCCATAGAGAGCAAATAAAAAACAAGGGAAATGATAATTAGAAAAAAAAGGAAACGACACGTGGAAAAAATACCATCAGTTATACATAAACGGAAAAGAAATTCTTATTTTGGAATGATTTTATCTCTTTCTTTCGCAAAAGTTTCTCTGTAATAAAACTAAGTTTTATATTAAATCTTGTTTGTAAAAACTACACTATGTGTTACGTATACGTAAGCGATATAAGGAGTAAAAACAAATCTAGTGGCTAATAGTGTTAATGAACTGCTGTTTGTAAAAAATGCTACACCCTGAAGGAATCATCAGAATTAAATGAAATTTAATGCACAAACAACTTGTATTATTACAAATAAATGACGAAATTTTCAAAGCAAAAAAAAAAAAAAAAAAAAAATTATTAAGTGTCTGAAATCAATATTTGGTGTAGCCACCACGCGCTGCAATAAGGCATGGAGTCAAACAGATTTTGAATGTCTGCTTGTGGAAGAGAATTCCATATTACTTGCATGCACAGCAAAAGTTCGTCTTTTGAAGACGCGGATCACGAGCGAGACGCCAACCAGTCATATCCCACACGTGTTCAATAGGCGTCATATCTGGCGAATAAGCAGGCAAAGGAAGAAGTTGCATATGTTGGACTGAATAGAAGTCTCGAACAGTTTTTTCAACATGTGGACGTGCATTATCCTGCTGAAAGATAGTTCCAGGGATGCCTTATAGGAAGGGAACGACTTCGGGCTGTAGCACTTGACGGACATACCTGTTGCTATTGAGATTACCCTCAATTCGTACCAAATTGGATCGTCCATGATACGAAATCGCACTCCAAACCATAACTCCGGGTGTTAGGCTACTATGTCGTTCGATAACGCAATCTGGAAGGCTGAGTTCACCGGATAGCGTCTAACACGAATGCGGCCATCATTGTCCCACGAATTGAAGCATGATTCATCTGAAAAGACAACTTGGTGCCAATCAGCTTGCCAGGCTCCGTACTCATGAGTCCATCGCAGACGCAGCAGTCTATAGTTTGCCGTGAGGGGGATCCTGTGTAAAGGTACCCTTGCACGCAATCCACGGTGCAGCAGATGTCGACGAATTGACGAAGCCGATATTAGTACACCTGTAGCAGTAGACCAACGTGCTACCAACTGCCACGAGGAAGCTGTACGGTCATTTACCACCATGCGGAGCAGGTGTCGATCGTCGCGCGCTGACGTCACCTTCCGTCATCCGCTGCCAGTTTTTCTAGTTGTTCGGTGCTCGTCGGTACACTGCTTCCAAACTCGCATCACTGTGGAACTGTTCCGCTGCACACGAGCTCCTATTGCGTGAAAGGAAAATCCTCCTCCTCGTTCAAACTCCGTAAGTTGTTGGATTTTCTCCTTATTTTGTCATGGAGGCATACTTAGGTCTCCTAAACGTGTGCCACTAACGAATAATCATTAACTATTTTCAACGCCCCGCTACAGCCCTCAATTTTTACGTTTTCAGCATCAGTTCACGCATGCGCGGTGGCTCTGAAACTTTACTATTTTACGTAATATCCTATAATTGATATTTGCTGCATTTAATTCTAAGGATTCCTTGGTGCTGCATTTTTTACAAACAGCACCATATTTAATAGTGCTGGTGAATAGGGACGTCTTAAGACTTCTTTAGGCTCTGAGCCCCTGCACCTATAACTCTTAAAACTAGACAAAATGTCAAATACTAGTACAAACAGTAACCCGAAACAAATAAATGTGCATGATTTAAAATCCCCCAAACCGGTTCGTCCGATTGCTGCTTTTTCACTGAACGAGTAACGATGATGTATGGGGATAGGCCTAAGCCTATACCTGGACAACGATCATCACACGTGGCTAATTGACATATCGCTTGAAATTCTCAGTTTTTCGGAAAATACAACTATAAATAACATTTCACCTTTGAAATGATTTGAAATGTGTTGTTGCTGTTACTTACGCCACTTGATCGATAATAACATCAGATAAAGGTCCACGAAGTTCATCGCGGCTAGGAGCTAGATTTGAACGCCAAGCTTTGAGCACCATGCAAATAGCAGTACGATTTTGCTCGGTTCCGCCCAATTTTGAGGGAGAGCACTCCAGGGGTGGTCAGGGGTATCCCACCTCTCTTCCCCTCCCACCAACCTCACGAGAGGACTTGCGGCTCGACGGCTATTTAGAGTACCCCCATGCCGCAAAGGCACTATACATTTACAAACATCCATGCCTTCTCTGGGATTCAAACCGAGACCCTACGGCACCGCAGTCAGCGTCGCTAACCACTATGCCGAATGGGTGGCATTCGAATTGTTATCTCATTAAGACTGAGGCGAGAACGAGACGAGGCCTTGGGCCCATGCTTTAAGACGCCCCTGTTGGCGATATGTGGAAGTTATGAATAAGGAGTGCCAGGTCAGGTAGTGGCCGCGGTAGCCGAGTGGTATAGGTATCGGACCGTGGCTTGCTTTGTCACGGGTTCGAGCCCAGTACCACTAAAGACCCGCCGTGTAGGGCAGCGATGCACGTTAAATCTGTCGAGAGCTGAAACGTCCTCCCGTTGGTGTGGTGTGGTAGTTAGGAGAGGGGGGTGCCAGCTCAGGTGTCGTCCACATCACTTGACCATGGTTCAAAATTACGTGGTCCGTCGCCAAAAGCCCTCGTGTAGCTGAACAGTGCGACGTTAATATTCAATCAATCAATCAAGCTAGGTCAGGTATCTCATTCGTCACTTGGCTGAGGTTCAAAATTACGAGGTCCATCACTAATAGTTCTTTTGTTGCTTTTATGTGCAAGTAATGAGTCAAATTAAGTTAATAGCGTTTTGATAAGCAAAATTTGACAGACATCCTTTCTAATATCTGAGTGAAAGTTTGTATGGATGTTACTCTTTCACGCAAAAACAACTGAATGGCTTTTAATAAAATTTTACAACAATATAGCTTATAATAACACATAAAATAATAACACGTAACGCTCAGAATAACACATACGCTATAATTTATAAAGATATTGTGTGTGAAGTGTCTAAAATATAACGATAATTGTCAAGTAAGTAGGAAAACATTCTGCCATCTGCAAAAAAGCCCGCGACAGCATATATCTATCTTTTATGTGTGAAGAAAAACTTAACCTTTTTTGTTTTGTCTACGTCAGGCGCCAGGAGCTGCGAAGCTTGAACAGGCGGAGTGTGAGACTGATTAAATTTTAACATAAAATAAATACAACAAAAAGTAATATTAACGTATTACACTTTTGATATGAATTATTTATACTATTTTAAGAATTCATTACACAAAATTTATAACAATGTGTTACTTTTGCTGAGAAGAGATCAGCTTAGGAAGGTGCTTTCAAAAATCGATCGGCAAGAGAGTTTCGGACTTATAGATAAAAAAAATCATTTTTATCAGATATTAGATCTACAGACGTAAAATTTAACAAACAGAATTTTTTTTGTTCAGCTGAGATATGTAAAAATCTTTTTTTTTTTTTTGTTTAAATGCAATTCACGTAAAATTAACTCATTAAAAACTTCTTTATCCTTCTATCTGTATTGCTTAATTTTTTAATTCACCCGTACGAAGAACGGGTATACCAGCTAGTATATATATATATTAATTTTCAAACAATCGAAATTTTTTAACGCGGTTGGTTGAAGACGATCTGCAAATTTTTTCTAATTTTGATGAATTCATGAAGGAAAAAGATGTGAACCAGCTAGTAGTAACCCTAGATAAAAAGCAATTGGAATCACAGAATCTTTTGCTCGTTATTACCTAAAGAATGAAGTTCCCAGACATGATAATATGTGGATAATAGATCCGTTTGCAGCAAAAATTCAGGATAATAATTTAAGCATGCCTCTCTCTAAAAGAAAGTCTCATCGACCTATCGTCCGACGAAACTATCAAATTTAAATTTCCTTTAGCCTTATCAAGATCTCAGTGTTGGATTTCCGTTAAAAGTGTGAATACCTAAAAATTCGAATTCAATTCTCCACAACTTATTTATGTGAAAAGGCCTTTTCATCTCTCATAGTCATCAAAACACGGTACCGATCTCCGTTTGAAATAAATGCTGTTCTCCGTCTTGCAGTAACAACATGCCATAATCTTACTTAAAGTAAGAAGGAACATCTTTCAAACTAGGAATGTATAATGCTAAAAGTTTGGTATATTTAAACCATTTTTTAATTGTTTTGTTTTTATAGTTTTTGTTTATTTTATTATATGGTTTATTAATAACGCTTTCATAATTTGGTTAAAATTAATAGTTTCATTTTATTAACTAGGTACATTTTATGTGATCTTAGATCACAATTTTTTTTTATAAATATATTTAACACTTAAAAAATCCTATTAACAGGTCCGCGGGATTTAAATTAGGAAGTTACTGGTCCATGAGGTCAGAAAGTTTGGCGACCGCTGCACTATAAAAAGTCAGCTTCCCAAATTCAAACGGTATCCGAAAGACAAGGTAAAGCTTTATAATAAAATCGTCAGCTTCCTAAACGAAGACGATCAACAAAACATGGTAAAGCTATGTGGACACAAAAAAGCGTCCGTTTCCAAAGTTGAAACGGTATTCAAAAGACAAAGTACAGCAATGTCAATACTATAAAAACGTCAGCTTCCTAGACGAAAACGGCCGCCAAGACAGGGTACAGCTATGTGGACACAAAAAAGCGTCAGCTTCCCCAGTTGAAATGGTATCCAAAAGACAAAGTACAACTATGTCGATACTATAAAAACGTCAGCTTCCTAAACGAAGACGATCAACAAAACATGGTAAAGCTATGTGGACACAAAAAAGCGTCAGCTTCCCTAGTTGAAATGGTATCCAAAAGACAAAGTACAACTATGTCGATACTATAAAAACGTCAGCTTCCTAAACAAAGACGATCGCCAAGACATGGTAGAACTATGTAGAAACTATAAAGCAGTCAGCTTCCCAAGTTGGAACGGTATCCGAAAGACAAAGCTTTATTATACAAACGTCAGCTTCCTAAACGAAGACGATCAATAAAACATGGTAAAGCTATGTGGACACAAAAAAGCGTCAGTTTGCTAAAATTGAAACGGTATTCAAAAGACAAAGTACAGCAATGTCAATACTATAAAAACGTCAGCTTCCTAGACGAAAACGGTCGCCAAGACAGGGTACAGCTATGTGGACACAAAAAAGCGTCAGCTTCCCAAGTTGAAACGGTGTTCGAAAGACAAAGTAAAACAATGTCTATGCTATAAAAACGTGTCTTTTAAATGAAAATGGTATCCGAAGTGGGCTCAATAAAAACGCGAGCCTCGTAATTGGAGACGGTTTCCGACGTCAAGGTAAAAAGCTACGTTAATACAGTAAAAACGTCAGTTTCCTGAGCGGAAACGGTGTCCGAAGACAGGAAAAAACTTTGATGTAATCGGTATGCAATCGTGCAGTATTAATGAGTTTGTACTGGTTTTTTAATTAAATATAGACGGTTTCAAACAAATACAGTTTATGATACATCAGAGAGAGCACACATACACACACACATTGGTATATTCTATGATTTCATCAACATATTGGAAGATAAAAAGAGGTTGAATTTTTTAAAAAGCAGCTAGCTGTCAATATCCCTCATCTAATTAAATAGAAACGAAATTTTTAAATCTTCCAAGCTTTTAAGAATACTAGGATATGCTCGAAACAGTAAAATACCACAAATTTAGACTCCTAGTTTTTGTGGTATATAAATTTCTTTTAATGTTCCTAATAGTTTATATTTTTTGCGCACCTATTAATGATACTTTAGTTATTTCCTAGAGCTACAATAATAACTTTTTAAATCAAGTTTTATTTTTTTCCTTTTTAGTTTAACATCTCGTAATTTATATTTTGATTTGGATACCATTTTTTAAAAGAAAGCATTACTTAAATACGTAAAATATTTTACTCACGCATTTATAAAATCTCGAAACATAATTAATGAATTATTTAGTGAAATTACTGGACAATATTTTTGGAAAAAGTAGAAGTTTAGTAAGTTTTCTTTTTTATATATATGTAAAATTATGGTACTTACGTATTATCACAATAAAC
This sequence comes from Trichonephila clavipes, assembly GCA_019973935.1. Lineage (NCBI taxonomy): Eukaryota > Metazoa > Arthropoda > Arachnida > Araneae > Nephilidae > Trichonephila > Trichonephila clavipes. Next base: position 538,167 of record BMAU01010900.1, read on the forward strand.
GCCAACTTTATTAATAACTCGCCAAGTTGGTAACCCCGATTTCCAATGTGTCGTACGCGCTGAATTGGTATCCATGTGCTTCGTTTCATAAGTCACCAATAGGTTGCGATAATAAACCAAAATTATTTTTAAAATATTAGGCACTATTTCGAGAAATGCGCGATTTTAATCACGCATGGTACTTACGTATTATTGCAACCTGTTGTCCACGTTATATGAAACGAAGCACATGATTACCAATTAGGCGCGTACGACACACAGGAAATCGAGGTTGCCAACTTGGCGAGTTATTAATAGAATTGGTGATTGTTGCGATAATACGTAAGTACTTCAAGCATACTTGGTGCGTTTCCCCTTGCATTATTATATTTACTGATCTGATTGAGGCATATATATATATATATATATATATATATATATATATATATATATATACCTACATTTTTTTGCACACTTTTAATGTCAAGCTCTGCTGAAGTTCGTTGCCGTCACACTTCATTTTCTGCATTTAATTTGATTCTCTATTTTGTTTTTGCTGCCACACTTTCAGAAAGAATTTTCACTTAAATACGTTGTTTCGAATGTCACATTAAAATGTTTATAGCTGTGTAAACATCGTCTGTATGAATTTGCAGCCAAAAAATTAGAAATAGCTCTTGAGTAAATTTAGATATTTTTAAAAATTATCAAATCATTGCAAATGTTATATATACACTGGTGTGCAAAAATTAAGGACGAAGTCGAAAAATTAGCATATCAGCTGAACGAAGAGGCAGAGCGGACAGAAAGACCAATCAGGAGATTAAGTAAGGTGATGTACGGTAGCACATGCGCAGATATGCAGGTAGACGTAATGGGGGAGTGTCTGAGTAGTATAAAGCATGTTGTCGGTGTAAGATCAGTATTTCTGGGAAAGAGATTGCCCGCCGTATAGCAGTTAAAATCACACCGAGTTGCTGCCTCAGCGAGAAATGGCGAATAATCAATCTGTTAGACGACATCTGGATGCTTTTACCCGAGGTCGAATCATTGGGAAGTTGGAGGAAGGCCGCAGTGTGACAAGTGTGGCTGCAGAGTTCGGAATTGCTCACAGCATCGTTTCACGACTTTGGAGACAATTTCAAACTACAGGAACAGCTATCCGGGGGTTCAGTAGTGGTCGTCCACGAGGAACCACACCCGCAGATGACCGGTACATTGTCTTACAGGCCAGAAGAAACAGGCGGCAGACAGTGGGAGAAATCGCTAGACACACGACACAGGCGACCGATATCGCGTTTTACCGTGGCCAGAAGACTGCACGGTGGTGGTCTGTTTGCACGACACCCTGTACGGTGTGTACCTTTAACGCCTGCCCATCGGAGAAGGCGTTCTCTGTGGTGCCGGGAACACCGGAATTGGAGAGACAATGAATGGGGCGACTACTCTTTACAGATGAGAGCAGATTCAGTTTGAGTAGCGATTCTCCTCGCATACTCATCTGGAGAGAGCGGGGAAGCCGCAATCATCCCTCGAACATCATTGAAAGGGACAGGTATGGAGGTCGCGGTGTTCTCGTTTGGGGAGGCATGCTTGGTAGTCGTACAGACCTTCACATCTTCGACGCAGGTTCAGTCAACGGGACCCGTTGTTGTAACGAGATTCTTCTTCCATATGTGCGTCTTCTTAGAGGCGCTATGGGTCTGCAGTTCCTTTTCATGGACGACAATGCACCATGTCATCGCACAGTAGCTGCCGAACAGCTCTTAGAGAGTGAGGATATTGAACGTATGGATTGGCCGGCACGATCTCCGGATCTCAATCCCATCGAGCATGTATGGAATTTTCTAGGCAGCTCGTACCTTACCACCAGTAACGATTCGGGAGCTTCGATTGGCGCTGCAAGACGAATGGGCAGCAATGCCTCAACAACTCATTGACACCCTCATTCTCAGTATGAGCAGACGCTGTGAAACCTGCCTAGCAGTCAGGGGAGATCATACCCCTACTAAAGACCGGATGTTTCTTGCTGGACACCCATCACAGGGATGTTTCGGCCTTCAGTCGCATTGCGCTCCATGCTACTTTTTCAATCAAGCTTCTTTTTATCCCTCTGATTTCTCTTTTAGTAAGTGTTGCTTACATTACACATGTCCTTACGTATTGGGGATCTTACGGTATTAAATGTGTTGATTTGGAAAGCTTTTGTACAAAGTTATATTGAAAAAACCGTCTCGTCCTTAATTTTTGCACACCAGTGTATACTATCGCCTGAAAGACTATTTTTTAAAAAATGAGAGTGTTAAATGACGTCTCCCTATAAAGCAACATGAGGGTTATTGAGCCTCGGTTAAGAGAAGAGGACGAAACATGAACTAGTACCCCTTACTCCAAACTTACACACCATGCCAACTCGAGAGCTTTGAGCCTCGACAGTATCAGCCTCTATGCATGGCGGGTTTTTAGAGACACTTGGACTGCTTTTTAAGTAATGGTATTTTATACCCCCAAAATATCTAGTGAATAGACAACCTTATGAAATAAGAATAAATTTTCATGTCGTAATCAAATAAAATTTCACACCAATCTTTGATCACAAAACACAGACACAGAAAACACATACACTTTTTTTAGTTGTTCATTTTTATTTGAGCAGTGAAAGACGAGTTGTTAACAATAGTGTGACAAACACTGTCTTGCAATAAGAGTAAGACATTACATGCTAATCACAAGTTTGAAAGACTGCTTTCAAAGTAAAACAAAAGGAAGATCGAACAATGAACCACATAGTGAAAAATCAATCATCAAAAAATAACGGTCACACACACAATAAGCAACATTGCATTTTCAGAACACTTAAACTGATTATATAAACAGGATAAATCTCAAATGAATAACATTGAATCATTTATCGCAATGACACAAAATAAGCATTTTTTATTTTGGTCAATAACATGCTTTGATTGAAGATCAACTTTGAAACTTTAAAACATTTCAATAGTTCAAAGCTAAAGGCACAACTTTTTTTGCTCATTTAAATAGGATAATTTGTTTTTTAAAGACATCAATCAATTACAAAAGAGAAACAATTACATCCCGATAAACAACTTTTTATAATAAGACAACAATAATAAACAGTATAAGAATATAAAATGCAACTAAAGAATCCTATATAGGAATGTCATGCGTATGATCTTAAAAAAATCCACAATGACTGCAGCGCATAAGATACAATTGATTGTTCTCAATATAAAAATGCACAATATATCTCTTTTTCTTTTATAATGTAACTAATATAGCATTTGTATACTTTCAATCCAATTGAATGGAATAATTAATTTTTCATTTAAAAATATTCTAAGGATGTCAGACTAACACTAGACATTATAAATTATACTAATTAGGAATAAAGATTTAAACACTTTAGTAATACGTATGATATTCCATTGAAATGGATTGGCTATAAGATCAATGGATAGTTATGCGATGCAATTTTATTATATTTGTATTTGTGCGCTAAATAATTGTTTTTCATATTAGATTCACATTGGACATCTATAACTCAACGGATTCCCTCCATTTCTCTTTATATACTTCATTTAATATTAATCGTGGAAATATTTATTACACATATTAAATAATATTTTCGATTATAATACATGTCAAATTATATTTTGCAATTAAGATATATTCGAATAATTGTACATATATGTGGTCAACCAAAACAATAATATTACATCAACAACTAGAAAAATGACATTTAAAGAATATTTCAAGAATTATTATTCCATTTTTGAAAATTATTTTCAAGCAATGCACAAGTTAATTGTCATTTCAATTAATTTAAGCTGATAAAAAAAAGATAATATAATATTATTGAAAAAATTTGGACACAATTTTTATGCCTATTGTTATCAACTATGATAATTAACAGCTTAAGAGCAACAAAAATTAATTTTCAGTGTTTTTACACAAAAATCTTAAAAGCAAATTCAAAAATCTGCTTATAATTCTTTTTTTCTTAAATTACACATTTATATTTTAATGTTACACTAAAAATTTCACATAATTTTGATTCACATAGCAAGAATTTAAAACAATTATTATATTTTATGATTTTTAAAGTAAAACATATTAGAGATTCAAGGAAATATATTTTTAAAACTAAAAAGAATCCCAAGATTTTAATACAATAAAATTATTTTTAACACAATTAGATTTTTTAATTCTCCCCTTTAACATAATTAAAATATTAGCTCAATTATCAATCACAATATAATGATTTTAAAATATTATGTGTAATAAATATTTTTGCTATAATACATACATTCTTTTATAAAAGAGAACTACACTTTCTTTGTAGAAACAAATTTTGAAAATAAATTACATGAAAATTTAATACAAATGTAAGACAGAAAAAAAATTAGGCATATGAATAATAAAATACAAAGTTAAGTGAACATTCCACAAACACTTCATATAAAACTAAAAAAAACAAACATTTTTAAACAACAAAATCATATATTGTGTTAAAATAAGAGTACAGAAAGAGTATCACACACATCTCAAGGACAATACACAGTGAGATTCCAATAATTCTTCTTACAGATGAAGAGAAGAATTTATTGATTTCAGAATCATTTCTATATCCTAACAACCTGGTAGAAAACATGTACATCACTTTCACTATCCTGATATGGTAAAAAAATACTTCCGTCTTTAACGTACATCCCATTACATTGCAGATTTCATTTGATATTACAAAATTAACAGAAATACTATGCTTTTCTTATTAGTACTAATACTATAACAGTTTACAGTTTTTCAAACTAGCATCTATTGTATGTTTTTCAAACATATATTTATAAATATCTGGCAGTATCAATATATACTATGAGATTAGAACTTAATAGATTTCATACTGAATTCAATAATGATACTTTGAAATATTATATAAGCTGACAGTAATATTTTTAAAACATACACATCAAATATCCAAATAAACATATAGTCATCTCTCAATATAAGATTTGAATGTCATATACCGCTTGTAAAAATAAGCCTTTCATAAATACTGATTAATCTATTTTGCAATATATATTAAATATATTTAGGATGATAATATTCAGCTAAAAAGAAATAGAATATTTAATTCTCTTCAGTTTACATTTAAGTAAAAAAACTGTAAGCAAATATTACTATAAATACAATAAAATTTCCATATCATTCATAAAAATTAATTACATAAAGCATAATGAATTAATAATATGTCCTATATGTATATTAAAAAAGATAAATATTATAAGAATTTTTCTAATTAGGCATACTAAAAATCAATTTAAAAGATAACGAATATGAATTAAGATTAACCAAAAGAAAAAGGAGAGGCATTATCAAGAATAATATGAGGAAAACTATATTTAATAATCAATCCCCAAACTATTTGATTGAAAAATTAATGATGCGAAGAATAAAAAATTAATAATATCTTTCCTGAAAAAGCATATTTGATAATGCTACAAAGTAAAAATGAATTAAAATAATTTTATAGGGATTTCAAAGAATAAATATTTGTGTATTTATAGAATCAAGCTAATTTAAAAATTTGGTTTAACAATACAAAAAATTACACATTTATTGCCTAATACATATACAAAGTATTTTTAAAAATATTGATATTAACATTAAAGTGTAGATAACTTGACTGAAGAAGTTAAATATGAACACAACAGAATCAAAAAAAAGAAAAAAAATATATTAATTGATAAGAGACTATATATTTATTTGACATTAAGACAATTGTAAACACTAAAATAAAGTGAGAATTTTTTTAAAAAAAATTAATGAAAAATGTTTACCATAAAATATTGAGTGTATTTCCCATTTTGCTTCTTTGAAAACAAACTAATTCTTAAATTTAGGAGGGACCTTACAATCAAGATTTTAAACAAATTCAGATTTGATAATTGTTACAGTAAAATCTAAATAATATGCCTCCATTCCAGAAGCTAAAAATACTCCAAATATAAAAATGATTGAAATTATATCAAAGCCAAATCAAAACTTAAATAGTTATATAACAGTATATAATTGTTTATATTTTTAATTTATTGATATCAGAGATCTCAAACAAAAAGCAAATTAAAAAATGAATCTTGCCAATAAAAATATATTCAATAAAAACCATGAAAGAAATTAAACAGAATATGCATATGCAGTATGAGGAAGGGAACTTATTTTCTATAGTGAAGGGAAAATTTAAATTATGTCTACAGAAAAAAAGCGCTTACACTCAGTATTTTTTGATAATTTTAAAGTATTATAAACTATTTATTAAAATCCTAGTGTAATAATAGCAAATAATGAACATGTGCCATTTGTTTAACAAAATATACATAAAAATTTTCTGAAAAATCTATGTTCATTAATTCATTAACAGAAAAAAACATGAAAATAAAACATCCTAATTCACGATAAAATATTTCTATTTCCATTATATATATATACTTTCCTCTCTTTTCAGTTTAGAATTTTTAAGGATGAAAGATGTGGTAGTTACATTTATACTTTACATCTTATCACAAGCATGTATTTTCAAGGCCAAGAATTAATCTTCATCACATTCGAGTTATATCAAATAAAGAGTGCTTTATACGACATACAAACATTCTCAAATTTACATAATCTCTAAAAAATTATTTTAATAAAAAAAAATCTAACAGATATAAATTAAAATACGAATAATAAACATACGCAAGAAAATTATTCAAGATTGGAAATTATACATATATTAATTCTATAACATATTTACAAATATGAGTTTTGTGAAAGATTTTATAATACATGGAATAGTAATTCATTTCATAATAAAATCCAAATCAAATTATAAATAATCCCATTTCAACCTCTTTATGATCAAAATAATTAATATTTTCAATGAATAATGCACAGAAAACTAATTCAAGATCCCACAGAACATTTCATTCATAAGAATTAAATTTAACAGCAATACACGCTGAAAACTTCCAAAGCAGTTTATATGAATCACTCAAAATTTGTATAGAAAGATTTAATTTATTTATCAAATTCAATTACTTTAACAATCTTCTAAATCTGTACTAACTATTTCACAAGAGAGAGTGCAGAAATGGAAGTTAATTGCTAAAATTTCAAAGAATTCTAAAATACTTACTAGAAAATGTCACTTTTTGAAAATTGCCTAAATTTATGCAATGTGAATTGATAACGCTAACCTAGAAAAAATTAATTTAGCTAAAGTTATCAAATTCAATAAGGTAGTCTAATTTTACTGTAAATGGCTACCTATCAGATAATTCTTATTTAGGAGAGCTATGTATTTGCAATAAAAATTCTCTGCAACATTTTAAGAGTATGGCCTGTGGATTGGTTTGAGTAAAAAGTTTAATGGTGTAGAACATGAATCGCTAAAAGCAGTAACAAAATGGTTCATTGTGGCAATTCCATATAAAAGATTCCAAATTTTTTTATGAAGAAATACAGCAGAAGCAATTTTATGTACATAGCTGTACTTTCATTAATAATGAGAAATATTCTGTAACATATCACCTTTAACAGAGATGGCAATGTTTTGATCTAAGAGAATTGTTAATTGGCACATGATTAGGAATAATAATCAGTCATTTTCAATATCAAAATGATCTTTTCTTAATTTAATAATGAAAATAATATATTTTAGAGATATAATGATAGAACAATTATTATTAAATCCATGTAAGATAAGAACTTTTCAATATACTATCTAGGAAATTAATTAAGTTAAAAAAGTTCATCTTTTTTCAATTGTTTGTTTGGTGTGTCAATACTAGCATATATTTCTTTCTGAATCTTATGATACACTACAAATTTAGTTACTGATTCTTACTATTAATCTTTTACTGATATATATACTCCATATATATATATACTCCAGAGCAAAAAAGTATTCTACAATAATCATTTTAAACATTATTCTGAAAATTAAATATTATTTCTGTCATGAATTTCTTTAAAAAAAAAATTTCAATTAAATTATAACAAAAAAGTAGGCTTAATACATTAGTTCAATCAGAACAGTAAATTTAAAAATTAAGAAATAAAAAATAAATATTAGCATTGTAGCAAAAAGAATAATTTATCAATGGTTTGTAATTAATTAAAAAATTTATTACATTCTTCTGAAACAATATTTTTAACATACTTAGTACATTCAATTTCCTGCTCAAACAATAAATATATTTCATAAAAAAGTTTAAGAAAATATATTTTCAACAAAGATTAATCTTTTTAAAAAGTTAATAGATCAATTAATTCAAGTACAATTTTTTGATAAACATATTTCTTTAATTTTCTATTCAAGTATAATTTTAAGAAATATTTATATAAAAGGTTTTTTTGCAGTATTTTCATTCAGATTCAATTCAACACATTTCAGAAGATAATTTTTGAGGATACCATCAAGTACTACTGGTAGCACCAAATGAAGGGGAGCAAAAAATTGAGAGAAAGTTTGTGAAAAAAATCAATTTTTATATAATTTTTATTTAATAAAAAATATTGGTTTGCTTTCATTTGCTACTTCCATATGGTTAAAAAATTACTGACTGTCCTACATTATTGAAATTTATGTCTTAGAAATATTTTGATGATATAGATAATAATAATTAAAATTTAAAAATAATTTAAAACAAAAAACACAAGCATTTTTAAAGGAACTAGAATTCAACAGACAACTTTTAATAATTAAAAATATATATAGTACACACTCAGCAACAAAATAACATGTATTATAGAGTTTACTTTTCAAAAATACGATTTCAATATTAACATTAATCAGGCTCAAACTAATTTTTAGAATATTGATTCAATAATAAAAAACAATAGAAGAACAAGAATTCCATTTATAAAAGTAAACCAAAAGTTTTTATTAGAACCAAATTAAAATTTTTTTAAATGTTAATATCATGTTAAAGAAACTATTCCAAGTAGAGAAGGGGTAGTGTCATTCAAAAATATAATATAAACATATAATTCTTAGAAAATGCAGTGCACTAATTAGAATTTAGAAACACTACTTATATATACATAATTCAATATCATATTAATTAAAAATTATCAAAGAGAAAAAATTGTAGAAAAGGTTTGCTCTTGAAGATCAAATTTATGTACAACCAATTAACATTTTGCCATCCCTGTAGAATAAAAACTTTCCGAAATGCAAGAACAATAGTGCTATTAAAGATATTTTTATTCAAAGTGTGAATATCAATTGCTTTAATGAATGAAGAAACAGGAATCTATTTTTGGTGACAAAAACTCACAATTCAAGTTAAATTTTCAAGTTCTTAAATGTTACTTTTAAGTGACATGTAATTTTTTTACAAGCTTTAAAAAAATGATATCAGATATACAAGACAGATCAAAAATTGATTTTTACGATGCAAAATACAATGATGTGTCAAATATCATACTTCCACAATTTTTAGTTCAGATCAGAAATTGATTTGTTCATGAATGAGTATTGAAAATCTTTTGAATCTCAATTTAAGTGGATAAATAATGAAAAAAAAAACGTTTTTGCATCTTTTATACATAAAATCTATTATAATTAATTGGAAAAAATAATAAAAATTATACAACAGATATATTTTTAAATATTTCAATTTGTGTCATTTAATATCCACTCTGAGGATCTTCTGATTTTAAGCATTTAAATTCATGTAAAAAATAAAACATCCATTAATATTGCATACAAACATTAATAGTCATATATCACACTAAAGTTTTTTATGAACAACTTTTCAAACTAATATAATGGTTCATAATCAACGACTAGTGTAAGAATATTTTAACACAATTAACATCACCAGATTATTTTTTTAATTACAACAAAAAAGTAGCAACTCATAAGTCAATAATGGATGTAATTAAACATACATTAATTACTTAACTTCTTATAAAAGTGCAAAAAAAAATTATAAGGTAGCAAGAAAATTTGATATTTAATTACATAATGATATTTAAAAAAATCAGATACATAGAATAAAAAAAATGAAGCACAACATTGACGACATAAAAGCACCTGTAATGGTATTTGGACATAAGGACGGAATAATGGACATTATTGAATAAAATTCACTTGCATACAACATGACATCAATAATGACCAAAAATTTATTACAAAAATTATTTTCATTTAAAAGCAGCTACCTACAAGACAGCAGTTTCTAATGTTCTTTTTTCTGAAGTTATCTTAGAAGTGTTTCCTTATATAGAATTTCCAATATAACACCAAAAAATTAAAGGAAAAAAAGATTTCAGTGTATAATGAATACATATCAAACTAATTCCTTTACAGGAAAATCCGTTTTTTTCCATATTAATTTTACTATAATATATATTTTGAAATATTTTTAATACTGAAGTCATTATTACTTACTGAATGGTATGGGTGAAGTACGTCAGGAGAATTTTATCACTCCATAAGACATGAAGGCCATATCATTATGTTCAGCTAAAACAGACAGGCACCTGACCTACCTTTAGGTGCCCCAGGCCTTAGGGTCAATTGAAAAGCTGCTCTCTTCCTTTTATCATGAATCCTTTTTTTGGATACAAGGAGATTGTCTAGCATTGTTAGACAATCTGGGTTAAGAAACAATGACAACTGTCATTTTTTATCAGACAATAAAAGGATTCAAAACACATAAACAATAGGTTTTTTAAAAAGAGGCTTATTGTTACAAACTAAAAACTGCTGCCTTCAGGATAACATGCAGAAAAACGTATTGTTATAAATTCAGAAGAGGATACAAGCAACACCAAGCACACATAAACACAGATTCAGATTGTCTCAGTTGCCAAGACTCAAAATTAAACTTCACAGTAACACAGAACACCTTAAGACATGTAAACTTGAAACAGATATCCACAAACTACTCAAAGAACAACTTATTTAACACTTCTATTTTTCTTGCATCTTGCTACAATGAACTATGCTAAAAGGCAGCATCACTTATCTTTTTGGCAACTATTCTGCATCTGAACAATTAACAAAACATATTGGGAAATGAATCAAAAATGATACATAAAAATGCAATACATACCAAGAATACTGAAAATTTCTTAACATTTAAGTGCATCTTAAATTAATGTATAATACACAAACTTCAGAATTACAAATACTTCTCTCAAAACAAGAAACACATAATAAATTTATATTAACAGTCATTTGAGCAAAAGTATGTCAAGGTTTCTGAAAGTATCACATGACTTGATATGCTTTTCTCTGTGCCTTTTTTACCTCCAGTATGCAAGAAAGCAACCATGTAATACAGTTGAAGCAATTTGTGGATACATATTTCAGATGCATCAACTTATCACATAAAGTTACAATATTAACTGTACAAAAATATACAGATTTATGAGATGAAACATGAAGTAACATGACACGTTCAGTCTGGAATATGATATTTTATTAACAGTAGAAGATTCATAGTAGTTGTTTTACTTTCAGCTTTGTTTGAACAGGGTGTTCAGAACACTTGTCAAAATCTTTTAAAAACTAACTCAACTTTTCTATCACTTCTTATTTAAAACATTCTCCTCTTAATTTTAAGATCTTTATCAGCACAACGTTTATTTATAAATATTAAATTATAGCTTTACATTTCATTTGTAAAATTATTTTGATTTTTTTTGTAAAGATGTTTTCTTTTTTACATTATGTTAATAATAATTCAATTTAAAAAAACAAGATTGGAACAACAAAAAATATTATAGTATCTTCCCAACATTTGAAACAATATTTTAAATTAAAAAATAAAAATGTTAAAAAAATCCATTAAAAATGTAATTTTAAATGGTTATGAATTTTTTAAATTTACCTCTTAAATAAACCTTATAGAACGGGGGTAATTCTATTTTTAAAATAATGTCAGCTTTCAAAACATTCATAAACTTAAAAAATTCCTCTGAAAATATATAATCAGTTTCCATGCAACTTCAGTACATGGGAATTCATTTCCCATTTTCCCTCACAAGTTTTTTGTTACAAGATCAATTTAGCTTAACAGCTTAAAGTTACAAAACAAACAACTTAAAAATAAAATTATTAGCTTAATGATTCAACTGATTATTTAATAGCTCAATTGAATAAAAAAGGTTTTTTTATATTTCATACATTAAGATTTGAGTGCTTTGTATGCACATGTTTATATAAATATTGGAAACATTTTTAGCAATAAAATGAATTTTTAAAAGAAAGCAAAATATTTTGCTTCGTTTGTAGTTTCTATTTGTTTTTCTCAACAATTTCAAACACCTTTAAAGAGATAACCTTTGTTGTTCCATATACTACAAAATTCTACCAATAAAACAATTTTTTAATGTAACAAAAATTGCATTAATATCCACATTGTCTTTTTTTATCACAAGGATATCAATATACTTATAAAAAATATGCAACAGTTTTTAAGTACTCCTCTCATCAATTGTTTCATTTCAGGTTTCCCTTAATATAATAAATTTATGAGCATTCATATACACACAATATTCATGATGAATTTGATTTAGCATCAAAAACCATCAACAATATGTAGCACACTGCAAAACATGGTAAATTTATTTATACACATTAGAAATTTTATTTCCTTTTTCAAATTAATGGAATTATTGTAGCCATTAATTAGTACATGGGGTTTCCTTGCCAATGAAGCCTCTGTGTCAATATTTATTCAAAGATATCTCAATTTTACAGCAATAGGAAAATATTCACCATTAATGATATCCTCGATAGCATCACAAATATGTAATCTGGTTTAAGCATGTATTTAATGTATATAATTTTAAATGTCTTAAATTTTCGATATTTAAACCTCAGTATTCAACATACATTTTTTTAAAATTTAAATTTTACAGAGATGTTTGATAATCACCAGAAAGAAGTCTACAGTAACTCTACAACTTGTTGATAAGTCAATAAGTGCAAATTTCATATCTTACATATTATTATAAAAAAGTCATTGGATTCTCAAATGACTTATTAAAAATGAAGGAAATGTGCTAATACACTTAATGTCTTTTCTAAAATCATAACTCCATTATCTTCAAACACCCTGCTACACACAAAGCCTAAGTAAATAGATACCTGACAAAAATTATCTTTGGCCAAAATTCCTGCATGCCTAGCAAGACTGAGCACAGCAGCTTTAGCAGCACCAGAATTTCAAGCAAGACTTAGAGTTGAAGAATAGCATTTGAATGAAATTAGCGCTCTAAGAATGCGTCCAGCTGCTTTTGTTTTTCTTTGATTTCTTTCAATGATTCATGGTATGGCCCATAGTGGATGGAAAAAATGTCATAGGACTTTTCAAGGACAGATCTTGTTTCCTCCACCAAATTTCTGCAAGAAAATAAAATGCTTACTATTAAAAAATGCAATATTACGTATATATAATGACTTGCAATTCCAATTCTCTTGAGAGGTTTTTCCTTTAATTCATTTAGGTTCTGAACTATCACACTATCCTTAATTCTTTTTAATTATATGCTTAACAAGAGTAGTAAATTAATGCAATCTTCTTTTTGTCAATCCTAAGCTTTGCTTATATTTTCATATCTATATATTCTTCAATTAAAAATGCTAATATGAGTATTTATTTCTCCTTTTATAAACACATTAAGGTTAAAAATAATAAGCAGAAAAATGAAATCCATACATTACAGAACTTTATGCCCAGAAGAAAAATTATATTAACACAGTTGTTTCATAATATAATTAATGAAACTATAATTCAGTATAAATAAACATAAAGACACACACAAGCAATCTTTAAGAAATTTTTAAAAATATGTTGATGGATATGACACAATAAATTTAAGAAGTTTCAAGTTTATTAATGCAAAAACAAGCCAGAAAAATAATCAGATTTTGAAAAATGCCAAATTTTTGACATCTCAATTTGAAACTTTGATTTAGAACAAAAGAAAAAGTGGACAAAATATTTTCTATAATAGTCGGTTCCTTTAAAAAATACTCCTAGTTAGGGTACTGAAAAATACAGTACATACTGGTTATAGGGACTATGGGTTGATGATAGCTTTTCCAAGTTAATGCCAATACGAACACTAGCAATATCATGAATGTAGACAAAGTTACTTTTGGGTTAAAATCCATCTGTTAATGACAATACAACAAAGATTTGTTGACCCCCTCAACTGTTAATAAAGCATAAAGATTCTGTAAACAGAATCTTTGATCCCAAGAACCAATTAATCTTACAATGATCAGCATTTCATCCATTACCAACAACATTATAACAACCATGGTGCTGCTTGCCTACTTCCAACAGCATGGTGTGACTGTTTGGTCAAAAATACTGTTGCAAAAAAAAAAAAAAAAAAAAAAAAAAATCCTTCTATTGAAAAAAAATGCCTATTGTATCTTCTTAATTCACTGACAACTACCAGATTTTCATCATTGTAGCAGTGGTAGAAAAATCTGGCTAACTGTATAAAAGAAAGAAAATAGCAGCACAATTAAAAATATTTGAAAATAGTGTTCCCTATTTAAAATATCAAATACTAGTATTAGCCACAATGTTTTAAAACAGTAACATTCATTTATATGAGTAATTAGTACAAGCAAGAATTTCGAATGTGTGGCTGTACTTGGCTTCCTGGTCTTTATAACTGATAAGTACCAAAAATATCTCATCAATAATTTTTACATGAAGTACTTTAAATCTATTACCTGAATTCTTGATCGCAAGAAGCATGCTCCTGGGTGGCTTGAGCAAGGGCATTGATCAAAAGGTCAGAAAACTTTTGCAATTCATTGCCATATTCAATGCTGTTTTTCCCATAAATGTGTTCAGTAATAATTAGAGTTGGTCTCAGATATTCAACAGCAAGCATCATCTTATCTAAAAAAATATTATCAATTGTTTGGCATAATAAATGCAACTAGTTTATATATATATATATATTACACTTATATTTATATGAATATATTTTTATGATTGTTATATATATATATAAACTTCTTAATATCCTATCATAATTAATTTTATGTGGATCTGTTTTCATTCCCTCATATTTGGCAGGAAACACATAACTTGTTGTTGCACTCCCGACCTACGTATAGCTATTATCTATGTTAGCATTGTATTATATCTACACTGCGAATAATAGTAGGTTATATTTTTTGTTCATATTTCATTAGTTTAATGATTTTTTTAATATTTTAATTCCTCATATGTAATTCTTTCCTTTCCTCTTGGTACATAGTATGACAGACTACAGGTGAAGGTTGGCTGGCCCCAAAACATGTTTTAAACCTGCAATCCTGGTTCCTAAGGCCAAGAGTTTGTCATTGTACTACTGTGCCTTTTTCTTCCTATTTATATAGTTATCTTAGGTTTATAACTATCTGTATATTTTTATATTTTCGTTTATATGTGTGTGTATATATATATATATTTTGTTTATGTATTTGTGTATATGTATATATATGTATAAATTTATATATATGTGTATGTATATGTATATGATTATATATTGAAAAAATTCTTTTATATTGGATTATATATATATATAAAAGATGAGTCTCAAATAGAAAAAAAGAAAAAAATATATAACTTAAACATGGAAATTTCTTACAACAGTTCTATAAAGAGATCAACAACAAAAACAAAATATACATTCTTTTACAGTTTTTCTGATTGTTAAAAAATAAGATAAAAATTTCTTTAAATTGCCATTGCATCAAAGCTTCAAAATGAATAATTAGGTGCAGATCTCATATTTTTTTAGTCATTGGTCAGATGTCAAGAAAATTTAATCTAGCATCTGATTCTTTTGTACAGACATATGATATACAATAAAACCTCCATTTTACAAATCTTTATTTTGAGAATCTCTATCTTAAGAACTTTTTCCTGGAACCAAGAATATAAAGTGCATTCAAAATAAATCCTCTATTTTCCCCACAACAAACTTTTTTTCAGGATTTAGTGACTTCTTTAAGTAGAGATTCAACTGTATTTTGTTCTAAATAAAATTCATTAAATAACTTCTACCCTATTTCCTATGACCTTTAATGAAATTGTAAATCCTCATTTCTCTAGGTACACACAATTCTACCAATAAGCTATAGAAGTGTATAAAAAAAGAGGTAAAAATAACTTTTAAACTAATTTTTGTGAATTTGAAGTAAAGAAATATTATTTTGGTTGCAATTTATGTGAAATTGAGATGAAGGAATGAAAACTTAAGCATAATACTACCCAATGAGAGAGTGTTTATTAACAATACACTCTGAAGCAACAAAAATGATATTGGTGATGAACCTTGTAATTTTGAACCAAGGATAAGTGGGTGGTACACCTGAGCTGGTCTTTCCCCTTCCACACTACACCAATCAGAGGACTTTTAACCATTACATATTTAATGTACATCAGCCCCTCTACATGGTAGATTTTCAGTGGCGTCAAGACTCAAACCTCTGATTCAATAATGCAGGTCAGGAGCTTGTAACCATGACCACTCAACTACTGCAGTTACCACAATACTAGTGATGGCAATGTAATGAAATATATTACTTTGTATAATATGCAACATCCCAGAAAAGCAGCTGCTCACTTACAATTAAAGTATACACCATGTTAATATTCATACTGCAGGATTTTTCATTAGATTTTTAATTATAAACTGCCTAAATACTAAACTTTTATTTATTACTACTCATTTACTTGATTGCTCTTTAAGGAAACACAAAGCATTAAAAATACATAAAATTATAGGAAATAAATTTTTGTAAGCCTTTTCTATCAATGATTATGTATTTTTTTGCAGCCACATGTTGTCTTTAATTGGAATAATGGTAGAAGAATTTGGTATTTTTCAGTAATTTTTAATCTTGGATCATTTTTTCCCCTCAAAATGGAATTTGATTATGTCTGTTATTCAAAATGCTCCTGGTTATTGAAATTTGAATTGAAAGCCATAAAACTTTATGATGTTTATCATAGATTCAAAAAATCACATGTCAGTTTTGGAGAAATTATACTTTATTTAAATACATTATCAGGGGTGTTTGTGGGACCCCAAAAAATCCCCTGAAACTTTTACGGACTTACTACCGACATTTTGGAGTTTCGAGAAGAGGGGGGGAGAAACGAAAAATTACAATTATGAAGTATTGAATGACCTAATTATAAAAGTTCAATGAATTACTTTTTTTGCAAAATTAATAACCATAAATTTTCAAACATATAAACTACTACATTTTATGTAAATATTTACCCAGCAAACAAAATTACCCAGATCAAAATAAATAATTCATTATTATTCCTACTTCTTTTTGAACGACGATCCCTGGAATTTCCGGGTATCGAAGTTCAAAATCCCCGGAGCACAAACACTCCTGCATTATAGAAAATGAGCATAAAGAATACTTTCAGACAAAAATAAAATTGAACAGAATTCTAAATCTTTTTCACCATTAATTATTAAATTTCAGAAACAAAATGTTAAATTTTATATAAAAAATGTAGATAAATCTTATTAAAAAATATATTTATATACATTTTAAATCCCAACAAATATTTAGAATAAACAGAAAAATTCTATACAAAAAATTACAAATGTTTCTATTTATAACTTTTATATATATTTGTGTTTGACATCTAAACTTTTTTTGTCCAGAATGTATACATTTGCTAGTTGCAACATTTTTTATATGAATTTCATGAAAAGAGCAGAGTTTACAAATCATTTTAATTACTACATATTTAAATTTTCAGAAATTTCCCTTATATTTCAGATTACCAATTTCACAGTTAACTTTATGAGAAAAAATTCAGAAATGTTTTTACTTTGTTATTTTGTACCTTTGGACTTAAATTATTTTTTGATAAATTGATTTTAAATGGATCAACAAATTACCCAATGATGCATAGCAGCATGCAAGTTGATCTTGTACTTCAGAAAGATGACGATTGTATTTGTACATAACTTTTTCTCGAATTTTATGGCACTTCTTTAGTCTTTCTAAAGCATCTAAATAAAAGCAATAATAATGATTAAAATTTTCCAGATTAAAGACCATATACTTTAGCAGAGAAAGCAGTAAAATATGACTAGTAAAAGGTATGTAAAGTAATATAACATAAAGTATATATGTATAAAGGCCTACAGCAAAGTATATATATTTTTTAAAAAACAAAAAAATTTTAAAAAAGTATTTTAAAGTTAATTATTGAAAAATTACTTATTATATGCTTTAGATAACTTAAAATAGCATTTTGAAAACATTAACTAGATATATTTCTAAGAATTAAAAGCATTTTTATATAATTTCAGTACATATGTTTTAATAACAGATTACTTTCTAATGAGTATTAATTGCATGTGACTAAAGAAAAAGTGAAATATATATATATATATATTAAATAATACTTATTTTAAATTTTTTATTTGATATAACACACAAAAATTTTATTCAAAAGAAAAACATGAAAAAGGAACAAAAATTATAAATTATTAATATAAATTGCACTGATTTAAGTTTTCTACAGGCACAGGGAGAGAGGAAGACTTGCAACTTTCTCACTCTTGTAGTTTTCAAAATAAAAGAAAATAATTTAAATTACTACGGAACTTTTCATCTACACAACAATTGAAAATTATTTTAGGAATGTATTAACAGAAAGACTAAATTGTCTTTGTTCATTCCAAATCTATGTTGTGAAGCATTGTTCTTACTTAACTCACAAGATATTGAGTCTTAATCATGGAAAATGCTTCCCACTTTCTATGGCTAATTACCATAAGTACACTCATTGGAATCTCGTATGGACGTGAACCCTTCCCATGTTACTATTGCTTTTAACTGAAACATTTGATGCTTATTCTAAAGATATGATTCAGCAGCTCCTATTGGATTGAAGATAGCTGTTGCAGAAGTATTTTCATGAAGCAAATAACTCTTCTAGGTTCTTATCTCCTGTCTTGAAGAAATTACAGATGAGGTACCGATTATTTACTTATCTAGAAATTAAATATTAAGAAATTAATTTAAAAATGTAATATATAAAATAAGAAACTTTATTTTTCTGTTATAAGTGAATGAAATATTAGATATTATCATGACTGGAATTCCCCCCAACCCCTTTTATTCCTGAGAGAAAAAAAATGTTTAATTTTGGTACTTTGGGAACGCCTTTATTTATCTTCAATAAAAATTAAATTCGTTTTCTTTAGTCCAGTTTTTATGAAAAGCCCCTTCACATTTTTAAGAGCATTAAAGTCAGGGGAGTAGCTACTACCGTATCAATGATACTGAGCCTCCGAGTTTTAGGGCCCCAACATTTGAAAGGTTTTCACTTACAAATAAATTTTTCTCATGTGATCATTTTTATTTATTTTCTGAAAAAGGTCCCCCCAAGGAATTTTGATACAGGACCCACTAAGGACGAGCTACGCCAGAAATGAAAGTGCATGAAAATTCCAATGTGCCTATAATAATTTCAATTAGTGTCAAATTTTGTTCATTGATATCTGTTATCTGAAAATTTAGTGACCCAGCTTAAGTCATTTCCAAGTTATTCAAAAATGAACAAAATATGGCTTACTTTCCAAATTTTTTACAAACACATTAAGAAATATTTCATTTCATTCTTCACATATAATTTAAACAGTAAGAAAAACAAGTCTTTAAGAGCCATAATGTAAGAATCGTTAGCTTGCATGACCCACCAATTCCACAAACACAATTCGTACCTTTATTTTTCTTACAAAGGGAGTTTGAGCCTTTCAAATTACAGATTCAAACAATTAATAAAAATATTCATAAAAAAGAGCGAAATGAAAACCGCAATAATTTTCTCTTTACAAATTACATTTGTTTCAAATGGCAAAGAACCTCATTTTGTTTAAAAGAAAAGCTGAGACTTCATATAAATATAAAACAAAGTATATATACCTTTAAAATTACCCTTGGCAGCAAGTTGCAAACCTTGTACAAACATATCATGGGCAGTGAAGACCTTCTGAAAAATTAATACACATGTACACAAAAATAAAGCACGTAAAAATGTTTAAAAGTGACTCTTAACAGAATTTTACCTGTAGTTGTGAAGCACAATCTTGACTTTTATCGCAATCTAAACATGAAGTCCTATTTGTATTATCAGGAGCTCGCAAAGGACCGCTACAATATGAACACTTTAAAGCCTTTAAAAAAATGCAGCATAACATTAAATTCTTATTTAAAAAACAACTTTGAAAGCATTTAGTTTAAAAAAAAAAGAGTTTTACTTAATAATGTATGAGTGAGCAGAAAAAAAAGGCTTCCCAGAACTTATTAAAAAATTCAACAAAATATATATAATGTTCATACAAAAACTAGAAAAACTACTTTGAGATATGATTATGTATAAATGACAACAAATTTGGTAACCTATAAAAATATAATATTTTACGTTTTTTAAAAACTTTTTATATGAAGAGGTTTTATTATTCTAATAACAACTATTTATACTGTATTTACATAGTGGATTGTTATACTTTTACAGATCTATTGAAACAAGTTATAAATGTGCTTAGTATTTGTTATTTTTTAATTAACTAAACCTTTAATAAATATCTATTTGGCCTTTTAAAATTTGATAACATCAAAATTATGTACACTCATTTACATAATTATATCATTCCACAAGAATTACTTACTTGAAATCTTTGTTCCCTTTCATCTTCATTGACACAAGCATCACACTCACAAATAAAAAAATATTGTTCCAGTAAAGATCTTTGCCTATCTTCACGAGGCATACGACGATAATGTGGACCTAAATTATAAAAACAATTAGATAATTTTTTCTCAGAATGTTTTCCATAATTTTAACTAATTCCAAATAATTTAAGTAGTACAAGTGGAAAAAAAATTCTTTACCATAACAATTGAAAATTTCTTGGCCTGGTTCAACATCGCAAATAGCACGAACTATCAGCACATTTTTACAGAAACTAAAAAAATTAATTATTTGAAATGGAATATAAGAGAATATTAAAGTTACATTACAAAATTAAAAAGAAAAAATTCAAGTTCTAATCAAATCTATTTCTTTTTTTGATAAAAATACACAATAAAAACATTAGTAAATCTTATTTTAAGAGCCAGCACATCACTATTTTGTACAAGAAAATAAATTTTCAAATATTCTCAGTTCAAAATAAAATACAAACACAAATGCTATGTCACATTTCTATTTGATCTTCAAATTAAGCTCAATTACTTCCATTTACGTTGCCTTACCAGAAGAAAATTCTTTAGAATAAAACTGGATCATATATGCACAAATATATCACCCATATAATACAGACTTCTTCCAAGATTAGAATACAGATACTTTAGCAATATAACCCTTTAACGTGCGGTGGTATCTCTCCGAAACCACTTTTTTCTAAAAAATACCTCTAAACGCGTATTGGTATTTGAATGAAACCAATGATTCTACAGATATCTTTTATCTTTCATAAAAGACACTAGATGTCAGCACTATACAAGAAAAGCTTCTTTCTGTGAGAAAAATGCATCGCTTTAAAAGCCTTTTTTGAACACTTTCAAAAAAAGTTTTTTTAGTAAATAAAAAGATAAATATTGAAAGTAAGTTAAGTACATTTTTGCTGCATATGCTGTTCATAGCATAACTAATTTTTAGAATGATAAATTATAAAAAGAACTGCCTCATAATAAGTCATTTAAGTGGTGGTTTCACACAGATACCACCACATGTTTAGAACATGAAAACACTGTCCGACTTCTAGCACACATGCGTAAGAGATATTCCTTCTTATTTTTCTTTTTTCTGACTCAGACAGGGAAGTAACTAATAATTTCTGGGGGTTTTGCCATTGCTTTGGAGGAGGGGATTTTGTTTATATTGAAATGGTGATGTTTTTCTCAAATGGAAATTTTTTCTCCTCTCATTTACGTTCTTTTTATACTGAAGAGAGGTTGAATTTTTTGGATGATGAATATATGTTCTAATATAGCTGATACTATTTATTTTAATATTATTTTTGTTTACCTCTTTGAATTAAATTTGCTAATATTTAATCATTAATTATTTAATTTGCTAATATCAGTATTATTGCATGTTTTAATAATTTAATAATAAAGAAACAATGAAAAATCTGGCTATTGAAGATGATTTCAATCTCTTATAGTTATATTTTGTAATATTTAACATTTAAAATGTAATTCTAATACTTAATATTGCATGTTTCAGTAAATTTATTACAAAATATATAAAGAATAATCTTACAAATCTGATCCAAATCATATATTGTTCATCCGAGAATTATGTCCTAAGTGCGCGGTGGTACTCCTGTGAAACCACTTCCCCCTCGGGGGTTTAAAGGTATTTTCTCTGTTCTTAGGTTCTATACATTGCATTTATTAACTTTTTTAAAAAAAATTCAGCGAATTTATTTTTCCGCGCGTCAAAGGGATAAAGAACAACTCAAAATACTGCTTAAACATTATATATACACTTGAGTCTCCCTTATTTGTTTGAATTTTTTAATTTCAGTTTTCATCTTTTGTCCCCTACCCTTCATTCAAACTAACAATTAGAAATCTAATTTGTTTTAATTGCAGGTTGAAATTTTGTGACTCAGCACAGCAGAAGCAAGTGGGTGCAGGTAGTGTCATATTTGTTTGTCGCATTCCACCCTCTGCTGTTGAAACTTCTTGCCATCAGTCTATTTTAGTTGCTTTGATTGATTGATTGAATATTAACGTCGCACTGTTCACCTACACAAGGGCTTTTGGCGACGGACCACATAATTTTGAACCATGGTCAAGTGACGTGGACGACACCTGAGCTGGCACCCCCCTCTCCTAACTACCACACCACACCAACAGGAGGACGTTTCAGCTCTCGACAGATTTAACGTGCATCGCTGCCCTACACGGCGGGTCTTTAGTGGTACTGGGCTCGATCCCGTGACAAAGCAAGCCACGGTCCGATACCTATACCACTCGGCTACCACGGCCACCTATTTTAGTTGCTATTCAAGTTGATTATGAATGTCATCATGACTTTTAGTTTTGGGGAAGTATTAATTGAAATATTTATTTAATTGGCAGAGAGTCTCATCAAATTACTTAACTCAGTGGAGCAACAGCCCATGAGAGCCAAGTCCTACTATACCCAACTCAGTATATGCAACCTTGGGCCCTCAGTACATGAGCAGATGATCCAGTCAGGTGGTCAGTCTGACGCAAAACCCCCAGTGTTAAGTTCCCAAGCAAGCTTGGTACTCCTTTATCAACCCTCTGAAGGGATGAATGGCTGAGTCAACCTTACCCAGCCCGGGGTTTGAACCTCAAACCTGTGGAGTGGAAGCTAACCATTCAGCCACTGGGCTTCTCATCAAATTACTGGAAGCAAAAAAAAAAAAAAAAAAAGAGAAAAAGTAAGCACTAATTGTGTGTCTGTTGCCATTACATAATTTAAGGGAAGTTGAATTGTCCCTAAGTAAAAGAGCCAATTTAGTATTGCTCAAATGTTTCAATTTTCGGGAGAGGCCATGAATTCCTACAAGAGTGACATCTTATTATGTTGAAAAAATCATAAAAATGTACTAGTAGAGATGTGCAGTCTTCAAGAAAATGCCTGTCCAATGTCAGACACACAGAAAAGAGCATAAACATAAGTTTACATGAGACTTTTGATAATTTAACAATGCTATTGTTAATACTTTGGAAACTATAAAAATTGAAAAAGAACATTTTTACTGAGTCAATACAAGGCGTGACAATTCAATTTCCGAACTGCGCATGGCGGCGTAGCCATTAGGCTTTGTGTGAAGGGGTGGGAATGGAATATAATTGACCTTGATTTTTCCACTCCTGTATTTATTATCCTTGTTTGGACATTGTTGTGTTGAAGTACTACAACCATGACAAACATAAAACTCAAGCTGCACATAAATTTAAAATTCATCATGAAATTTAAAAAAAAATTCCAACAGAATGATTTAAATTGTTAAAGAAGTGTTTGGAGATAATTGCCTCAGTCAAATTTTTGAATGGTACAAGGGATTTTCAGAAGATCGGGAGGTTGCTGAACATGACAAACATTCTTGTTGATGTGTGACATCAGAGATTTAAGAAAGTAGTATAAAGACCAAGAAAAACTGGAGAATGCTCTAAAGAGGCACCTAAATTAGAAAGTTCTCTAGTTAAGGAGCAAACTATGACTGAATGAAATGTACTAAATGGGTTATGGAAGATTCTATGTTCTAAAACAACCAAGCCCAATACTAGTCATTTCAATGGTACAATTACATTTCAAGAGCAATAAGCAAATGTAGAGATGACATATTTTGCACATCAACAACATTACAAATTAGTGCTACAAAATATTTTTAAGAATCAGTTATCATAAGGGACTAGTACAGATATTGTTTTCTTTAAAAAAATCAGAAAAAATGGAATAATTTGGGAAAAGAAAATGATAAGGACTGGAATAAAAACTTGAATGAAATAAATACTAAATGATATGAAGTTTTTTTTAATTACATGAAAAAATGAAAAATTAAAGCATGGCTATTACTTAGTTTTTATAAGACAGAATTTAGACTCAACTACCAAAATAAGTCTAAATGAGTTTCATGCTTGATGGACGGCAAAGGCAATTTACTGTTTAAAATTATTTCTATTTGGGCAACTATTGGCTTTAAAAAATGTTTGAGATAAAAAGTCTAAAAAGTGGTGTGTTATCTTTTTGCAGTTATGTATGGTTAAGCATGGTTGAAGAAATAATTAGCAAATGATATTCTATTTAATGATATACCCTTAACAAGTATTCACAAAATTAATAGGGTCAAAAAATTCACTTTTTTTATTATATGCATAATAAGTTGTTATTTATGTTCCTTTATTGTCTCTCTTCCCCTTTGTGTTCAGGATAGCACTGCAATTGACTTTAAAAAACTTATAACTTTCAAAAGATATATTGCACTTTTCACCAGTATGTGTAGTAAATATATTATACAATTTTTTTTTTAAAAAAGGCTAAAGATAAGAAATAAATTCAAGTTCATTGGTACAATCAACCATACAATAATTATGAAACAAGAACATTTATCTTGATTTGAAATTGAAAAGACTTTACAAAATAGTTTAATATGATGTCTGGAACAGTTAAAACCAAAATGAATTTACAGAAAAAGACCTGTATCAGTGTAAGTGATTACAAATTAGGAAACTTTAACAAATTTTAAAAATTAATGAAATGATTTGAATGTATTTCAATAAATTCTTTCAACTTTTTAAATACTTTCCCAACTGCTCTAATCAAAATCAGAAAATTAAAATTCATGTGAATTTACAATTTAAATAAAAATCCTGTACACTCAAAATTCTTCTAAGCATAATTAATTCTCAAACAAGCTCAAAAGGAAAAGTGCAATTAAAATAGAACTGAATGTAATCACTTTTGATGCATGACATTTTTGTAGCAGCATTCCATAGATTACCTACCTATACTAACATGAACTAAAAGTTATAATGCATATACACAGATTTTTGAAAATTTCTAAAAAGTTAATAAATGAAACTTTTAAATTCTAGCATAATATCTAGCACTTTGGATTTCAAAATCTAAAGTTTGCATCATTTTAGCCTTGATGGCTACATAGAACACAGAAAATAAGTTAATTAAAAAAAAGCAGTTACAGTTAAATTCTCACCTGGATATTACTGAAGGATTGCACGAATGGTTCATGAGACTTGCAGACGGAAAAATACCTGATGCTACTTTGACTTGTCTCTGATTGAGAACAGAGCTTGTATTTGCCTGAGGAGCAGCCTGCAATTCAGTGATTGCATTTGCATTACAAATTAGCTGCAAGATATGACGAAGCAGAAGGCCTCCAACAAAAATTTCTAATGATGCTGGCCCAGTAGGCAAGTCGTTCTCTTCGACTGAGTTGATGGACAGTCGTGAATGGACGGGACTTCTGGATTTGTGTGTCGGTGTGGAAGGTGCAGATCCCACTCTGGTATTGAGATTGCAGCTTATCAGTCTTTCCCGCAGTGTCTGACTTTCCAAGGTGGCAAAATAATTAAGTCGATCCAACAACATCAATAACAGTAGAGCTGTCTAGAAGTTAATGATAATTACTGTAAGCTCTCTAACACAATTAGCTTAAATATATCTAAAATGACATACAGTAAGACAGAAAATATTTAAATAATTAAAATACATATATCCTTTGATAATGACAAGAAAAACTGAAATATACATCATAACAGAAGTAATGGGTCACTAAAAAGGTTAATTTAATGGGTTTGTTATTCTGATTTACCTATGTACAATCTGAATCAAATTATAAATAAAATATGCTAGCACTTTGTATTCCTATCTTTCACACAATATAACAAAAATTTTTAGGTCCTTATTAGATTTAATGAGAAATATGTCATAATCTTAATGTTTTTTCATGAATTGAACCTATAAATTCCTATTTATCAAATTCTTAACTAATGGGAAAGTATATATGCCTCAACCAGTCTATGTATGCCATTAACTGCCTCTAGAATATATGCCTTTCCAAAACACAATCCTTAGCATGGTGTAGTGATCACTAAAAATATTTCCAAGGCTTTGGAATGCAATAGAATTATCTTGACAGTATTTGTGAAGAATTAATTTATTCCATCAAAGGATTTAATTATTGAGGCCTTTTCTTTCTTTCAAATACATAGCATAACATTTGCAGGACTGTTTGAAAAATTTTGGCACTGGGGAGCAAATCACATAACTATTCCTTAACCCTTTACCGTTCAGTGGTTTCACACCGAATCCACACTTAAAACATTTTTAAAAAAATAATAATTAATATTTTTTTATCCCCAAAAGTGTTGTTTTTAAATTTTTGTTCTTTTTCCTATCAATAGATGACAACATTACGGCTATATTTAATGATTGAGACCTTTTAAATAGAAAAATATTGACGTCTCTTTAACATTGGTAAATTCCCTTAGCTTTAAAAAATATTAAAAAAATAGTTATTTTAAATTATAGCATGAGGTTTTAATAAACTTCTTTCTAATTATTAATTACAACTTTCAGTCATTTTGGTGAGTAAACAGAAGAGTAGAAAAATAAAATTAAAATCTGTGGTTTCATTCCAAAACCCAACTCCAGTAAGAGACAGTAATCTTCGGGAATGGGTCACTTTCGCATACTTTGCCACCTCTCACTGTCAAAGCCACACATTTGCACCCGCAACCCCCTCCCCCTTCCGACTTCAATGCATTCCTTGGGTACGTGTGAATAATTTTCCGGTCTTTTGCTCTCTATCCCAACATGGGTTTGCATCCAACATCTGAAAGCTATAATTCCTACTATGACATTTTCACTGAGTTTGCTTTTATGATTATCCTTGGTACCAGTGCATTTCTATTCAAATTGGCTACCTCAATAGGATAAGGGGGACCCAACACAAAATGGTTATAACTTGTAGTTTCATTTCTATATATGGTTTGAACTAACATGTGTCTGTAAGTCGCTAAGAAAGAAAGCAGTAGTAATTCAAAAACATTCTCTAAGACAGTTCGCACGTGTGTTGTCCCCAGCATAAGAGATAAAGCACGGGTGCCTTTTATGGAGACACAATGGCCCATTTGGTCAAGTAACAACCCATATGTCTTTCTTGACATGTATAGATGGAGTGAGTTCTACTAATGAACTGACATTACAATATTTTAGGGCTGGGAACTCAGAGACAAATTTTATTTAGGCATTTTGTATTTACGCTGTTCTCAGAGAAGACAGAAATATCAATCTAGTGTTTTCTTGTCTTCCTTAATATAGGTGATAAGATATTTTAAGAATCTTCATTTTTTTATATGACAATCGTCAATTCATACATTCTTTGGTCTGATGCATGGTGAGAAAAACCTCTACTATAACAACTTGTAAAGTTTTCGGTTAGACTTAATAACAGGCCTTGTGTCAATAGGACATCAAAAATTTTCTGAAAAATGGTTTGCGTCTAATTCTTATTCTGGACCCGTGAAACTGAAATTCAGGAAACATACAGTTTCTGAAAAGGACAGACTTAAAAATGTTGGCCACATTCCAACCGAATGCAAATCCAGAAGAAGTACTTATTGCAGTACCAGAGCGAAACCTCACAGAATGAGATGGATGTGCCCTAACTGTGATGTCGGATTATGCATGATAGCAAAAAGTAATGATAATTAGACATGTTTCAAAAAATTTCACAAGGACTGGAAATGATATCCTTTTTAAATTTCCTTCATGTATAACATTTTTAATTATAAATTTGCATTCAACTTCTTTTAATGATTGATTTGTGCTGTGAGTGCGTATCAAGCTATCTAACAGTTACATATATGTATACATTATTTTTAGTATGTAATGCAAATATATGTAATTTTATGTCCAAATTTGTATTAAAATTATAAAAGTGGAGAAAAATTTTAAACAATAATTAAAAACTTATAAAATTATTTTTCTTTAATTAATTCTGTTAAAATATAAAAGTTTTATGGCCTTAAAATATTGGATTTTTTTTCCTAAATAGTCTTTTGGATTGGTTAGTTTGAATAGGAAAAATGGACCGTTACTGCTCAGTGGTTTCACTGTGAAACCGCAAATTTCTCGAAATTGAAAAATGCTAAAAAATTTTTCTTTGCATATTTATGATCATCATCATGTCTAATAGTCATTTTTGAAGTTATTTTGTTAATTTTTCAAAGGGAATATGTAGTGAACTTTAAAGGGTTAACAGGTAAGGAGTTAAAGTGCCAAAAAAGAAAAAAAAAGTCATATTTTAACTAGCAGAAAGGAAAACATTTATATGTGGAATCAAATACATATTTTTAGAATATCATCTTTGTCTATTTAGTTAAAAACACAGACAAAACAGTATAAATCTGTATTATTTTGTGTTTTATCTCCCTCTCTTCACTTGCTTACTATAGTCGATGTATTTAGTCAAACCAGTCATTTCATTATTCAAGTTTCAATTTCAAGGCAGTGAGTGTATTGAAGCACTTAAAAAAAATATGACATAAAGAAACATAAAAAAAATATGATAGTGTATTAATTTATGTTAAAACATACTAATTATATTCCAGAAACAGGCATTTATAAAAATTAAGTATTGCTGTGTTGTGAATAACCAAATCAAAATGCAATGCTTAACACTTTGCAAATAAAAACTAATGTCTAGTGAATGAAAAATCATTAAAAGGGCCAAGCAAGTTAAGGAAATATTGAACAATTGGCAATCTGAAAAACCTTTATAATTCTTAAATAATAATTACTGTATTTTCTGGTGTATAAGAAACACTTTTTAATTTTAGAAATTGACCTTGAAATTCGGGTGTATCTCATGTGACAAATAAATAAACCATGGTACTCATTTTCATTATCACATTCATTATCATCAGCATTTCGTTATATGATAATGATATTAACCCTGTGCCTGTGAAACATATTCAAGAAAAACATGCCAGTAATAGGAAAAAAAATTCTCTTTAATTTTGTTCATTATATCCTCAAAATGTTTAAAACAGAATACTTTACCAAAAAAATTTTTTTTTAAATTTAAACGAAATAACCACTATATTTAATATTTTTACAAACATAAGGAATATTAATGGTTTACATTAATTTTTGCTCAAATTTTCACAAAATGAATCAATTACATAATTTTCAAGAAAAATATAACAAATTAACACACAACAATACAATTATTTATGTAAGCTGTTATGAATTCCATGTCCCTCATATTCTTTTGAATTCCCTAATCCTTTATGGTACAGTACATATGAATTGCAAAACTACAAAAATATGACAAATAGTGTTAAACTGCCAAACATTTTGCTGGAAAATATCCCCAACTATTAGGAAAATGGTAAGTTACATGTTATATGTTGGATGAACTGAGTTCGAACTTCACGGTGTAACTGGTTAATTCCCGTTCTTCCAACTAATCCTCTTGGGAAATAATGGGTCCTCAAATATTATTCTGGGGAGTAATGGGACTTTAAATATTATTGTATTGAAAACTTTCCTCCGAGGAAGAAGATGTGATTATGCAAATCAAGGCTTGTAAATAAAGATTAACTTTCAAGCTTGAGAGGAGAGAGGTTAGAAGTTATTAGGATTGCAAGTAGTGATTAACGTTTTGCTAGGCGAGAGTGCTTCATAGATAATTTGATTAACATTAAGATAGATGATTTGGTCAATTAGCTGTTAAAATGGATTCAGGTTGGTTTGAATTAGATTACTTTATAAAGCATCTTTAAATATAAGGTGAACGGCCGCGGTAGCCAAGTGGTATAGGTATCGGATTGTGGCTTGCCTTGTCACGAGTTCGAGCCCAGTACCACTAAAGACCCGCCGTGTAGGGCAGCGATTCACGTTAAATCTGTCGAGAGCTGAAACGTCCTCCCATTGGTGTGGTGTGGTAGTTAGGAGAGGGGGTGCCAGCTCAGGTGTCGTCCACGTCACTTGACCATGGTTCAAAATTACGTGGTCCGTCGCCAAAAGCCCTCGTGTAGCTGAACAGTGCGACGTTAATATTAACTCAACTCAACTCGTGGTAGTTAGGAGAGGGGGCCAGCTCAGGTGTCGTCCACGTCACTTGACCATAGTTCAAAATTACATGGTTCGTCGCCAAAAGCCTTTGTGTTGCTGCACAGTGCGATGTTAATATTCAATCAATCAATCAAATATAAGGTGTATTGCCTGGACATGCTAAATGTAGGTGATCCGATAATTTATTTAATCTTCTAGTATCTCGTCTACCTCACTATTGCTCTTTATATTTATCAATTGGTGCATTTCTTAACTTGGGTTGTTGAATTTGTGGCATTGTTAAGAATTTGTTAATAAACAGAGTTTGTATTGACTATGGCTCATCTTCCTTCTGACCCTCTCACACTAATGGATGGCTGGTGCCATTCATTACAATGGAATTGAAACACCAATTTTTCTCTTGCATGAACTCAGGTTGAGCATTCCCAAAATTGGTGCATTTGTGATGCCCGATCACAGGCAAGGGGTTAATGAGAAAGTAGAGTCCGATGAAAGTGAAATGGAGTTCACAATTTTCTGTGCGATCAGTTTAAAATTAAGAATTAACTGTTACTTTTAATAATTTTAATCTTTTATTCTGAATTTTAAATGTGTTCCCATAGATGTGCATTAAATTTTAGGGTACATCTTGTACAAAAAGGAGCATCTTATACAATGAAAAATGTGGTAGGTAAAAAGCAAAACATATTCAAAGAAAAAAATTAAACAATTAATGGAACAAAATTATCATCAATTAAATTCAAATATGATTAACAAAATGAATTAAAATGATTACATTACAAATTTAGTAAGATCGTATGTATACTTACCAATGCATATTGAAATGTATCTTCAGCTGGCATATCCTCATGAGCTATTAAATGAAATACTGAAAAATAATTGGTTCGGTATTTTCCATCAGGGAAATCAAATGGATACACAGAATTAGATGTTTTGACTAGTTCTTCTCGATGCTCTATGTGAAAAGATACATTTACAATACATATAAATAATATATAATTTTTTTCATAAACTTTATTTTACAATTGAAATGCAAATTTACTTACCTTGAATAAAACTTAATGCAGTGACTAGTAAAACTCGGAAACTTAGATGGGCAATACCTACCTAAATGTGATAAAAACAATGCACTTAAAAGTATTTATAAAAGTTCTTAAATTTAAATCAAAAAATATTTTTAATATATTATTTGATTATATAAAAAAGGCATTCAAAAATTATATTTAAAATACGTTACATCAATAATTCTGATTTTTACTGTTTTACTGTACATTTACAATTTAAAAATTTGAATCTTACTATTTTTATTGACATTTTTACTTTAATTGAAAAAAATTAAAAACCAGTAGAATCGCAACCAGTCATGCAGTTTTTATTTGAATTATTTCTAAAGAATACAATATTTTCTACCATTGTATTTTTAAAAAAATTTCAATATTTATTTTGTTTTTGTCTATTGATGAATCAGCCATTAAAAATCTTAAGCACTAGTTGCAAAAAAAGCCACTTAATATAACTTTTGAATTTCAATGCAGCTAAACAAAATTTGTATTTATGTTTATGGCTAAAAATGAATCAATAATGCTGTGATTAATTTAATTAATATACTTTCTTTTTTTTAAATAGAATTTTTTCATTGTAGAAAATGCCCCCCCACACAAATTAAACAGAGAATGGTCTCAAAAGTTTGTTTCAAATTACATTTGTATCTAATACTTAGTTCTGGAGATATTTGAAGGAAAACTTACGAGGCTATTTACTATATTACTTTTGCGCAAATGATTCATACTCTTTCTTTGTTTCTTAACACATGATGTTTCAACTAATAACTACAATTTATAAGTTACCCCTTACACACTATGATTTTTTTATTGCAAGGTTTAGCTCAGAATACCTAAAATATTTCTATAACTATTAGGAAGAGTTTGCATGAAATTTTGTATTGAGTTTCATTACATAAGAAATCATATCTGTAAAAGTTTCGATGCTAAAATTCTCCTTTTTTTTTTAATAACTGTATTTAGTGATTGTGATTTATATTTTTTATACTATTTGTTCATTATTTCAAGCATTTGGAAAAGGTTATGGTAGAAACTACAAAACACAATTTTATGAAACTAGAAATTCAAATTGATTTTAAGATAATAAGTTAGACATGCAAAAACAAACAAACAAAAAAAAAACTGGATTCCATAACAGAAAAGTAACAATAATAAATAAATAACAACTTACTAGTTACATTAAAGTTACTTATAAATCTATTTATACATAATTCAGTTCCCTCTGAGCTATTAATATTAATACCAATTTTATCCTGTTGAATTAAATACAGGAGCTATTAATAGAGATCCCCTTTTAAAAATAAGTGTGCATTCTTTACAGTTCAAGCAGATAAATATTTTACATTCAATAAAATGCAACAATTTTGACATAATTTTTAAATAATGATGCAATAAAAAATATTTTTCTGGCATAGAATTTATTTTTTATCTAAGATAGCATTACAGTACAACTGCAAAAACTTAAATGCCTATTTACAGAAATGTGATTAGACTTTTCAACTTAATTTTAGATTAATGAATTCAGAAATATATTACACTTAATGAACAGATAGCTGATAAAAGAATAATGTAGCATTGATAATATAAACTTACTGAATGCAAAGAATCTAAATTTCCACATTCCCATTTATGATACTTTTCCCAAGATTCATCAACACATTTTTGGCTACAATAACGTACCTGAGAACATTGGTGGCAACTGATTTCAAAAGAAAAACATAAATTGAGGAGTACTTATAAAAAAAACTGTATATATAACAAATTTGCTATAAATTTCAAATTTTATTATCACATTTAAATAACTAATTCATTTTCCGATAAAATGATTACTGTTAATTATTTAGTTATAAAATTATGTAACAAATTTATAATTAATTAATTTGAAATTACTTTCTAAAGCAATTTGTAACATTATAAACTACAAATCAAAATATAAGTTTATGCACAACTTCCTATAAAAAATATTTTTTTCACATCATAAATCATGACATTCAAAACACTGCTTCATAAATGCTTTTTTTTTTTTAATTTTAAATTTACAATATTCACTCTAAACATTCTTTTCTTACAATTAAATTAGCAGCTACCAATATTTATCTGAAAATTTTAAAAATATTAATAAAACAAAAGTAAACATAAAACACAAAAGTTTAGAGAAGCTAGAGCTCTTTGACCAAAATTAATTAATAAATTCAATTCAATGAAAGTTTTATCCACACACACACACACAAAATGAAATTAAGCTTGCTTTCATTAAATAAAACTTATCCAATTTGAGTATTCTTATAATATACTGCTGCAGATAACTTTTCTAAATAAAATTAATAATGCATTACAAATATTATTTAAGAAATAATATTTTTAAATACAGTGCATCTAAAATAATAGCAATACTTAATAAATTTCAAAATCAAGGAAGGGGTGGGTGAGATTTTATAGAAAGAAATAATATGCATGAAACAATTGGCTAGTCAACTAAACACTTAATAGACATATTAAAAGACTTACGGAACAACAGCAAGGGCTTTGGTGTAACAGTGATGACAGTGTGTAGGGTAATGGACAGGAAGAAGAACTGAAGCATAAGGTTCCTCAACAAATAAAGTGTCTCCAGCTGTTATTGTTCTGTTGGCCTAAATTAATGAAATATATATTTAAAGTGCAATATATATATATATATATTAAGCAAATAAATTATTTCAAATGATTTTTCAGTTTATTGCTCTTAAAATAATCAATATTTTAGTTTTCTCAATCAATTGGTATTAACATTCGATATCTTAACTGGTTCACATAAACATAATTTGTGATCCTGGGAATTTGTGACTAACTATTTATC
Source organism: Trichonephila clavipes (assembly GCA_019973935.1). Lineage (NCBI taxonomy): Eukaryota > Metazoa > Arthropoda > Arachnida > Araneae > Nephilidae > Trichonephila > Trichonephila clavipes. The sequence continues at coordinate 572,717 of BMAU01010900.1, forward strand.
TGAACGTTGATCTATTAGAATTAAATAAAAAGCCATTGATAAATTTAATCATCACAAATGAAAGCCTTTTTTCACTTAGCTAGTTCAAAAATCAAAGAAGCTAGTTAATATTAATTAAAATTTTGAACAACCCAACAAGTTATTTACATTGCAATGGTGGGGGGAATGATGCATGCTAATCCTTCTATTCTCAATTTGACTTTAAAGGAAGGATTCTTTATACTTATTTAAGTCAAAATCTTTCCACTTCCTTTTTAAAAGTTTTAAAATAGTTCGATATAAATTTAATCTACTAATTTAGAATTATTTACTTTTCAAAAAGAAGTTTAATAAACACTGAAACTACAGATAATGAAGAAATAATTAGCTAGATTTAAAACTAATATATGATAATGTAATAAAAGATATGTTAAGGAGGGGGGATATTATAAATAAATATTTTTTTACAATATTTAAAGCAGAGAGCAATAGGGGAGATTTAAGAGAAAAAGTTCTACTTAAAATTAGGAGAATCAGCATGTTTCTAACAATCAAGTTAAATTTTTATATAAAGATTCTCCACTCTTCTTATAACAAATATAGATATAAAATAAAAAGTTATTTCAACTTTTTCATTTATGTTCACACACACACACATCAAATGAATAATCACAATTCAATCAATTACAATAAACTTTAACTCCTCATTAACCAATGTTTCTATTAATTCAGTTTATTGATAAATATTTAAATATAAAACCCAAATTTCATTTTTTTTCGTTCCTATGGAGAAAAAAAATTCAACAAAAAATTCTCCTTAAATAAAAACCCAGAATTGAAACACAAAAATAATGTATGAATTATTTATCTAACTTTTAACTAAAGAACATTCTTTTAATATACAGTGCTTTTTTTCAATATTTATAATTCTTAATTAATTGCAGGATTTAAAAAAAATCTAAGCAATCAAATTTAAAATTACTATTAAATTACAAATTTGAGATGGAAAAATAAAATTGTACATTACAAAGATAACTACTATCAGAATAAGATATAAGCTTAGGAAACATAGATACCTCAACATTGTGATATATATAACTGCCAGTTAAGTCCTAGTATAAATAATTAACTGTGATTTTTCTTCTTTCTGACCATCTTTGTGAATAATTTTTAAAAATTTCAAATATTTATAAGAATTATAACTACACAAAATTCTTTAAAAAAACCTATAATCAATTACATTCTGTTGTAGTTACTTATGCCACCTGATCGAGAGTAACATCAGATCAAGGTCCACGAAATTCATCACGACGAAGGGCTAGATTTTTACGCCTGTCGTTAGTCCTAGCTTTGAACGCCAAGCAGGTGACAGTACAATTTTGCTCGGCTCCACCCCAATTTTGAGGGAAAACACCCTACGGGTGGTCAGGGGCCTTCCACCAACCACATGAGAGGACTTGCAGCTCAACAGCTATTTAGAGTACCCCCATGGCGCGAAGACACTATACATTTAAAAACACAAATGCCTACGGCACAGCAGTCAGCGTCACTAACCACTATACTGGATGGGTGGCAAAATTTTAATAGATAATTAATTACATTTTAATAGACCATAACTTAAACTTACTATAATATAACGACCTTTAGATTTGTCATATTTTATATCAATAGAGGAAGAGGCAGAATCTATGGAAGGATGTGGACCATAACTTAAAGGTAAAATATGACTTTGTTGATCTGTTTCATCCTCATTAGGCCTAAAAATGAAATTTAAAATATTTTATTCTTACACAAAACAGGGATAAGTATACAATAAAACAATGCTCTCAAGCAAAAAGTATTAAACCCTTAAGTGCCCTGGACATGTATACTTGTCCTGCCAAAGGAGGACTTTTTGTATTGTGCTGCTCTGTTTAAAACTAGTCCCATGGCTTTGGAATACAATAACATGACATTGACAGTGCTAAAGAATTTACCTATTTCGGAGAAATGGAGAAAGAATTTGAAAGGTTATATTTCAGGAACTATGAAATTCATGGTTAAACAGTTTTTCTTGTTTTTTCCCTTTGAGTGTGCTCTTTTCTATTCTTCATTTGCTGTCATTTTCGCTGACCGTATGTAAGAGAAGATTTTAATTTTTTGTACGAATACACAGGATGTGATACTGGTTTATTTGTTCTACCATGTTTTAGGATATATCACAGAGCAGATAAAAAAAGTTATAATTTATTTTTTATTATATTCTAACTCTAGAGATAAAGTTTTTATTTTCTTTTTATTATTTTATCCCTTTCTTTAATGTGAAAGTAAACACTTTTCAGTTGAAAAAACACATCTTTCCCCCCCCCAATAAACCGCATAACAATGTGTGCCTGTGGGAAAAACGGTGGCACTGGGAGGGGGGGTGAATTTTATAACTTTTCCTTGGCAGTTAAGGGATTAATAAAATAAAATGCTTTAAAATCTACTTTAATAAATGAGTAATTCATTTTAATAAAAAAAAAGTTCCAACTAAAGTAATATTAATACATAAAATAATGAAATGCTCATAAATATACAAAAACTTACTTTTCCATTTCTTCAGTGGTCTTTATTAATGCTTCAACTTCTTTCTGTTGCCTTGCTATTAACATAAATTTGAAACAATTTAAATTCGGCAAATTTCTTTAAATTTGATAAATAATATATATTCTGAACATTTTATTTCTTAAAATTATTACTTTAAGAGAAGTAATTAATAACAAAAGGGAAGAAAATAAGGTATATTTTATAAGTATTAGAATTATTCAACATAAGACATTCGAATTGTAGTTAAATTTAAAAATATATAAGAATAAATAATGCAACTTAGTTTTACCATTTCAAACCAAATAAGAAACAAGGGAAAAGATAAGAATTCCTAAACAAATAGTAAAAATATATAGTTAATGTTTCTTCATAGATTTAGAATCTGCTTAAAAAGTAGATTTATTTGAATATATTTGATTATATTTAACAGCTAAATAAAACCTACATTGCTTGTTCACCTCTATTTAATGTAATAAATGTAGCTTATCTTTTATAGATCCAAGTAAAATTTAGTCAACAAAATAATAGAAAATTTATACATTAAAATTTCAAACAAAAAAATATTTAAGAAGGGTGAAACTTTAATATAAAATAAATCCATATCATAATCAACTTCCAAATTCAATCATATCTTTGCAACTTGTTTATTATTGGTTACAATGAAAATTTTAAGTATGTACAAGAAGTCCACACAATTATTGATAAATAATCTTAAAAAGAAAAAAGTGGAATTTTACCAATTCTGCGACTGTCCAAACGTGCTTCTTCTAATAACTTTAAAGATTCTTGAAAAGCTGCAATACATACAAAACAGTCATTTTTAAACTTAGGAGGATAATCTAATATATATTATAAATGCGAAAGTTTGTGGGTCTTTCACGCAAAAACAACTGAATGGATTTTAATGAAACTTTACAGTAATATAGCTTATACATCAGAATAGCACATAGGCTATAATTTATAGCATAGACTATAATTTATAAAGATATTGTATGAAGTGTCCAAAATATAACGCTATTTGTCAAGTAAGAAGGAAAAAATTCTGCCATCTGCAAGCAAAAAAGCCCACATCAGCATATATCTATCTTTTGTTTGTGAAAGAACTCTTTTTGTTTTGGCTACGCAAGGTGCTCGCTTCTAATTAATTCCTCTGATCAGCATAATGCCTATTTTTTTTATTTCAGAATAAAACTAAGTTTTGAAGGTAGAGGTTGTTATAAATCTCTTTGTTTAATGTTTTTTTTATGATTTTATTATGCACATTTGCAGTAAGAAATTGATCTTTTTTCAAAATAAATACTTTTATCAGTTCTGGTACTTAGAGTCAATAAACTTTCTCTTTCCCACTGCATTATTTGGACAAATTTTTAAAATTTGTTTGTGGTTAATAGTTAATTATAACGCTATAATTTTAAATGAATAGGCAGATATAATTATTTTTACACTTAAAAACGTAATAACTACTGTACTGTATTTTTTGGAGTGTGAGAGTGAGTGAATATTAATGTCGCATAGTTCAGCTACACGAGGGCTTTTGGCAACGGATCACCTAATTTTGAACCATGGTCAAGTGACGTGGACGACACCTGAGCTGGCAACCTCTTCTCCTAACTACCACACCCCACCAACGTAGAAGTAATATTCTACCAATACTTAGCAGGAATATTCTTTGAAATCCACTCTTTCAAGATATGGCAGCACGGGTTCCATGATGAGTATTTTAGCGGAAAAAATAGTTTGTCAAAATTTAAGTGTCTTATGTTTTTGTATGTTAATGAAGACCTTAGAAAATGATTTGACTACTTATTTTAAGTGAACGGTATATAATTAATTTTACAGTGGAATATCTTTAATTAATTTATTAGCTCTAACGGATTAAATTTTCCAAAGTGGAGTATACTTTAAGTATATATCCCTTAATTTTAAATGTAGTGATCCAAAAAAAATATTGTATGAAAAAAACTGCAGTAAATCATAATGCGGTTGGATAAAGTATTAACGTGCATCGCTCCCCTACACAGCAGGTCTTACAAAGCTCTAATAAAGCTCGAGTTATGAAAGTAGCTAGGCATTTGCCAACTTGACTATCGTTAACATTGCGCTATGTTTTTCATTGAATCGTCATTATAATTTAAGAAACGGCGTTGCTTGCAAATATTACAATTTTAACATAAAATAAATACTACAGAAAGTAATATCAATGTATTATACTTTCAGATAAAAATTATTTACACTATTTTAAGCGTTCATTACACAAAACTTTTAACAATGTGTTACTTTTGCTGAGCAGAGATCAGCTTAGGAAGGTATTTTCAAAAATCGACCCTCAAGAGTGTTACGGGGAGTTATAAATAAAAAAAAATCCTTTTTATCAGCTATTAGATCTACATACTTAAAATTTAACAAAGGTGTTTTATTTCTCTCTCTCTCTCTTTTTGTTTAGCTGAGCTACGCAAAAAGCTTTTTGGGTTTAATTTGCAATTCACGTAAAATTAATTCATTAAAAACTTCTTTATCCTTCAATCTGTGTTGTTTAATTTTTCAGTTCACCCGTGCAAAGAACGGGTATACCAGCTAGTAATACATAAATAATCAAGGACATAAAAATCATAATGCATAATACAAGTAAAATTACAAATGATTAGTTTTACTAAAATTGTTTAATTTACTTGACTAAATGCAATTAAAAACTTATGAAATATAATTTTTTTTTAAAATTCATTACAATATTTCTAGCAAAAGATAAAAATTTTGAGCAATAATAATCAATAATTTATTACTCAACATCATATATAGAGATACAGTTAATGCATAATATATATTTTTAAATACCAAAATTAGTTTTGACTGAAACAAACCTTCTAAAGCTAAAGCTGGCTGGTTAAGTTTCATTAAACATTGTCCTTTTCTTTGAAGCAATTTGAATCTTAGATCTCGTGGATAATCATATTCAATTGCCTTATCTATATCTTTTAGGCATTCCTGTAAAATGAAAGTTTCAGAAATTATCTAATTAAAAAAATTATATAAAATAAAATATTCATTGCACATGCAAGCATATTTTTTGGAAGAAAATAAATTTTGTTTTCATTAAATAATAATAAATTTCTGATTTAATATTTAAGATTACCATGAAAAATTGCATAAAAATATATAGAATTATTCTCAAATTGCAAAAATATAAATGTTCAATTTTATATTCTGTAACTAATTTTGTCATTTTTTAAAAAAATAATTATTTTCCATGCCACAAAGAAACTAGAAATTAACAAAGCAATCTTATATATTTCTAAAAAATTTTATTCATTACTTATCTTTCTACATGCAAAGATTATTCTCTATTAAGTCAGGAGTGGTTGCACTGGCACAGAGTTATCCCACGCTCATTAAATTTTTAATTTTGGGAAAACTGTTTATTTGCTTTCAATGACCTTGTCAGTATCCTCCTATATGACAGTCTTCATTGGGACTAAAATATATTTGTCACATACACTTTTTTTTTTTTTGGGGGGAGTGGCAAATGTTTTTTAAAATCAAACGGTACTAAGGCTGACTGAGCTCCCTGCACAACCACTTTTGTTCCAAAATATTCTCTATGAACAGGCTACATTTTTTCCCTGTGAACCACTAAGTGGTTTTGATTTCTGAGTTGTATGACTCATTATGGTTTACAAATGTAAATGAATAGATTAAAAAAAGGAATATGTAACCACAATCTCCACTGGATGAAATAATGGATATTAATCCTGATAGCGAAAGTAAATTTGAGAAAAGCAATTAACATGAAACGTTTCAGTTGAAAGGAAAATTTTCAAATGTTATCTAAGAAACTTAATCGAGAAAGATATAAAGCTACATGTGTACAAGATACACTGCACCTTGTCAAAAAGACACAAGCAAGAAAAAGTTCAACATGCTATTTGTCGATCATCAAAAAATAATAAAACCACAATAATGTGAACAAAATATGACAGTTTTGCCTGCAAATATCATTCCTGTAATGTTAACAAAAAGTGTCTGTGATTTCTTTAAGTCTTTATTAAAGTCATGCACATTTGAAACATTTTAGTTCCTAAAAAGTAGGTTAGTAAACTTTCTCTTAATTAAATTATTCACTGGAATAATGATTTTTATCATGTACAATAAATATAATTATAACAAAGAGATTGGGGTGACTTCGTCATCTCGGCGCCCACTAACATTAGTATTGAGTGCGCCCCTTCTCCCAGGTTAACTAATTACTACAAACTCCTAGATATTTATTTTATTCTTTGTATCACACATTTCTTTCAGATATCAATTAAGGGAATAAGTGACTGAAGGTTTTCACACACAAAATTTCCCAAAAAGCAGAAATCTATCCTATTGACAATTTGTTTTTCAGCCTAGATGTTCCTTTTTCTTTTATGTGCAATCTTAATATTTAAAACTGAGCTCATCTTGTGCTTTTCACATCTTTGGATTTTTTGCAATTCATATTGCTGAATGATTTGTTTTTGTTGATTGTTTAGTTTACCAAGATGTCTAACAAAAAGGCAAAATATACTTTCAAACAACAAAGAATATTATGAAAAGGAATTGTATCTCATTAACCCATCCCCAAACAGGAAAAGATACGTTTTATGATGTATGTCATACTGCTATATGCTTTAATCATGAATAGGGGGATGATTGGTATAACTCAATATTTGAAAATTCTAAAGTACATTGCAACCAATAAATCAAATAGCAGTTGTTCAAAATTGGGGTGATGTACAGTCAATTGTAAGCCGAACTGAAGTACTGTTTACATCTTTTGTTGTTCAACATAATCCTTTTACAACATCTGATGGCAAGTGTGTTTATTCATGTCACACTATACAGCAACACAATGGCTATTGGTGACAGACTTCATAAGTTTGAACCTCGGTCAAGTGACCCCCTCTCCAAATTACCGCACTATGCCAAAAGGAGGATTTTGAGCCTTGGCATATTTAATGTGCATCAGCCCTTCTATGCAATGAGTTTTCATTGGAATTATGACTCAAACCCATGACATGCTAGCTACGAGTTCTTGATCCTAACCACAAGACTACCATAGTCTATCATCTGATAGCAATAATGATATAAACTACAAATTACTCTTACTTTGATCTGGCAAAGTGTGTTAATTTTGTAATTCCAGATTTGTTTTGGGATTCTGATGGAGAAAATATTAGCCGACCCATTATGGATGAATTTTAAAATGAGGGATATCTTTTGAACATTTAGTCTTATTTATAGCAGACAGTGCTGCAATTATGCAAGGAGAAAAAAAAAGTTGCAACCTATTTAAAAAAAAACAAGATTTTGAATAATATAAGTAGTTTCTTGAGTCATTTAATGCATTTGGCATCAGAAATGAAATAGTTTCTTTATCTTAAAAATTAATGAGATATTCATGGATATATTCTACTAACAAAATAGTACCAAAAGAAAACAGACACTATACAGCTTTCAGTTTTCCCAATAAAGAAGCCCATTTTGCAATATGAACAAAACTTCACTGTCAGGATCTCCTTACATACACAGACTGAGACACAAATTATACCGATTTATTAGAGCCTGTTTCATATATTTTTAAAGCCATCTGCAGTAAAGATTAAGGAGCTAATAAATATAAATGACCATAATAAACAAAATCAGAAACAGGTGATTGATCTTGTTGGCTATGTACAAAGATAATGAAATAGTGCAACATTTAAATAAGACAAGAAATAACTATTTTTTTTATAGTATCCTTATTTTTTATATTATTTCATGTGATTATATTAAATAAATTCTCAATTAATAGAGAAGTTTTAAGAAATGCTAAGGAAGTAGAACTACCAAAAAAAAATTAATTTTGTTAAATTTAACAGTATTAAATATTTTCTTGCTAGCTTCCAGTAAAAAAATGAAAATGAAGTGTTTACTGATTATTTGTAGCATACAGCCATTCTGCTCAATTATTTTTAATACCTATATATTTAAATGTAACTTCATACGTATATATATATATTTTATAAATCTAGAAGTTGAACCACATTTAAATGATTTTTATTTAAAAACATCCTCATTGTAAAGTCATTACTTTATTGTAGATTACTAAATATATAAGTCTTTAAATCTACTTTAGTGCTTAAGTTTTCTAAATCAAGTCGATACAAAAGAATTTTTTATGATAAGTTTTTGAACCAAAATATGTTTGTGAAATTCAATTGCATTGATTCTAAATATTTTTGTTTTCTAATATTTAAAATATTAATGTTCCTCATTTAAAAAATTTACTTGTAATGTCATTCATGCATTATTTGCAATTTTCAAAAGTTGGTAGATATGGGTCTGTATATTTTTAAACTTAAATAATTGATCTTTATTTGAAATGATCAAATATAGGTGGCTTCAAAATATTTTCATTATACAGTACAAATACAAAATCCAAATGTACATCATAACACTATTTTGATACTGCCTTTAATTGTGAGTAATAAAATAATAGTGAAAAATATAGACAAGTGTGTTTCATAAATTATCCAGTCCATTTTCCACACAAAATTAAATGAATTTACACTGAAACCTTTTTAGTGGAATTACTTTTATTATTATTTTAACTACTGTATGATTGAAAATGTCATTTTCTGTAAATAACATATATGTTACATAATTTGCATTATTAAATTTCCTTTAGTATATGAGCATCTGATTTTACAGATGTAAAACAAAAGGAAAGTTAATTTTTACACATAAGATATTCAAATAAACAAATTTTTTTTAGACAGTTTTAAAAAATATATTATATATGTATCATATTTCAAAATATTTCTTAATTTACATATATAACTAACAAAAATAAATATGAAAAGAAATGAAAATTATTAATTCATACTTCATTTTTCAGCAAATGAAACAATGCTGCAGATCTATTGCCAAAACCAAGGGAAAGTTCTTCCACATGACTACCTGCATCTTCTGACTTTGGGAATGGGGCAGCCAAAATGCTCTAAAAAATACAAAGAAAATAAAAATAGTTTACAATGTCATCAATGGCACATTACATATAAAAATAAAACTTACGGAAACCTCGCTATTTTTTTTAAAAAATTATGACCCACTAAAATGAATAAAGATGTTTTCAGATTAGATACATATGTAAAAATTGGTACTTTTTTATTAATAGTGTACCAACTATTAATTGCCAAAAATGTTATGATTTAAAGCAACCTATTTTATCTAAAAAAAATAGGCTACATATAAGCAATTTGTTAGATGCCCCCCTAAGGGCAGTTGAAGAAATTCTCCAACGGCATGCAAAAATTTGCACAATTCGCATGGTGAGAATTTGGCAGCAGTGACGCTAATATGCAAGCACCAAAAAGAAAAGAATTAATTAATTACATTTTAAAGGTTTTAGTACAAATAGCACTTATGCATGTTTTTAGATAAATATTAATGTTATTGAATTACATCCAAAGCTTTAAAATTAAACATTTAACATAAGAGTGATAACTAAGAATTAACCCTTTGATGGACATGAACGAGCTCAGCTCGCAATCGAGTAGTGCTTCTGAATGCGCGCAAACGAATTCAGCTCGGGCACAAGATTTTGACCGAAATGGGTATAAACGAGTTCTACTCGCGTAGTTAAACCTTTCCCCAAAGGGCGCTGACGAGATCGACTCGTTCAAGGTCATTATTCTGCATTGATTAGATTACAAATGAATCCTACTCGGGAAATTTAGTTAGTTTTACTGTCTACAGATGGCAGTACAGGTTCCATGAATTTTTCTTCATAATGAAGGTTCTTTTTTTTTTACGTTATTCTATTTATGCGTATTTTGGCGCGTTTTTTAGACTGTTTGTAAAGTAAAATGGCTCAAAAGCGAAAATTAAATTATTATGATGATGATTTTGATTTCGATACAGAAAGCTTATCAAGTTTTGAGTCTGATGAAGACTTTGTTCACAGCATATCAAGATCAGAAGACGATACAAGCGATGAGGAAAATTTTTCGAGTGTTCGACAAAGGTGTAAAATTGATTCAAGTTCTCCCGCTCCTAGCCAATTTAGTTTTACTGTTGATGTGGGCATGAAAGCTTGCGTGACAAATATTTCTGATCCACTAGAGTACTTTGAGCTGTTTTTTACTGATGAGATTGTAAATCATATTGTTACTGAAACCAATATTTTTGCTGATGAAAATTTAAATAAATTTAAGAGCAAAGAACATTCCTGAACTCATCATTGGAGTGAAACTAATGCGAAGGAATTGAGAGTATTTTTTGCAACATTAATTTGGCAAGGAATAATTACGAAACCAACTGTAAGAAAAGATTTTTAGGTAATTACCATATTTAAATTCTTCATAAAGTTTTTCATTAGTTGTTTTTATTAGTCCTTTCAATTTAATATTTGTCTTATATTTATAATTAACTATATTGTTATTTATGTATTGATTATAATCATTTATAATTTACTATTTAATAATTATCATTTATTCATTATTTTAAAGTACGTAAAAACTGTTATTTGTGTACTACAAATACTTTAAGAAACCATTAAAATGCATGAGGCGAGCTATCTACGGCATCGCCGTAGAAGGGTGACATTTTCCGAAGAACGGCGAGGGAAAACAGCTGCCACTTTCGACTACTGCTTACTCGTAATACTGCGCGAATTAACTAAACGAAAACTGCTCATTTCCCTAACCGTCAAAGGGTTAATTTAGATAAATAATTAATTTTTGTCTTAAAATTTTATTCAACCTGAGTATAAAATTCTACAGCTCTTGAATATTTCTTCTCTTGAAAACATAAATTTCCTTCAGCTCTCAGCTCTGAAGCCTTTTCCCAGTACTTTTTATGGCGGGATGAACACATGATATTGAGCCATTGCTGCACTTTACTCCTAAAAATATTAAAATCCATGCATTTCTGATAAATTATTTCTCATCATTGATCGTTACATACATGAAATGAAAACATACTTATGGCACAGTTAAAAAAAAATTACAGTGACCTTGAAACAATTACTTAAATTCTGCTGATGATTAATGATCATACATGCTCCTAACAATATTTATTTATGACAAAAAAATGAATAAAAAGAAACAAGCTTTTAATTTCCTGAATAAATACAATATGTACACATTACTATTAATCCTTTAACTTCTGATTAGAAAAGTTATACAATTCACTTCCCTGTGCCACTGCTTTTCACATAGTTGTATGTATGGGGCATATAAAAGGGGAAAGCAGAGGCACAAATAAGCAGATTCGAAATAAGTAAATCCTTTGCAAATACTGTCAAGGTCATTGTATTGCATTCCAAAAATTTCAGAATAGTTTTACTGATAGCACCTCAGAGAAAAGGATTGCATTTCAGAAAGGTGCATATATGCCAGGGGCAATTAACGCACTGGCTGAGTGGGATGCATATATATGCTGGTAGTAGTTATATATATATATAAGGGGTTAAAAAGAGATTTATACATTCTAGACAAGGCTGAAAGTAAGGTCCAAAAAAAATTTACATTTGCAATACAAAGTTTAATTCTATATCATAAAAATGAATGACAATTTTAATATATTTGCTTGTTAGATAAATTTAAGTTTTGAAAAAAAGCAGTATAATAATTTTAGGAAACTGTAATAGTTCTATTTATGTTTAAATCCTTCCCCATAAATCTATTGTAGAACTGATATAGAGCTAATATAATGAATTTATAGAAAAATAAAAATTCCATGCTGATGAACATTATAATAATTATGGTAAAAAAAATTAATTTTGAGAACATTATTAAATTTGAACTAAAACAAACATTTTAAATATTTTAATGTTACGAAAATTTGAAAGATTTAGAAATTGTATTCTCTACGTTTAAAAAGAGCAAATCCAGACTAAATCTCTTAGACCATGTTCAAGAAGTAAAAAATAAAATTGAGGTAATTTTAAGAAATGCTTATATTCATATTAAAGGTTGGAGTTACACGTAATATTCACTGATTACAAAGAAAATATTTTATGCTTCTCACAAAAGTCTAGTAAAAGCATTTTATAACTAAATGGAGCCTTTAAATCATAAGTACATTCCAAGACACAGAACTGAATACAACATGAATACCTTTCATCAATTAAAAAAAATGATTGAATCTCGAAAACAGCAAGTTTTAGAACTATATTGGAATTAGCTCATTTTGTGATTTTATTAAACTTGGTGTTTCACTATTATCAAAAACTATCTACTAGAAAGATAGTTTAAGTGTGTATATTGTAGTTAATTAAATTTCTGATTTAAGGACAAGACTGAAGATGTTAAATCAAACTTTTCTGAAAAGGATCGTGATATAAAAATTTATTAAACCTACTAATGATTTCAAAACCTCTTGGATATCAATAAATTATGATCTGAATAATAATCTACATCATAAAATTTAGTTTATAATTATTACAAACCAAGAAAAATCAGTAGCAAAAACAACAAAAATGAACAGTAATTTACAAAAATAGCTGATAAAATAAAGTAAAAAAATGTATTAAGACAAAATTATTTTCATTTGTAATTTATTGAAAAAGTCAAATTTAAATTAAATTTAAAGTAATATATTTTACTTGCCATTTTATAACATTTTTAAAATTAAAATATGTATGGCAATTCAGTAGAACTGTAAACACCACACAAGGCTAATATTGGCAACTAAAGTGACTTTTTTCAAGACTATCATAATGCATTTTTATGATAATCATGCAAATCATAAGAATACTTCCCAAAATAGAGAGATAAAGCATATTTATATTTATCCTAACTGGGAGATACAAATTCTGCTTAAAATTATGTAATCATAACTACATACATTTACCAAATTTCTTAGGCATAATTAAATAGGTAATAGTGATCAAGTTAAATGAATTAAAATGAACAATTAAAATAAAATCAATCAAATGACAATAAAGTATTCAATAATTTTAAACATTTTTAAGATTATTTTATGATGTTCACACAATATAAGCTCACATACAAAGTTTGCAAGTAAATTTTTATATTATTTTTAAATTGTTTCAATAAAACAATGATTTTATGAACTATTATACAGTACATATTTTATATAATTTGAGAAATAAAATCAATTTAACAAATATATTTAGATGGAAAAAAAAACAATAGAAATTCAGTTTTATAACAGTGCTTTTACAGAAATGCTTTTGGTTTGCTTTCCTAAGAAAATCATCTTCAGCTCTAAGCTACATTTGATGTTTCCAAAAGTTTGATTAATACTTACATATTATTGCAACAATCGCCAACACGTTCAAGATAAATTACCCAGTTGTCAACCCCAATTTCACATATGTCATTTGCACAGAATTGACAATCATGTGCTTCATTTCATATGATGTCGGCAATAGGTTACGATAATATGAAAGTACCATTTAATTTTTTAAAACATATAGATCACAGAAACTTAAAAATGTGTCCGTTAATTTGTATTTTCCTGTACATAATCCGCAGCAATTTTTACAGCAAATAATCCAAAATATATACTGCCAATAATGTAGTGCCAGATAAATTTTAAAATAAAAGAAATACACAATATGATAAAAATTTAAAGTAATAAATTGTACACAGAATTTTTTTTTTTTGTAACATTCTTTTCTCCATTGGACATTTATACAATTTCTCAACTTTTGATTTAAATGTCTGTTAATTCTGACATCTAAAGGCTGTAATTTCTTTGTCAGTCTTGCATGTATTAATTGCGAATGCTGACTTCAGGGCATTTTTAACATTCTAATTTAGATGTGCTTCATCAAGTCCATAATTCAAAAGCTTTGGGTCGCATTTTTCAAAATTAGCCTTTTTTTCCTCCACAATTGAATATTTGATTCATGAACGTTAAACAATCTTGCAATTTCCCGGTTTTCTACTTCGGTTGCCTTCTCTATATAACATTTAGCTCAAAATAAGCCATGTAATTTACATGCTTTTGCTTCAATATGACAATATTTGCACTTTAATATTTTCAAGGTGAAACAGCTCAAGTCAAGACAAAATGCGAAATGATGCAAGCGACTAGCAACTGCAGTATCTTTCCGAGGAACTGAATTCGTTCTTTCACGTAATTGGACAAAACTAATTGTAAGCTGAAATACGTCAGCCAAGTCGCAAAAGCTTTCAGCACCATCTGTTATTTATTTTATAAAACCTAAATGGTATTTATTTCAAAACTTTATTGTAAGCTTTTCTGATGGAGAATGTTTTTTATCACATAATCTGTGGCGGAGTAAAATACGCACAACGAAATCTGAAACTTTTTAACACATAATCCGCGGATTATATACAGTAAATGTACTTATATATAAGTACCTTTACCTAAAGGTAAAGGTTATATACAGTACTCACATATTTTACTGTTGGCCAATTGTGCTAAATAAAGACATTGCCAATTCAAAAGATTTAACCAAATGCTGTCATCATTGTTTTGTGACATATAGGAATGGTTTTCCACTATGGCTGCATATCACAGCATTTGATGACATCTCTTGATTTGAAGAGATTAGTCAATAGTATAGAACTCAGGTACCAATTTTTCTACCAAATAGTTGCACTTTTTTGCTGTTTGGGTAATACAATACAATACTACTACTATTGGATGTCAAAGGCTTATTGAGCCCGATTTTGAAATCATGCCCAAATGAATATATAGTTCAATATCCAACTAATTCCCTAAAGACAATTAATTGGCACTTATTCATTAAAAGGATCATGTGTTAGTGACAGCTTTTCTATAATTTCTCTCACCCTCAAGAACATTGATGATATTATTCAATATGATACACTCACTAGATGCAATTATAAAACAGAATTGGTATTTACATATATTCGCAGCCTTTTTGTGACATTATATAAAACGAACTACATGATTGCCAATTCAATGCATGAGATACATGCAAAATTGGGGTTGCCAACTTTATGGGTTATCAAGAACATTGGCAATTTTCCCGTTAGTACATAAGCATTACAGAATTTAATGTGTGTTCTACATAATTGGTTTCATGGTTGTGATAATCAATAAACATTAAAAAAATTTATATTTTATTCATTATTATTATTTTTGAAAATGTCTATACTTAATTAAATTAGTCCTACAAGAACATGTATTCTTAAGATATAAAACACACACAAAAAAAAGGTTAAACTAAAGTGCAGTTTGCAGATTAAAATTTAAATGAATTTGAAAATGGGCTACTAACCTAAAGGTAAATTTGACATGAACCCCAACCACAGAAAAAAGTCTAATGAATCTTGCATGTATCAAACATTAATGAAAAAAATAAAATATATTCAAGATATACTTCCATGGAAAAGGTACATATTTTCTGAACTGTTCACAAATAAAAATTGTTTTAAAAAAGGTTTTAACGATTATAAAAAATAATCCAAACATGAATTTAATATAATTACATGAATTAACACAGAATTGAATTAAGTGTGACTTTTTTTCCTTTTACATTTACGGCTCTCTTAACAATGTCAAATTGAAATCAATTTCGAAACACATCTTCAGACGGAAAAAATGTAGGAAAGCTAGTGGAGTTGTACCACATTGTTGATTATCATACTACATCTTAGAAAAGTTTAAAATATTCAATAAGTATGCAAACCACTTAAATGTATCATATTAAAAACCCATTTAGCGTTACGAACATATTTTAAATCCAAAAAAAAATTGAATCGATTAAAAAAATTAGTATTACAAAACATTCAGCTTTTCTGTAAGGTAACGAAGTTGGAACGTAGTATTGATGCTGATGCATTTTTTATTTTTAACTGAAGAAGTTCCAAATTTGAATCTTATTCTTTAACATACGCGAATGTAGCCAGAAAGAAAATATTACGATCGAACGAACTATATTAGGCGGTAAAAATTAATCATCTTTAACATTTAAAAGCGAATTGTAACAAAGCAGATACCAATTTTAATAAAAATGACAGTCACTCATATAATTAACTTCAAATATTCATATTTTACCGTTGTTCAAAAGATCAATATCAAAACAGTATCATAAATATTGTTGCCGATGAGAATGTTTTTAAAATAGAACAGAAAAAACTATCAATTTTAAAACTTACCTGATGAAATCATCTCTTAAGCAGTACTCTATACGATCCTCGTTATTCTTTAATTTAGAAAACCGAGTTAATGTTTTTGTTTTCTTCACGCGGTTCGTAATATCGTCAAGAACATCCTGCCAACATGTGTACGCCGCCATTCGTGTTACTAAGATACTGCTCTGTTTACTAATTTTTAGAATCTACTTCAAATTTTAAAAAAACTAGTTTCTGTTTCTAGCATTTTCAGTCCTTTGCCACTAGGGTGATTAATGATCTACTAAACAAGCCACTAGAATTATTTAAAATTATCCAGAAATCACGTGTTGTTAGCATTACAGCAAGACATTTTAACGACTTTCGAGAGAAGTGGTAAAAATTTGAGTTTTATATTGAGTGTATTTAAATTTCTATGGTAAATCACCTTGTTAGTATAATAGAGATCACGTCTTTCCTTTAAAAAATTGTCGTGCTACAAAGCTTCAAATATTCTATCTTGGCAAGAATCCGTTTTGGCAGTAGCATGTATAGAGGGTAGAAAGCTTCATTCATTTTTTATTTTGGCTTAAAACACGGATGGGAAATTATATCAGCTTGAGGGCCACATTGTGGAAGCGGAGGATATCGGAAAGTCACGTCTTTTTTCAAATGATTGCATTCATTAGTTAACTTTGTATCTCGGAAAAAGTATATATACTCATACCTTAAAAATCAATAAAGTTGAACACAATTGTGGCAGTTTTATTCAATTTATCCATTGTGTTAATTTTATATCTATAGCTGTAAGTACATTTAATTTATTTTAGAATCAGTTTAATGAGACAAAAGTACCCTATCATACTTTTCTCCAATTTTTTTAAAATTAGGAGTTAGATTGCTTGTTGAAATTCTCTTCACAGCCTGCACGTTCATAACAGCTAACTTGCATCTATATTTACTTTTGTTTATCTTCATGCAAAAAAAAAGGCTCACAAATATATATAAATATAGAGAACATATCCTATTTTTTTTACGTATTCTATTCTATTTGATTCTTGGCAGTATGCAAAAAAATTTTGCGGGCCACCCACCCTTGACTTAAAATAGTTAGGCATACTTGGGGTATTGTGTTTGCTAAAAAAATAGGCTACTAGATCAGAGAAATAAACAAAGCGGTTCTAATCCTCTGAAGATATTCGTCAAAGCAAAGAGTATAAAATGTGCTTTCAAACTGTATTTCACTCTATTTCAGATATAAATATACTATGTAAAATAAAAAAAAAAATCGTAATCACATAATGGTTATATCACCTCAATATTAAAAAAAACGGAAAAAAATGCAAAAATATACGAAATTATGCAGATATAGCGCAACTACTTATAGCTAAAGAAATATATAAAACACATTTTTAAATGGATGAAAAGTAAGTTTAAATTCAAATTTTGTGGAGAAATTACAGAAGAATTCCTTCCGCAGCGGATATTTATAAATAAACTTTAGTCTCATTTTCAATCTTGTTTTCTTCTTGCACTTTACTCATAAAAAGGTACTTATGATCAGTGACATATACAGATTACTTTTATAGGTGAAAATATAATGTAAAACACATATTTAGAATGATAGCACAGAGGTATAATCTTCATGTTGTTGTTATTGACGTGTTTTTTATCCTGGGAACATTTGGAATCCAAGTGAAGAAGAGCAGAAAGATATAATACAACAGAAGAATATACACATTTATTACAGATGATGATCCCAGCATATAACACGAAGAGGTGCACTGCTTTCCTTTCGAAACGGGAATCCATTACAGGTGAAAGACCGACTTCTTTCCCGAAGAAGGTACAACCATGTCTTACTCGGGATTCGAACCAGAGCCCACTCGGTTACGAGCCGAGGGTTATAGTCACCATCCTGGCTGGGTGCCAATCTTCATGTTAAAAATTGAAAATCTGTTGGTCTGTGGAAGGTGTAGGTAGACTTTTCCAGGGTACGGGCTACTTCTAATTTTTTCAAAATGTTGCGGTTCACCCAGTAGCATAAGTGTGGTGCTCTACAGTATTTATTATAACTTAATAATAAATGCGGAATATGTACTTAACTACATAACCAAAATAAAATAACCCATACTTTTAAAATCGCGTTTAAAGCAAAATACAAAATAATAATAGCCACAAGTATAATAATATCAAATGATGCATTTATTAGCAAACTGTTCAAAATACCTGACAAATAAAATATTTTCATCTAAAGCCAGTTTTTGTAGTTATAGTTAGTAGAAGACTTAGTTTGTATACTGTCAGCCAATCTCGAATATATTTCGGTAACTAACTACTGATCTTGAGGCGGTCACTCTAAAATGTCTTGGCAGCCCACCGGTCAATCGGGATCGACTTAATGCATACCCCTGACCTAAGGGGTGGAAGGAATGAATCCCGAAAGCCTCTCCTGTGTAAATCACTGGTCTTGAATAATTTATTAACTAAGTCAGTGTTTCTCAAACTGTGGGGTGCGCCCCCTAGGGGGCGTGATAATCCTACAAGGGGGCGCGAGCATATCAAAAATAAAAGATTTTTTTAAAAAAATTATCAATTTACGAAAATTAAATCAAAACAAAATACATTATAAGATAATAAGAAATGCATATTTACAATGATATAATATACTCATAAATATATAAGTACTACAATATGTATTTGATCAATAATTCATCATTACTAAGTTTAATAATTACTAATGACCCCATGGTCTTGTCAAAATTTAATACTTATCTTGATAATCTGTACGGTTTAGGATTAAAGACATATTGCAGCATTAGAGTCAAAGTACATTATTATCGAATTCAGTACATTATTATTGTATGACGGGGGGGGCGCCATGAAAATTATGATTAAAAATTGGGTCGCAAGCATCCAAAGTTTGAGAAGCACTGAACTAAGCTATGCATAATATTAGGCTACAAATGCAGTGGCGGCGTGAGACCTGAACTTAATGTAGGCAAGATACATTTTGCGAGGCCCTTTCATGGCGTAAGAAAAAGGTTTATAAAATAAAAAAAAATTCTTTTTATTCATTTTGAAAAAAGCCAAACTTTTTACTCATTTCTTTGGCACATTAAACAATATTAAAAAAAAATGAAGAAACAGAATTTTTTTTACTTTTAGTTTTGCTGAAATCCTTAATGATTGGTTCGTAATTTATCTTAGATGCTATATCTGCTTCAATAGATAAAACGGCCAAAGAAAAAAAAGTCTTTACTGACCCATTGTATTTCTTACATAAATTTTTATCAGCTTTGATTTTGAAAAGCTTTTCTCAGCGAAAGCGATACTTACTGTTATTTTTAACAAAATTCGAATGACAATGTAAATATTTGCAAATTTTTTCCGAATCATCCTCTATGACATATTGCAGCAGATGTTTCACATCTGTAATGGTATTGGGTTAATTTGGGATCATATTTCGTAATTCTTCATATAATGCGTATGGCTAGAAGTCACTGCGCTCTCCTACTTGCAGGACTATGCGTAAATCTTGACAGGTTTTCAGTATTTGTTCTTTTGAAATATTTTTTAACTTGTGTAAATCCTAGAGAAAACCAAAATTTTCAAAATGTTGATTTTAAGAAAAACTTTGAATCCATATTGCTTACCATAGAATTAATCATCATATTAAAAAAAAGTCTGTTTCATACCGGCTTTTGACAAATTCTAGGTTGATCACCACCTTCGTAATCAAACATTCTTTTCTTTTTGACGATCCTTTTATTTTTAAAATCTTTTGGTAAACCATAACTGACTCAATAAACTTACGAGCGTCAAAAAAGCATGTTCCGAATCCAGTTTGTCGATACTCTTTGATCCAGCTACAAAATGAACGTAAATGTTCAAGAATAATGCATAAATGAGCTTGTACAGATTGCCATAATTTGCTTATGGCATTGTACGCGTTAATAACTCATACTATACATGTAATGATACGATAAATTCCAAACTGATCATTTCATTTAAAACGGAATTGCAATCACTGAGTGTGTTGGATTGTTCCGTTTGGATTTTTAAGTTTTCTACGCATTCAACAATATCATCAAATTTTAATATTAAGGCCTTTCACCCCCTGGATTCTGCTTTCCCATTTTGTGTCTGATAAAGGCTTAATAGTAAGCTTTAATTTATCTTTGATCATTTTCCAGCGTTTGCCAGAACTTTTGAAAGTAGCAAAAAAATCTTCTGAATAAAACTAAAAAAATTTTTTGTTGCTACTGACGAATTAGCTGCGTCTACCAACAACAGAGTCCAGTTATGACGACCGCAAGGTGTGAAAAATACCCTAGGATTTATATTTAATATTTGAGTTTTAACTCCACTATTCATGCCTATTATATTTGCACCATTGTCGTATCCTTGTCCACGACAGTTCTGAATATTTAAGCCATTTTTTCTAGCTCTCCCAGTATTGCATTGGTCAAATATTCTCCAGTTGTTTCAGTGATAGCGAGAAATCGGATAAAGTTTTCTTCTATACTCCCAGTTGATAAATTACAATATCTTATGATTAACATTTATTCAATTCTACTGCAGTCTCTAGAGCAGTTGAGTAAAAAAGAATTATATTTTGCCTCTTTTATCCTACCAGTCACTTCACTTGTAACTATGTTTGACATAATTGTTATCAATTCACTTTGAATATCGGGGCTTACATAATGGTGTGCAAGTTGTTTGTTATTAATGCGATTTATGGGTTTCCGTAACGTAGGATCTCATTTTTAGATATCGATTTAAATAAATCTATGAAGTTTCCAGAATTCTTAGAAAACTTTCTTGTATCAGCACTTTGTGGAGGCTCTGAAACATGTAGTACCAAAGATATAGCACTACATAAAGCTTAGCTGGGGCTAGGCAGAATTCTTTGTTCTGTGCGTCAATTTCGTGTCCACAAGCTATAGTGGTCATGACCAAAGGAAGCTTTCAAATCATGATTTCACCAATCTCTGTAATTGATGAGGCTATTATTGGTGCTTCAGAAAAATTCTCTAGCGACATTGCCATCATTTGTGGTCGCAAAGCCAAGAGCATCCACCAAAAGTCCCGAAATTTCCCCTGCACTTAACTTTTGCGTGCATTCACTAGAAGTCTATGCGCCTTCCTCTCAGACAAATTTTTGATATCCAATTCCAGCTTTACAAATGTTTCCCTTTGATGAGAAGGAAAGGTAGTGTTCACATCTATATGAAAAATGCTTTATTAGTACTGACTACACAGTTACAAAATTACATCTGGAGGCTCTCACGTGCGCTCTTACAGAGAGAAATGAGAAAGCTGAACAGTCATAACAATACCAAAGACCAACGCTGAAAAAAAAACATAACTTTGGAGATTGCAGCTAAATTTGGCATTAAATTAAATTTCCCTAACTAATCTATGTAACTTAAGTGTTACAGTGATTCATCCGTGTCAATTTTAAAAGTTCTAGTCCATTAGACACAAAAAACAGACATAAGTTTGTAGAAGTAACATACTATGTGCTAAATGTTATATTTTTACAATTTTGAACATAATTTGAAAGTCAAATAAAGATATTATTCACCCATGGCATGCATTTTGAAATAAAAACACTAAAAGCTGCAGATTCTTGTTCAGAAGAAGCGATAGAACTTCCAACTGGAAAATGGGGCTCGCAGGTGTTCTTCATAGGCCCAACAAACCCGATCTAAACCATCGACTGTTGGAGATTTCCATTCGCGTACTGACGAAAACATGGCTAGGGAGCCTAAGAGTATCATAAATTTTGCTTTGTTGTTTTTTCCGAGCAATTTTATTTTTGGGGTTTCCGTGCGTCAGATCGTGAAAACTGGCCACTGTGTGACTCCCCGTGACAGCAGCTTAATTCCAGCTAATGTTGCCAGACAAAATATGAACGAAAATGATGATAATAAAAGACTAATTAAGAAGATTTAAAAAAAGAAAGTGGAAAACAATATTTTCACGAATTATTTATCCATTTGCTTTCAGGCGCCCCGATAAATAGAACTCCTTAAAAAAAGTCGATATATCAAATTTTCGATATCTTATGGTGAAAAACCAGAGTTGAGAATTTTTGAATTTATTAATTATAAAAAAATCCTGTGGCGTGCACTTTTGGATTTTCCTTATTTTTCGTTTAATTTATTTCGGCTTTGTCGCCCACACGCTCCCTCTGTACAAATGTTACTATCACGTTTTAAAGCATTCCTTTAGTTCATTAATTACGAAGACGTTCCACCTCTCTTCTGTAAGAAAGAAACATTCTAAAACTCTAAGAAAACTGGCATTTGCTCGAGTTACCGAAGTAACCTGGTACAAAGTAAAATTATCACATTTTACTTTGTAACAGGTATTGTACAGTACTTTGTATCATTATTTTGAATTGAATCCCTTAATTCGAAGTCTTACGACGGTATGATAGTATACAAATTTATCTGTGACAGAAACACATTCAAAATAAATTTTGATGAACATTCTAGTTCTTTAATTTAGACAATATTCAAAGTCCATAAAGAAAAGTGCGATTGCTTACATTTGGCTTTTCGTAATAGGGTTTTAAAAAGTGGTTGGAAACTTACAGGCAGCAAGGATTTCATGAACGTAGTTTGCCACAGAAATCTTTGTTCTGCTAAATTCCCTTCTTAACTAGCAATAAACAATTATTCATGTAAAAACATTAAGATAACGGTCATTTTTTTTTTTGTAATACATAACTGCTTTTAAGTAGTAAATGATACAAGAGTAGAAAGTTACCATTATTGTAGTTTGTATGAAAAACAAATGTATATAAAATGTTGCTATTAATTTGGAAAAATATAACGTAAATTGTAATTTGCACAAAATTCACTTCGGATTAAATTTTTATTTGAAAAATTTAACAATAATTTGATCAGTTAAAACATTTAAATATTCAGCAATTTTAATTTGAGTATATAACTTATACGGAATATTTCTTTATCTAAAAAAAATGTAATAATGTCAGAAACCACGAAACTGCTCGATTACTAATGCTATAGTTAAAAGCTATATTAGAGCTCTTATGGCAACAGGACTCATTACTTAGGAAAGTTAGGTGGCAAGAATGGTACTTATATAAAGCTGGTGCTTTGTTTTATTTATCACTAATCCCTCCCCCCCGATTTTCAAAATAATGAGATTAAATGTTTTTGGAAGGGTTTAAGTACCCCCCCCCCCCAACATTGCAGTGTTTTGTAATGCTGATTTGTTGTAAAAGGGATTATCAAATGTATGCCATCATTTTAAAAAATTTAATTTTCTTTTATGTATTAAAGACAGTTTACAAATGAATATATTTTTATAGTGAACAAAGAATTTTTAAAAAATGCTTAAGTTTTGATTTGAGTTTCTAGACAAAAGAGCTTTTCAAAAAAAGTCAAAGTGTGTATTAGAAATTTCAATAAATCTTGAAGATGGATATTCTATAACTCTGCTATCACCTCATAATACTTACTTTTCAAAAACGCAATTTAGTACTAAATTTTCCTTAGTTTTTTAAAAAAATATCATCAGATTTTATAGATTAAAAAATTGGTGCTCTAAGCAAAATGAAAAAGTAAATAATTTCAACAAGTGTTGTGTTGTTTGATTTATAAAAGATCACACTATCCATATTGTAAAAAAAAAAATTTATAACAATCTTCCAAAATATAACAATTTCCAACTGACATTGGTTATTTTACATGTAAGAATACATAAGTGTGTATAATACTGGTAAAGACAAACTCCACAGAAATAATTGAATATATATATAAATCATTACTTATTTCTTGAAGATTAATAAGAACTTATATATAGTCCTTTAACACACAAATCTTTTAAAAACACACGTCAAATCATTAAAGTAAATTTTAAAAAATACAGTGGGATTTTTAAAAAATTTTTTTCACACGGAAACAACTTAAAACTGCATACTTATACAAACTATTTAAAAAAATTTCAAGCACCTTTACTTACAGCAAAAAACATAACAATCATTCATAAAAACAAAATCCTTTTCTTCAACAGGAGTTTTAAGATCAGATATAAAAAACATACAATTCATGCATTTTTTTTACCTTAATTCAAGATAATAAAGAGAAATATAATTAAATTGTAAGAATGTAACATTTACTTTTTAAAAAAATTCACTTCATGTATTCAGATATGCAGAATTTAAATGATTAAACAAATGCATATCCTTAATCTAAATACACTTAATAGAGAATTCAATTTAATTCAGAACAGACACAACAAATTCCTTAGTAAATGAGATTAGGAAACAATAATTTAAACTTTCACAATTGTGCGAAGAAAAACTTTATTTCTAAAATACAGATCGTTTAACATATCTTGCTTTGACTCCAATAATTTTCAACAGTACAAAATGATCTTTTAAAAGATTTAACCAAAAATGACATCAACCGTAATGTATTTATCTGATATTTTTACAAATTAAAAACACATTCTTTTATTTTAAAGATCATTTTTAAATTGAACAGAAACGAAGACTTAGGAAGTATTACCTGTAAATAGCTATAGGCAACATGGAAGACTCGAACTATTTTTAAAAAATTATAATTAAAATTTTTTAAAAATCTAAGATTTATTTTTTTTCTATGTGAAAAATTAGCAAGAAGGAATAAAAAGACCACTAGAACCCTTTAAAAAAATAGCTGCCTTGAGAAATAGTTACAATTTAAATTAAAACTGTACATAGAACACTAGTATAGAGTTCCATTCATAAGATCTATGGATTTTTTTTCAATTTATATATATAATATAAGAATTAAAATTTCCAAGAACCCCCCATCCCAAATGAACCCTAAAATTCTTAATGTAAATTTTTAACTTTGCAGATATTATTTTTTCATGCAATATTTTATCAATGTCTATATATAATTTGGCACTACTAGAACTATTTTCATAACTGAATGCACAAGGTAAATTTGTCATTAGTAAGAGTATTTATCTCAAAATGCATATCCCAAATAGTGAAATAGAAATATGGTTTCCTGAATAATTATTCTGTTTTCATTTTCAAATTTCAAATATATACAGATTTTCAAAGAAACACTTTTTTTCCCCTACTGTAAGAATCTGGAAAAAAAAATTGAGAAAATGTCATCGCATATAGATAAATTTCTTCAAATTTTTAAAAGTTTTCATTGATACAAATTTTTTTGGTATTATATATAACAGGAAGATATATAATACTAGAGCAGTAACAATTACATCAACTCTGTAACTTACAAAAAAGTTAAGCATAACTACAAAAAATATCACTATTAGTTTTATGTGATCATTTAAATAATATTTACACAGATTTATATTATACATATATCGTACAATAATGTATACTGAAAAAGAATAAGCATATCTAGATATATTGATATGATCAATAAAATAGAGACAAGAGAATATAATACATAGGTACTAAAATATTTACAACTTGTGTTTTTATTGTTTAGGAATCTGACCACTATAGAGTTTGAAATCTGATAAACTATATATTATATGCAATTAAATAGTTATTTCACAATTCATATAATATTCTCCCCCCCCCTAAGTATAAAGCACTTTTTATCATCAAAGCATGAATTACAAAATGGAAGAAAAGACAGTAGGTCAATACAATATTTCCTATAAGCGTAAATAATGGTACTATTTTTAACAATACACATTACATTTCACAGACCAGGAGAATTCTAAAAGAATAATTTATTTCAAATGCAAGTAGTGCGGAATTATTACAAATTAAAAATGAAAGTAAAGAATTAGAAAAAAAAAAAAAAAACCATACCAGTTCTAAATTTTTTTAAAATACATATAAGCTAGTTGTCTAATAAAATATTCAATACTAAGGATTTTTCTTTTTGTACTTGCTACAGCTTAAAATCTGCAATGATTTAGGTTTAAGGCAACTAGAATTGGAATAACTCATGAACTATTCACAGATTTGTTTTATGTGCATATATACATTTTTCATGAATCATTATAAACTAGTTGAGCATACACATATAAAAAATACTATACATATAATTATTATGCAAATATACAGAGCAGTAAAAAATACATATAATCAAGGGGCAATATACTTTACATTTTTTTCAATAAAACCTATTTGAGAAATTTAAAGCAATCTTAAGGCACTGAGCAACGAACTAAGATAAAATAAATAAAACAAAACCACATCCTTTAGTTTCGAAACATCAAATGCAATTTTTACAAAAAGCATTTTAAAATGCCAAAAATTTATAGAAACCCCCTTTACATACAGTATTATTGATGACAGTTGAAATACCATCACTTAAATTTTTTATTACTTAAGGATTTTTTTTTATTGAAACCCAGTTTCCAGTTTTTTTCTTAGTTTATAGCAACTTAACTTTGTAACTTAAAAAAAAGAACTAATTACTGAAATTTCAGTAAACTGAAAAACAAACATGGCCAGTATTTCAAAAAACATAATTTTAAGTAAGTGAATGGTTTATCATGATCAGAATCATAAATTTATAAACAGGCTTCAGTCTTATAAAAAGACAATGTATGCATAATAAATCACAACCCCCCCCCTTCATAATTGTAATGATATGTATTTTTTAACCTTTCTGTATATTTCAAAATACATAT